>CM042437.1:7782549-8202549 GCA_023631565.1 Gymnocephalus cernua | reverse complement strand
GTGGAATGTAAGTACATTTACTCAAGTACTGTACTTTAAGTACAATTGTAAGGCTACATTTTAAGTGCAATTGTAACACTACATTTTGGAGGCAAATATTGTACATTTTACTCCACCACATTTATTTACTGGCTTAAATTACTAGTTGCTTTGCAGATTTAAATTATTAATACAAAATCTAAAATCAAATAATAAATTATGGTTGAGCTACCCAGCAGGATATGAAGTAATTAACATTAACTCCACCTCTACCAGCTGCAACATTAAAGTGATGTACACATTAATGCATTCATAATTATAATCCAGTAATATAATACCAATTATTCTGAAATGGGCCATTCTGAATACCTTTGGTACTTCGAGTATATATTGATGCTAATATTTTTACTTGACTAAGATTTTGAATGCAGACATTTTACATTTAGATAACTTTTCAATGTATACTCACAGTCCAAAAATCTCCAGAACAAACAACTACAGTAAGTGGACTTTAAGTTTACGAAGATTGTTTATCCAATGCTGTTGATGGGTCAACAATGAACTGTCAAGCTCAACTTTTCATTAGTTTTTCTTGATGCAAATAAAAAATAAAAACATTTGCAAAAGCAGCATGGTCCTCTTCAATGGCTATACTCAAGGGTCTGCAGGTGTCAGTTGCATTACAAAATCAGGTACAGGTAAAGAAACACAGATGTAAACAGTAAAAGTATGAACTACTTTGTGCAATGGAAATAAAGACTGTGACTCCTCATCAACAAAGCAGAGTTCATGAGTGCTGAGCATATCGACAGGTGTTATCAAGTTGGCCAAGTTGTGCAGTCTGACCTTTCAGCTAATCAGAAACCTTTCAGATTTACAGATGTGTTTAGGGAAAAGATGCTTCAAGTCAGCATGTGTTTGTGTGCACGGTCAGGCCTCATCCTGCATCAGTGTGCAGACAAATTGTTACACTAAGTGAATGAATAAACAACATGTTACTGTAATAATGCACTGGTTTTATGCCAAGTAAAAAAAAAAGTTGGCATTGAAAATTGTACTTTGTAAGATTTGGAAAAATGGGACAAAAAAACTAAATCTGAGTCCATATTTCTGAAAGCAGAACACAATATTTTAGGGTTAATGACAATTTAGGCGAGTGTATGATGAGGAGGAAAGAACACCAGTCCCTCCAGTCAACATATGAGCAGTCTGTACTCAGGCAAACACAGAGAACATTGTCTGACCCATGTTATAACCTCCACACCGAGTTTGTGCTCTTACCCTCTTGCAGAATATATAGAGTACCCAAATGTAAACTCATTTGTGCCTACCTCAATTAAAACGATTTTAAATAATGTTGCTTTAGGCTGCAGGGGTTGAGCAATAGCTTCATGGTGTTCTTATTACTGGTTATGCGATATATGTAATGTGAAATATGTGTAATTTGTGGTTGTGATTTTGCTACAGTATGTGCTGTTTTTTATATTACTACTATGGGGGCAGCTATATGATTTGAGTCCAAGACAAATTTCTCTACGGGGACAATAACATGTAGCCTATTGTATCATAAGGTATCATATAGTACAGGTTCAAAAATTGTATTGACAATCAAATTGGTTTATATAGTACATTCAACAGCAACGTGAATGTTCCTGACTTTAGTTTTCACCCTACAAATAACAGACTTTAATATAATAATAATATATAATATATATATATATATAGTAATAGTAATAGTAAAAATGTGAGTTTATGTACAATTGTGAAATAAAATTATTATCATCAAAAAATCACATTTGCAAAAGGGTTGTTGCTCAAGGTCTGAAAGAAAATCCATCATGTTTCTGTTCTCTCTATTCATATTGCAGAACTTTGAAGTCTTGAGTGTGTATAAGAGTGAAATAATACAAACCAAACTGAATAACGTGCGTGAATACAGTGAATGGAACAAATACAGCATTCTTTCTGGGTTCAGAGACCTTGATTACAGCCTCAGGCGAAATGGGCCCATTATATGAAATTGAATAGCTTCTACAATTAACTATTCAGAAGCTACATGTATAACTTCAAAAACGCACATTATTTTTCTTTGATGGTATTATCAAAACATTATGCAGTTATTCCTTTGTCACATTCAAAATTACATCTACAACAGCAGCATTTTCCCTTTTGAGGAGGCCAGATACAACGATCATATGCCAAAGGAGACTATTAACAACTGTTATGTTAAATTTAAACATGCTGGTGGGAAAGTGTGGCAATGAGAAATACATTAACACGTATACTGTTGCCCACTTTTTAATAAAGTTAATAAAATTGGCATACTTAATACTTAAATCATTCTGCATTCAGCATATTATCAACATCACTATATGCACTCAGGGCCCTAATTTAACGATCTAAACACATGGCGTGAAGCACATGGCGCAGGTGCGTTTAGGGCGTGTCCAAATCCACTTTTGCTAGTTTGACAGCGGAAAAAAGGGTCTGTGCGCCGGGCGCATGGTTCAAAAGGGTTGTACTTAGTGTCTTCATTAATTCATAGGTGTGTTTTAGGCGTAACATGCAATAAACCAATCAGAGTGTCATCTCCCATTCCCTTTAACAGCCAGGCGCGTTTGTATCTTGGCACATTGCTATTATGATGGGGGATTTGCACCGTAATATGTTTTTTTGTAATCTCTTGCATGTTTGTGTGCTGCTGTGCTTCCTTGTGTGTGTGTAACAAGCATAGTGTGCGGGCGCTGTGCATAAACCTAGGTGCATTTTACTAATTTGCTGTTAAAATAACAATGAAATGCTGCGCTATTGACTTTAGACCAGGTTTTTGTTGGTCAATGGTGCGATCACTTCCCGCTGCCTCAGGATAGCAATACGCCAAGAATTCACCTGAAAACACCTCCCTGTAAGACCAGCACGCCCATGGGCACAAAGATGGCTGCACGTGCATTTGCTATTTAAATGACGCGGGCGCTGGACGGGAAACTGACAACTGCATCAGTCTTAGGCTGTGTCTCAAATCGCCTACTTGCACACTTCACGCACTTAGTTTTAAGTATATAGTGTAGATAACGAAAAAGTCAGTGCACTGAAAGTACCCGGATGACCCCCTAAAAAAAGTCAAAAAGTTCAGTGTAGAACGATGGACACTACGCACACTAAACCCGCGCCATCTTGATTACAAAGCGGAAAGGGGAGGGACCAGGGACGTCGACCGGCAGCTGATTGGACGAACGCGTCACGTGCATATTAGATCTCGCAGATTTTACATCCGAGCTTAATGGCGGCCAGATGGCGGCTCGTTTGGAATACGATCTCGAATTTTACGAAAATAGTTCACCGAAACGTGTTTCTGAAGACATTTTAAGCGAGAAATAGGCCATGCAGTTGCTGAATCTGTCTTCATTTCAGATCAACAAAGGTCAGTTTAGAAGATTTTCATCAGATTTTGAGAGGCGGCGAGCCGAGCCGACCGCTCGTCATTTCCGGTAAGTGCTTTATCATAAGTGTTCCATTTGGGACAATACTAACCATCGACAGTGGGCACTACAGCAGTAAGTGGTCAGTGTACATTAGCAGTGTACTGACCGAAGTAGGCGGTTTGAGACACAGCCATTAACTAGCAAAGACACAGAGTGTCAACTCTGCCATATGAATTGATGATGAATTATTCAGTGGGTGCACACAGACGAATGAGAAGCTGCTATTGAACGATAGGAGCACAATGACACATGCAATCAATAACCCTGTTACATTGATCAGTCCTGAGGTGAATTAGTTACTTGGTCAGTCACTCACAGAACAAATTGTTGATTCTGATGTCATGCCATGTTTGAGAAGATTAGTGTGTGGGGACACGTGTATGGATTTGAGGCAAGGTTGTCCATTAAATATATTTGACATATATGTGACAGATCTCCTTTGGACTGTTGGGAAAAGGTCCATAGGATGCAATTTGTCATTTTCGCAATGTTTAGGCTATGTGCTGTAACTATTTCTTGGAAAACAACAGTGGGGTGCAGTGACTTCCCACAGTATTGTTGTCAACGTGTGGTAGGCAACCAGCGGATACGCTGCACAGACGTACTTCTATCTACGTCTAAGATTTAGAGGTGCTGGTAGGTGTGCTGGAAGTTTGCAGAGACTCATCTGCTTCCCAGTTTAAACTAAGTTATTCACCTCCTGACTCTAGATCCATTGCAAAGACACAAGGGAGGTATTGTTTGTCTCTGCTAACTCTCGACAAGAAGGCTAATAAGCCTATTTAAAAAAATATCTAACTATTCCATTAACTTTAACTATAGTTTTAAATGAAATGCTTGTGATCACCTATCTCAAGCATTTCTAGTCTATGCAAGTACATTTTACAAAGTGATTTCTGAGGTTTAATATATAAAATAGACTTCTTAAGTGCATGAAGTTACCCAGGGGAAGGGTGTACATTGGTATTGATGCTTAGCAGACATCAATAAAATATAATATGGCAGCTGTTTCATGAGGTTTAGTACCTGTAAACAGCTGTCATATTATTCTACAGTGGCAGCGAGGCTGTGATGTGCTTTGGACGCTCCACACTAAATGGCAGTTAATTCCTTTTATTAAATATTTCAGTTGAGTGCTGCCCCGCTCTGTCGTCAAGATGTCAAACCAACATCTGGTAAAGTTGGTGCTTGACAGTGGACTCCAGACAATTTGCAGGTGTGAGAGTGCCAGCGTTGGTGCATATGGCATAGACAAACTCTCTTTGACTTTATGCTGATGAATGACCTGAGGACCCACAGACAAAACCATATACAGCCAAAAACCTGGGCTGCTTCTCTACAAGCTGACAAAGACGCATGTGGAGGTGTGTGTGTGTGTGTGTGTGTGTGTGTGTGTGTGTGTGTGTGTGTGTGTGTGTGTGTGTGTGTGTGTGTGTGTGTGTGAGTGAGCAGGTCCTTGGAAAAATTTGCGTTTCTAATTCACAGTATTTTAAATGGTGTTCCTTATTGTACTTTCACCAAATCTTCATCTTGCACTTAACCAAACTAATCTATCTACTTCATTTGTTTTATTCACCAACCTTTTCAACAATTATATGAAAATGTGTCCTCCTCACATTTTCCTTTAATTTTGACGGTGCATGATCCTACGACTGATTGTGTCCACAAATGTCGACTGAATGTTAATGCGATTAGGGTGGACAATGTGCATGGATGATTTTAAAGGAATATTTCGAAAATACTGTACACTTACACTTACTTTCTTGCTAAAGGTTAGATGGGAAGGTTGACACCACTCACATATTTGTCAATTAAAAATTAAGCTATGACAAGCAGCCGGTTAGCTCTGCTTAGCATAAAGACTGTAAAGAAATGGGGGGGGGATCAGCATACCAGCACCAGCACTAATAAAGCTCACTAATTATTGTGTTCAAATACATAAGTAAGTAAGCTTGTTAGTTACAAGTTAAATATACAAGAAATAAGTAAATAAATACATGCATATACATGCAGTCCAGTACACACCATCCACACAACTTCAGAAAGACGAATATTTGACTTTACTTTTTAATGTGGACAATAAATTGCCTCTCAGAAGACACATCTAAGTGGAAGATTTGAAATCAAACACACTTTTAGCAAAATATGTAACTGTAAATCTACATCTTGCAAGGTATTATGAAGCTCATAAATTGGTCTGTGTGTAGTGCGAAAGCATGTAGCATGCACATGTAAATATGACCAAGTATGTTTATGATAAAAAGGACACTATAAAAGGGTACACGTTTTCATCTATGTGTTTATACAACCCCAAATCAGAAAAATTTGGGACAGTATGAAAAACACAAATAAAAAAAGAAAGTAGTGATTTCTAAATGTACTTTGACTTGTAATTCATTGCAGACAATGTGAACACAAAATATTTCATGTTTTGTCTGGTCAACTTAATTTCATTTGTAAATATACATCCTTTCCTGTCATTCAGACCTGCAACACATTCCAAAAAAGGTTGGGACAGGAGCAATTAAGGGCTAGTAATCAGGTAAATTGGTTAAATAATGATGTGATTTGAAACAGGTGATGTCAACAGGTGATTGTAATTATGATTTGGTACAAAAGCAGCATCCAAGAAAGGTCTAGTCCTTTAGGAGCAAAGATGGGCCGAGGATCGCCAGTTTGCCAACAAATACGTAAGAAAATTATTGTAATGTTTAAAAACAATGTTCCTCAAAGAAAGATAGGAAGACATTTGCTTATTTCACCTTCAACAGTGCATAACATAATTAAAAGATTTAAGGAATTTCAGTGCGTAAAGGACAAGGGCGCAAGCCTAAGCTGAACAACCGTGATCTCCGATCCCTCAGGCAGCACTGCATCAAGAATCGTCATTCATCTATAAGCGATATCACCACATGGGCTCAGGACTACTTTGGCAAACCTTTGTAAAGTACCACAATACGTAGTTACAGCCACAAATGCCAGTTAAACTGTGCCAAAAGGAAGCCCTATGTTAACAGTGTCCAGAAGTGCCGTCGACTTCTCTGGGCTTGGAGGCATCTGGGATGGACCATCACACAGTGGAAACGTGTACTGTGGTCAGATGAATCAGTATTTCAGGTATTTTTTGGGAGAAATGGACGCCGTGTGCTCCGGACCAAAGAAGAAAAGGATCATCCAGACTGTTACCAGCAACAAGTCCAAAAGCCAGGGTCTGTCATGGTATGGGGTTGTGTCAGTGCCCTTGGCAAAGGTAACTTGCACTTCTGTGATGGCACCATTAATGCTGAAAAGTGCATAGAGATTTTGGAGCACAATATGCTGCCTTCAAGAAGACATCTTTTCCAAGGACGTCCATTCATATTTCAACAAGATAATGCAAAACCACATTCTGCACACATTACAAAGTCCTGGCTGCGGAGGAAGAGGACACGGGTACTTGCCTGGCCTGCCTGCAGTCCCGATCTGTCTCCAATAGAGAATGTGTGGCACATTTTGAAGCGCAAAATGCGACAACAAAGACCCCGTACTGTTGCCCACCTTAAGACTTGTTTGCAGCAAGAATGGGACAAAATTACACCTGAAACACTTCATCACTTGGTGTCTTCAGTCCCTAAACGTCTTTTAAGTGTTGTGAAAAGGAATGGCAACATTACCAAGTGGTAAATGCTTTACTGTTCCAACTTTTTTTGAAATGTGTTGCAAGAACCAAAATAGGAATTTTGTTTTTTTGAAAAACAATAAAAATCATGAGGAACACATTAAATGATGTGCTGTTGTATTGTCTGCAATGAAATACAAGTCAAAGTACATTTAGAAATCACTACTTTCTTTTTTTATTTGTGTTTTCCATACTGTCCCAACTTTTTCTGATTTGGGGTTGTATGAAATAAGCATCCAAGAATGGGAACGAGAGAAAGTGTGTGTCGTGCATGTGTGTGTGTGACGGATTGGGTACGTGCGAGGTCAGGGTTTTTCCACACAATACGGTCTGGTATCATTATCTATTTCCTTCTTTCTTTCTGTGCCAACCATGCATACCCTTTCAATCAAGTCAAAGGGAGGGAACGGAAACAGAAAGCAAAAGATTGAAAGAGAAAAAGAGAGAAACTGAGAGAGTCAGCGAGGCCAGTTGCTTTGGATAAGTAAGTAAAAGCATCATAATGTGTCAAGGTAAGAGAACAAAAGAAACAATGGAAGGTACAAAAGGAGGGAGATAGGAGGGTCATCCAAAGAGGAGAGCAGCAGAGATGTCCACAGTGGCAATTAGAAAAAATGCTGAATCCTGTGAATCAAAATGACTGAATGCTATAGGAGAGAGAACAGCAGGTTCTCCTGGAGGAAAGTAGCAGGGCTGCAATGGGAAGATAAAGATCAAGCTTAACTATAAATAACATTTCTCCTTCAAGGAAAGGCCAGGTAAATCGATACATCAGAAATAAAAAGTGAGAGAAAGAAGAGAGAGATTAAAAAAGAGATGACAAGCTGAGAGAAAAGACACTTCAGCAAGTCTCTCTTTGGATCTCACTATGTCATTGTATTGATCATGTTTTTATTCTAAACAATACCTACAGTATTCTTACAGTACATGTTTGTGTGTGCTACTCATTCTGTCACATTTTGATTTTCAAAGTTACATGATGCAAGAGGGAGTTTTGAATAAAAGCACACAGTGGTAGATAGAGAGAAGACAAGGAGAGTGGAATAAAAGGCAAGATGAGAGAAAGAGGTGTGTGTGGGGAAGGGGGGGGGGATGGAGCCAGGCCGACTCTCTGCCAACAGTCTATTAGTTAATCCTTGTGTTTATCCAGTCGAGTGCAGTATCTTACCTGATGATGGCAGCGATAAAACATAGGGTTTTATATCTAAGCAACTACTTGACCAAACAGAGCTGGGGCCAAGGACGTTGCTCTACACAAGCCAGTTTTCTCTGCACACTTTTGATATGCTTTTCTCCATCAAAAGCAGTTGTTGTAATAATAGTCATATATAATAGTTCAAGGAGCTGGGTCAGCCAAGTTGGAAGGAATTCAATGTCTTGATTAAGGAAGCTTCAGAGAGGCGCATCTGTACTAACGCAGGGCTTAAACCAGGGCTAAAGGGTTCTGGCTCCGAGCTTAAAAACACAGTATATAACTTTTTACCTTAAAGCAAGTGGATTGTTTGAGTTATTCTTCCTGAGTTGGTCAATTTCAGGCTCACACATACAATTGTAACTCTACAGATAGAAGAAATGACAAGACCAACAGCGGAGTAAGAGTACATTTCCTACATATCATTTTGACCAATGCATTTTTTTCTTCTTTTTTAAGTTTACTCTGTACTCCAAAAAAACAACATCTTTGGAGACTAACTCAATCATCACAGCAACTTAAGGACAACAAACGCACACAAACCACATCTTGATGCATCATTAGATGCTTGCACAAAGTAACATACACAGGTACAGTGGATGAGCCATACAGACAGAAGAAGAAGCCTGTCCAGACAACGAGAAAATCATTGCTTCTCTGGAGCATCAGTGTTTATCAATACTTAGGGCAGTGGGATATCCTGATTACATAGACCATAAAAGAAAAGTTTACATAGAAAACAATAGGGGTTTTGTGTATTACCCTTTAGGCAATAATTGGCTGGCAATATATTGTATTTCAAATTTCAAATGTTTTTTATTTAAAAGGAAAAAGTTGAGGAACACTGGGCAGCAATCATGCACCATGCAAAAAAATGTACATACTGGAAATAAGCTATTATCACTATAAAATCCTTACGGGGTTAAGGAATTTGATGGTTTATGGAAAGAATGAACGGAGGGAGGGAGGGTTAAGAGAGAAAGGGGTGCAATGTAGATGCTCTCAGTTTTCATTTGATTTTTTTGTGTGGCACAACAAACTTGCAATAACTACGTTTAAATCTAAAAAAAACACACTTACACAGAGTAGCAGAGAGGGACCCAAACCCTGATGACATGTCGTATGCCAGCTTAAGAAGCAGCTGTGATCGCGACGGAGAGAGAGAGAGAGAGAGAGAGAGAGAGAGAGAGAGAGAGAGAGAGAGAGAGAGAGACACGTTTGGGAAAGGAGTACAAAGAAAAAGAAAGAGCCGGACAGGAGCCAATTTTCCATGATGGGGATGCACCAAGGATGGGTGACGGGTACGAGACAAGTCGGAAAGCTTTTAGTGTGTGTGTGTGTGTGTGTGTGTGTGTGTGTGTTCTCACTAACTAGACGCAGGCCAACATACTGTTGAAGAAAGCCAACAGCTAACAGGGTTCATAAAAAAAAACATGGCCTTACAGGCTCACGCACACATGCACATGCACACACACACATGCACACACACACACACACACACACACACACACACACACACACACACACACACACACACACACACACACACACACACACACACACACACACACACACACACACACAACACACACACACACACACATAGATTCCTATCAGCCCATCTCAGCACTAACTCTCCAAGACTGCTGTTCAGTGTGATGCTCAGCAGATGTCTGAGAGAAAGATGGGGAATGGGTGTGATAGAACAATAGTCAAAAATAGACAGCTAGAGAGATAACAAAACTGTAAAGTAAATTCCTAATGTATGTTTTTGTTATTCTATATGAATCATGAACAAACCAAGCCACATCAGGCATCAAAATCGAGAGATGACAGTGAGTAAACTGGAGTGACAGAGCGGGGAGGGGAGGGGGTCTTAGCTTCTGTGTCTCTTTTTCCTTAACTTCATTCAAACACTTTTTATTATTTCATTTCTGAGAAATCAGAGTACACAAAACACAGTGTCATCCAAATCAAACCTCTGAGCCAAGGGAATAACAAGCACAACTTTGCAGTTGCTGCTGCACAGTTAAAGACCTGAAGTTATCTATTTTACAATAAACTGTGCTGGCTGTTTAAATCAAGCAGATACACTTTCCTCTTTCTTCTTGCAGTGGTCTAAACAGTGCCATTTTTCCACTTAGCTTAGCCAGCAATATCAAGTGTATAATGACAGAGGGCATTACACCTTTTGTGTCTAAGGAAATCCACCGGGCTTAGTGGGCAGCCTTGATTAATGCCACTTAACTGTGAGCTAGCAGCATGTGCGTGAGGCCTCATTACTCAGACCTCGCTAGTACAATCCAAAGCAAGCTATGATTGAGCGAGTTCAATGTCTGTGCAGCTTAATTGAGCTCCGTTAAGCCAAGACAAAAATATGGTTTGTCAGAAATCTTTTCTTGCTTTGTGTCTGTATTTTTGGCAAGCCAGACATGTTTTGAAGCTAATTTGGAAAGCATGCTTACTGGCTTTCTTTTATAAAAGGAACAAGTGTTACTGTAATTTCCAGACCATGCAATAAAACATGGAATATTTATATGTGTTTGTTTGCCATTGATCATTTGAAAGCATAATCTTGCCTTATGAAGTATATTTAGTAGAACTCATTACAGAATTGCAATTTTAGTGGAAACATGTATATTTCTTAGGTATGATATTGGATAGACTCTAAAATACATAGTCAATACAAGTGAACAAGTAAAACATTGTGCCCCTTTCCATAATAAGAAAAAACACATTTTATTCAGTGGACAGTGAGTAGCTGGTAGGTTGTATGAAGCTAACTGATTATGAGATGTGTGTTGTAGAGACGACTGGGTAATTGGACAGTTTGAAATGACCAACTCCTATTGTTAAGAGAAAACAGCACAAACAAGTAAATAAAACATGTCAAGAACTGTGTGAAGATGAGAGGCTCACACATACTGGGGAACTGTGGATGAGGGAATTAGAGGGGAAGCTGTGGTGTTGAATTGATTTGGTGGAGTAGTTGGCTCATTAGGCCAACAGATGGCTGACTGGTTCCCTTAGCACAGTTACAGGGCAACCTAACTGGAGAGAGGCTGACTCAGCGCGGCTTACGGCAGTGTAAGTTTGTGAGTCTCTACTATATTATATATGTGCTGCTTATAGCGTGTTGAGTGTGTGCATATATGCATATTTGCTGTCATTGTACACTCACTTCAAGCATCTAAAGTATCAAGTGCGTCAATGCATGTATCGTCCCACACGGCTCCATCTGTTCTGCTGCCTCTTGCCTCCTGCCCTCTGACTGTTTAGTTTACAAGTTTTGAACATGATACAGAAAAGAGGTTTAATTCTTAAGTGTTAAAAATGTCATCTGCTTCCTTGATTTTGAATCTTTTTCTTTTCCTCTGGGGTCCAGGTTATGGGATGGGTGAAAAGGTCTGACTGACAAATGAAAAGCCTCTTAGAAGAAAGAAGAAAACTACATGGATCAGAAGGTGAACTGTCTGGCTTTTAAATGTTACTGTACTGATCAGTGTGACTGGTACAGTGATGCATTTTGGCTCAAATTCTTTGCTAATTAAGTTTGGGAATGATTAATTCCAATTACCTGCTGTTGCCGCTGCTGTTGGCAGTACAAAACACACCATGTGCTCCAGAGGGGAAGCTGAATCAATGTTTTTTTCTTTTTAATTTCATTTGGTTTTAAACTTCAACAATTCCTCATGCCAACATTTTTTAAATAAAATCTTTAAAAATCTTAACCTCTCTCTCTTCATTTCATAAAGTTGTATTAACAATCAAATCAAGCACAAATGACAAAAGTGAAGATAAACTATCAATTCCAATTTTTAGGAGTGAACATTTTTCATGCAAATGGAGAGTGATCATCACAAAATGTGCATATATTAAGGATGACCATGAGTGATGAGTTATTGTTAAGGAAAAGGTACGATGCCCAAAGGAGAAGATGAGACTTAATAGGGAGCAATATGGTGAAAATGGAAGAAGAGAGATCTAGAGATAGTAAGAAGGAATGAAAGTTAGACAGAAAAAAGAGAGAGAGATACAAAGAGGAAGAAGGAGATTTTCCCCATTTCCAGTCTGGTAGAAATGGGACACAACCAGCCTGCAGGCTACAAAGAAATCAGCTACACCTCCTGTTATTGTTTCCCTTCTCTTTCCTTTTTTCCCCTGAACAAAAGACACCAAGAGAGCTGTATGTATTTGAGAGAGCCACAGAAACAATACACTGTACAATTACTCGTGGCCCTTTTGGGAGGAGAGCAAACGCACAGTTTTACGTCATAGCCCCAGACATCTGTGACTGTGTCTAAACTATTGATTTTTAATATCAGCATGTATCAAAATAATGAGTTAATAATAAGTTTTATATATCACATTTCTCCTTCATTTCATAAGACATGGAAAATTAAATCAACACATTCCTCGGGGAGAAGGCCCTGCATCCTCCATTGTTCCTGTCATGGATTCATACACAGCAGTTTTCTGTATATATATATATATATATATATATATATATATATATATATATATATATATATATATATATATATATATATATATATATATATAGTTACTGTTAACACTAAGAAGTAAAATACAACTGTTTCTCACCACTTAGCTGAACACTCACTGTACCAACGCAGGCCATTATAAAAAGCATGTGCAGATGCAGACACACAGTCATATGAAAATACACAATATTTCCTGGTCACACAGACTAAAGCATCAGGTGGGCAATCATTTGAATGGTTAAGGCTTGAAAATGTCAAATCCTAAATATTCTTAATCTTTATAACATGTTCACACATAAATTGCAATGTTATTGATCGTAGAAGCATTACGTAAAGCTGCGTAGGGCCGTTGTGATTATTATTACTGAAATATGATGGAATAAAATAAGAACAATCCTATAAAATAGAAATGAAAACAAAATAATTTCAAGGAAAAGTGTGCAGTTAGAGCCAACACTTTAACAAGCAGCAGAAAGGCCGACATTCTAACAGCAGGGGAAAGATGGAATTCTCGGAATGTCCTAATCAGCCAAGCTGATGGCCTCCAGATAAGACGAATAATCAGCGATACGGACAAATGGCTGTTTGCTAATGGAGGGAGATGGGAGAAACGTGTGCCCAAATGACACCCATGTAACCAGATCAAAAGCTCTGGCCCTCAGACTGCTGTTTGATGTCTGATTGGAGGAGAAATTGTGGGCAATCTAATGCCTGCGTCTGTTTGTGTAAGATATTTTTTTTTATGATTGAAGGCGTGTATCAATGAGATGTGCACAATGTGTCTGTGTTTTGTGTGTGCATATGTGTAACGCATGTGCCAGCACTGCATAACACCTGGCATCTGTTTGGATCCCGTCTCCCTGTGCGGTAAGGCCATCTGTGTGTAGGAACACTTCACATCTTCTTTTGTATTGATTTAATGCACCAACTTAATATGATAAAGCTGTTGATCATGATCGGTTGGTTTGAGTTTTATAACATCACTTGGTTGCTCATTCTCCTGTGGATATATGGCCAATCATAAACAAATTAATGTGAAGCTGAAATAGTTCTTGCAGCTTGACAGTAAGTTGTTTATGTCTGAATCCGAATATCAGGAGGAGTGTGAGAAACCAAGTGGACCAGAACGCAATGCGCCCACAAAGTTGGTATGTTTGTTAAGTAAAAGGTCCTAACTCTTTCTATTTCTCTACTGGGAAATCTCACTGCTCTCTAAAGCAAGTTCGCTCTCACAAGTGTCTTCAGTATGTGTCTTTTTCCGTCAATTCCGTCCCTTGCTGCTTTCTTTTGTCTGTATTTTTACTCTGTATATATGTATCTACCTTTTAACTTCTATCTTGCATTGTTTTCTCTCCAGGTGACTTACAGTATGGTTCTCTTTTTCTTTGTCATTCCTCTTTTCCTCATTCCTGTCTTCGTTATTTTCATTCTTTTTGGTCTTTGTAATGATTTCCATGTCAACAGTTTCCTTTTGGAATACAACCACCAACATTTTAAAGAAAACAGACACAACCTTGTCCATAAAAGGCCGACAGAGAGAGCCACGTAGAGTTTGGCATGATTTCCTTTACAATTTATGTAATACCAAGACAAAAGTGAGATGTCATTGATAGTTTGATGATGAAGGCCATCAGTTAAGTCAGTTGAGCCGCCCTGAAAATGTTGTCCTCTATCCAAGTATTTAAGACTGGATAATGGGAATGTTTTTGTCTATAAATCAAATCACATGCAGAGGTAACTATCAGACAGACCAAAGTCCTGCAGCTAATGTGATTTAACATGTGAGGTTTTATGACCCCTTTTTACTCAGTGTCTTACAGCATCTTTTTAAACATTTTTAAACCATGCATAGTCTCATAGTCTTTGTTATTTTATAGACTGAAATAAAGAAATAAGGTCTTTACATATCAATCAAAGCTTTGATGAAAGATTTGAGACTATGAGGTGACATTTCTTACTTTCTAACTTTATCTGTTATAAGACTTTTTGCTAAAAGATAAACAAAAACAAACAAATACACTGAATATCCAATAACCTCACCAAACACTGTTGCTGGTGGTCTGCACAAACAAACACTCAAGCACAGGAGCACTAAAGAGCTGTGTGGTTGCATGCCTTTACACTTGCGTCTACTTAAGCTGTGCCCAGCTGTTGCACATTGACAAGACTACAGCCAGCAGAGTGTGTGTGTGTGTGTGTGTGTGTGTGTGTGTGTGTGTGTGTGTGTGTGTGTGTGTGTGTGTGTGTGTGTGTGTGTGTGTGTCCAGGACTGATAGCTATTTCCTGAGCTGTCTGTTGTGATAGCAAGGGATTGTGTGTTGCTCTCATGTGCATTTGTGTGAGGTACAGTTACATCGGTCTGATATGATTGCATGCAGACATACAGATGAACACTGATTTGTTGCTTCCATTCTCTCATTATCTAATTGATGTGATCTGACAAGTGATGGACTATTGTAGTCGGGCAACCCACACAAATTCAATTTAATCATCTATGCAATCTAATGACTCAAAACAGAGTGATGAAAGCTTTTTAGAGTGATACTGAAGTCTTAATAGTTTTTCAATAGATTTTCCATCTTCAAGGCATCCACTGAAGTCAAATCTACTCACATACAATATGACACACTCTGTAAAGTATTATTTAAGTTTGTGCTAAGAAGTCAAACATGCTAGTTGCTATTTCAGGTTGAGACTGGCAAAGGAACTGCAGAATACTGGATTCAGCTAAATTGTTGCTGGAATTTTGCAGAACTTGATTTGGGGATTTCACAAGGTGTCAATTCTGTGTACTCTTCAGTGAGGAACCTTGACTAGATTTTCTTAGGTATTATTTGTATATACTGTATTTCATATCATTTATAATGATAATAACTTTATTTGTATAGCACCTTTAAAAACAAAAGTTTACAAAGTGCTTTGACAGTGCAAATAAAGGATATACAAATCAATACACATTAATACATGTCAAATCAACACATCCATAAATACACAACAATGTCATTTTGTCAAAAAACACATCAGCTACAATATCAGTGATCTAAAAGATGAAATTTGAACATAACTGAGAAGATCCGACATTTACTCAGCATAAGGCTTCTAAAACTATTTCAGTAAAAAAAAAAAAACAAGCCAATCTTAATTTAGCGTTTTTTTTATGTTCAGAAAATTTAAAACTTAATCTCCATGACACTCACTCCACGACTGAGAGAAAAAACAAAACCATCAGATAATTTTAAACATGAGGCACTTTTGGCTTAAATAACCAAATTAATAGCAGGACTTGGACCATGACAAGTGTTTTTTGAGATTGCCAAAAGAAGCAAGAGACAGAGAAGAAAAGAGGTTGCATTTGTGTGTGTGTGTGTGTGTGTGTGTGTGTGTGTGTGTGTGTGTGTGTGTGTGTGTGTGTGTGTGTTGAACTGATGGATAGAATCAGAGTTAAAGCGAGTTAAAATTCACAGAGGAGAGTGAAGAAATTGAAGAAGAAAAGAGCAAGTGCAGCACATTGCGTGTGATCATGTGGGATGTGCGTTTTTGCACGTGTTTCGATTTACTCTTTGTGTGTGTTTGTGTATGCGAATGCAAGTAAGGGATGGTTTGATCTTGTGTTAAAGTGTGTAGAGAGATTTTCCATCCATTAGGGTGGCCGCACTCCCAGACACGCACGCACGCACGCACGCACACACACACACACACACACACACACACACACACACTCTTGAGAAGGCGTAAGGAAAGTCACTCTGAGATCCAACAACTTATAACTCAACTTAGATAAATACACTAATTATATAATCTTTTGCAAGTTGTATCACAATTTCGATGGGTCTTTTGTGTGCATGCATGTGTGTGAAATGACTATGAACACAAAAGCAGTAAAAGGCACTCACCTACTCATCGCGCAGCAGGGAACCCACATGTTGAACAAACAGCAACACAAAGAGACAGAAAACAGTGGAGAAGAAGGAATGAGTAGCCTACAACAAAACAGTGGTCTCGTTTCTGTCTACTACACTTAATGAGGCATTCATACATGTTTAGTGCCTTGCTTAAGGGCATCCTAAAAGTTCAGCTAATTGCCTTTTCCTGACAGATAGGCCTATTCTTAATCAGCTGTAGGATTTTAATTGCTGGCCCTGCTGTGTTACAACCGCTACCTCCATGTATTAAAGCAACACTAAAGAACTTTTCCCACTTTAGTCCCCCTACAGGTTGGAAGCGGAATTGTCCATTACATTACATTATGCAAGTTTGCCAGATCGGGTAGCGGCTCTGTAGTTCGAATGAACTGGACTATGTAACGTAATGGACAAATCCTCTTCCAACCTGTAGGGGGACCGAAGCGGGAAAAGTTATTTAGTGTTGCTTTAAATTGGTTTAATCAGAAACTCTCTGGAGCTGGTTTACTTCTCAAACTGCAGGTCTACCTTACACCACCAATTACAACCATAAGCAAACCATTAAATATGTAATATGTCACTATCAGTCTCCCGTTATCCATAAGCCCTTGCATTTTAGGATTCAAGAAAAGGACGGAGGTTTCTATTTTTAGGCTTTTCTGTTGTTATTTGGTGACTCTTGAGTTCAGATGTTGTTGTAAAATTTTCCAAACTAAGCAAGTCAAATAAGTACACACTACACAGTCTGAATAAACCACTATGATTTGTGTGAACTTCTGTTATGGATCAGTACTTAAACTCCATGTCTCAAATGTAAAGCTTTTTGTTGTTAGAGTCATAAGTCTCTCTGGAAAAGAATGTCAGCAAAATTGCTAAAATGTAAAGTAAATGCAATCACCGTCTCCCTGGAGGCGACTAATCTACAGAGCAAATGTTTAATCATGGCTGTATGATGTGACTGTGAGCAGCCTGCAGCCTTGTTGCGGAAAAGAGCGCTACGTAATGGAATATTAGTGGGTCTCGTGTCTGGCTTCCTACTGTAGCTGTGTTTCATCTCTTGTTGGAACACACACACACACACACACACACACACACACACAGTAGTGGTGTCTGCGAGCTGCCTGTGGTCTGGACAGCATCACAGGCTGTGGTCAACACTGCGGTGTCTGGGTTACACACAATTTACACTTGTCTTCAAAGACACACAAACACACACCGATACCAAGTGGAGACTGTGGCTGTGTAACAAGGTACAAGTGTATTTTACAGTCTTGCAGTGGCAAGTAAAGAGTCATATAAAGCCCCAAATAACAAATCAAAAATTTGGTTCAGAGGGCTTTATGGTCTGTAAAAACTGTAACCCTCAAATCGGATATGGAAAAACAATAAACAGAAATAACAATAAACAAGAACACAGAGATGCAAAGGACAAAGTTGCAATTCATACTGAAGTTAAACTAAAATATTTTAAATGATTGCAGAGTTTGATATTAAGTTAAGATAGATTAAGAAGATTAAGATAAGTTGTGGTTTTCTTTATGGCAGGTATCTGTGTGCTGCCATCACACATCAAATCTTGTTTCAAATATTAACAATGCAAGACCCTCCTGCATTGCTACAAACTGTGCAGCTAAGCAATGTCCAAACATGTTTATTCAAATTTTACAATTACCAAAATTACCAAATATGCATCTTTGGAAGGCAGATTCTGGGGGAAGTTTTTCTCTTACTTTCTTTGTGAAATATTGGCTAATTTGAACAGTTATTGAAATTAAACCATGTGAGACATTTAGATGGGAAATGTCTCTTTGGTGGAACTGCTGACATCTGATAGACATCTGAAACATGACAAGGTAGGCTGTGTTTTTGTAAAAGGTGACATGCCAAAAACACAGGCTTAATCTTTACGGAGTGTCTATTTGCACCCTTGGTACGAACAGCCTCGGCCACACAGCTGAGCTATTCACACCCTGTGACGTAAAAACAGAAACACGTTGCTCGCGTGCACCGAAATCATGGCCGACGTTCATCTTCCTTGACAGAAGAAACTGGCATATTAAGAAAGTTTTTTCTCTAAAGTTTATAACAATTGAATTTCTAGCGGAAAAAGAATACTACAGTTGTGCTTTGTGTCTTCAGTGAAAGCATACAACCGTTAGTTATTCCCTCCAGAAAAACGCAGAGTTTTTTTGTGATTGTTGCGGGCAAAAATCCTTGATTATGCGGCACGTTTTCTTAAAAAATGCGATGGAATATGCGGGATATTTATGCCATTTTATGCGATGAAAATGCGGGAACTTGCGGGAACTTGCAAAAACTGCGGTTTGATGAAAAAGAGAAAAGAAGTGATTCCCCCAACACCGTGTTCTCAGTAGGTGAAATTACGTCACTTCATAACGTTCCCATGGCAACAGGGGAAAATGGCTGCTCTTGTGTGAAGTAAACGCAACATTTTTCAACTTTCTGCTGAGATATATGTGACTTTTTGCAACGGAAATGCGGGGATTATGAAATCATGCAAGCCCCGCATATTTTGCGCGGAAATCGGCAATTTATGCGGCGAAAGTGCGGCGTATTTGAAAAAATGCATCCCCCGCATTAATATGCGGACTTTGGCTGATTATGCATTGAATTCTGCGATCGCATAATCACGTTTTTCTGGAGGGACTGGTTAGTTAGTTAGTTAGTTAGTTAGTTAGTAGGCTACCTATTTTTTGTATACAGTATAGTTACCTAGCAACTGAGGCTTGAAGACACTAAGTAGTAAAAAGTTGTATTACACTCCATAAGAACTGCTAGGTGAGTGGTTGGAACACTGAGCTGTGGTCTGGGAGTCCTGGGTTTGGTTCCCTGGTGAAGAGCTTTTGTTTTTTTTCATTTTGGATTGGATAATTTGCATGCCAATTTTTTTTTTTTTGCAGGGTGGTAGGGGAAGACTCATGAATATTCATTATGGGACTCATCCCTGAATGGCTAGTACTCGTCTGCTCTGGTTGGGTTGGTTAGGTTTAGGCAAGAGGAGTGGGATTGGTTATGGTTAGGGTAAGAATGTCAGGGCGAGCCAATCAGTGATGAGTTCCCTAATGAATATTCATGAGTCTTCCCCTACCACCCTGTAAAAAAAAATATCGCGGCACGCAAGTGTACGTATCGTCTCAATGAAGTGTGTGAAATATTGGACACTGCAACAATAATATTCCAAAAAGGTGTGATACATGAGTAGTATGGATAACTGTGTCTAAATATATGCAAGGTAAATGCACAGGGGTGCAAATAGCATACATTGATATTTGTACCAGAGAACGCATTGCTGTGTGCACCGGGGAACGAATAGCATTCATTTCTAATTGCACCGGGGTACGAATAGCATACGCAAATAGCCTCACCCTAATCTTTATCAATGTGTTGTATTATATAAACTCATACAATTAAATGTATTCATCTGCCAAGTAACTACAGCTGTCAGATAAATGTAGTGGAGTAGAAGTTCAAAATTATATTAAAGTACAGTACTTGAGTAAATGTACTTAGTTACTTTCCACCACTGAGAAAATGATTTAAAGGCCAGCACTGTAACAACTGGTAGCTGCACTCTCTTTGGCTCGCACACTGCTGATTAAAATGAAAAGTCATATTTAGCTTTCTGACCTTGCCTTAAAACATGATCCGTGAGCACTTAGTCACACACACATGATCTCAAACACACATGTGTATGCACGCACAGCTAGAACCTATGCACACGAAGATTTTAGGAAAACTACGGCCTTCAAAATGTGAGCTAAAGTAATTGTAATGGGGAGGTCTGCAACCTGAGCTGAGCCCGACAGGAAAAAGATCATGTGGCAAAATTTGAGTCTTTTGGACCATTTTTAAATATAGACCCTGTGCTTTGGTTGGATTTGGCACGTGTTTTTTCGTAATGAAACTTTAGGTCTATGCAACCGGTCAATAAATTACTATATAAATAAATTAGAGACCATGTAAGATGATATGCATGTTTTTAGTTCTCTCAGGTTACATTTTTGTGAATAGCATCCTTAATTCACCTCTTTAGACTTCTTTATTTTAGCATCTGCAGTTGCTATATACAGCAAATGTTTCTGTGACCATTACCACTGTTTGTGCCAGGATAATTTTGAACATGCTGAGGTACAAGAAGCAGCTGAATGCCACATGTATGAATAACTGGTGAGGTGGTTTGTGTCCAAGAAGACAGATAGATGATGGTAGTGAGGTCTATAGATAGTGAAGGTTATTATACATAGCACCACAAACAGTGTCTGGTGGCTGTGGTGGGAATTCGGGTCAGCTGTGAATTCCTCAGTGATAACTGTAAGTCATTATAAATGTTTGTGTGGAAACAGAGAGTAAGAGATAGAAAGAGAGGTAAAGACTCATGCGGTTTGAAGATCACATAAGGGTCTTTTCGATAAATATCAAACTATATTAAAAACACTGCTGTGTACTGCTTTTGTGCTCCTATGTGAGTTTCCTGTTATGAAAATGTCATAGTCACCTGCTTGTATTACCATCTGAAGGCTAACTTGCCTCTAAATCTCAACAGCTGCTTTGGAGGTACAGTATGGGTGCGGCTGCAGAGTATCAGTCTCTTCTACTTAGTGTATGTAAGACGTGTGGTGGTGTAAAGGATACACCTTCCCTTTTTAACTGCCCTACATTCCCCCCACACACACACACACACACACGCACACACACACACACACACACACACACACACACACACACACACACACAATGCTGTCTGTATATGAGTAATGACCGGACGATCTCATGTGGTCTTTGACCCTTGAACCTTTGTCTCAATGCAGTCTTAGTGCTCCTCTTCCCTGGGGCCCACACTTGTAGAGACTTCAGCATGTGCAAGTGTGTGTGCGTGTGTGTGTGTGTGTGTGTGTGTGTGTGTGCGCGTGCGTTTAAGAACGCCTGGAAGAGAGGCCCCGCGCAGGGGAGCAGCAGGCCAAGCCTTGCCCCCACAGACGCACCCATTAACGGGCTCGCAAGCTGGGGTCGTGGCCCTATTTACCAGCTTTAATGGCTAGAAAGGGTGAAAGGGGGGGGGGGGGGGGGGGGGGGGGGGCATTACACTTGGGAGAAATATGACACAAAGTAGCTTTGGGGTTGCCAGGTTAGAATCCAGTCACTGTATTCCTGTTTTCTCGGTGCAGGTGTTCAGCATCTGATGTTAAGTAGAGCTTTGGCAAAAGCTTTTTGGGTCTACTTGTCAATAGAGGTGATAAAAGCCTGTGTCACCTCTTATTTATCTATTTTCCCACTATTTTGTTTGGGATTACATACCATAATATCACCAAGCAGTAAATAAACAGAGACATCAGTCTTGCTAATGAGGGCTCACTCTGCATAAAAGCTTCAAGTAAATGGATATAAAGTAGAGCTACATGCCTGCAGAAAAGCTAGAGCTTGTTTGTCATGTCAAAATACTTATTAGCACACAGTCAAGCTCTTTTAAGGCAATTGTAATCTGGTGTATACATCATAAGTCTTTGGTAATAGTTGCCATGGGAAAGTTAAAAAGAGCAGCGTGACATACTGGAACAGGCTGGAGAGTAGACACAGGCTCTAAAACAATGTGTTTAGTTAAACAGCAAGCATCAACTCTGGCTAATATTGCATATAATTACATTTAGTGCCGCTTGCTGTATTCTTTCTTAATCATGTTGCTGATCTCTTCTGTTCAGTCTGGTTGTGACCATCTGAATCAGTTTTGCAGTGTGTGTTTTACCTCTTGTAGGAGTTTTCAACAGGATAGGCATTTTCCACTGTGGAATCAGTAAAGTACTACTATTTTACATCTAGTGGTAATACTATACTTTTGTGTCTCCTGTCACTACAACTGTCCATCATACTTCTACTGCTTTCTATATTACAACTATGGCTGTGGAGGTGCAGTAGATGGTCTACTGATCACAGGGTTGGCGGTTTGATCCACATGTCGAAGTGCATTTGGGCACTACACTGGACAACAAATTGCTCCTGATGGTGTGTGTGTGAAACCTTATAAAACATGTAGCCATTTACATGTGGGTTTCTTTCAATGAACATTAGGCCAAATAAGACCATGTTTGACAAAATTGAAATCACTTCTATAAAACTGATTGTAAATACATTACATATTGAACGAGGCCAATTGAAGGTCTTTAAAACAGTTTAGATAATGAGTGGATGGATTGAGATGTTAAATGATGAATTGCAGGAAACTATATCAACATAGATTGGAAAAATATAAACATACTGTGCATACAGTTTGTTTCTTTGTTTCAAAAGCCTGAAAACAGAAGCCACTCAGAGCTATCAGGGCGGGACTGTGGGTTTTTGTAAAACACAACCAACTCAACCACTCTGAAGTAACTCTACTGCAGTCAAATTGCTGAGGATCTGTTTCCAAACAACCTGTATCCAGGGCACAGCGCCGAGGTTTGGGGTCTGTCTTGGTTCTATTTACAGGCTTTCACTGACTTCATTTCTAGCCGTGGTCTCCACTGAACTCTAAAAAACCCTTCTGGCAAGTGGAGAGCTAAATGCAAAGCTTTGTCTTGTCAACAAGGCTGTTTGTTTGGACAGTTTCTGTAGATTGGGCTCATTAAACTTTAACGCCAGCAGTGGGGAGGAACGAGGGAGTCTGCCAGGGAGGGGCAGAGGGAGAAAGCTGGGTGGTGTCTGCAAACTGTGCTGCAGTCAATTATTTACGTGCAACTGAACTGACAAAAGTGCCTTCCTCACACTCTGTTTCCCACTGTTCTGACCTTTGTGTCTTGTACTGTATGTTAGAGAAAGTATTTGAAAATTGATTGAAAAGGACTGAAAACTCACAAGGCTTGTTTTTCTGTACCCAAGAGAAATAATCAGTGAGGATATAATGTGATGCAATATGCCATTTTTACACTACAGTGTGTTTATAGAAAAAGCATGTTGAAGTGTTTTTTTGTTTTCATTACTTAATTACAGAACATGACAAATAAACACGTACCCTGTAAATGCTGCTGGCACCTGTTTGGCAATTCGGTAGCACAATGCATGATGAGCCGTAAAATTTCATCAAAAACTGTCAACTTTGGCCGGTCAGTTTTAGATTTAATTGTTTACCTTTAATGTTAGCACCCACATCAAGTTTAGATTTGACATCAACATGAAAAGAGAAGAAACAGGAGTGTGCAGCCGACCCCGTGAGGCTTTACTTAGGCACAAATGCTGGCATCAGCATGCTAACATGCGTACAATGACAATGGTGACATGGTGATTTAGCAGGTATAATGTTTACCATATAAACCATCTTGGTTTAGGGTGTTAGCATGTTAACTTATGCTAATTAGCACAACACACAAAGTCCAGCTGAGGCAGATGTGACTGTTTGTAGGTATTTGATCATAAACCAAAGTATTGGACAAATTAAAATTTTGACCTGATGATGAAAAGTCACAACAGTTATTACTATTCATCCCTACAGGAACATCAATGTCTGTACCAAATTTCACAACAATTCAATCAATAGTTACTGAGACATTTCACTCAAAATCACAAATACAAACATGGTGGCACCAGAGAAAAAGTCTTCAAATTCAGTAGAATACATCGTCTGGGAACCATGAATCTCTGTAAAAGATCCATGTCTCTGTGCCAATCCATGTTGTAGATTTTGAGATATTTCACTTAATAAATGAGAACTTTGATGTGCTGGTAGTGCTAGATGATAAGTCAGGGGATCACAAAAGTAGATGTCATCCTCTGGGGACAATGAATGTCTGAACAAAATGTTATGGCAATACATTTAATAGTTGTTGAAATATTTCAGTCTGGATCAAAATACTGGACCGACTGACCGACAGACATTGTCATCCATAAGGCCAAGCTGCTAGCGTGGCTAAAAAGTGGGTTGAAGAGAGTTGGATAGCATCCAATGTAAATTTATTACTGTACAACATGTTTCATTAAACATGATGTGCAACAGAAAACTGTGTTGACAGACCACTGGTATTTTATAGGATATTAAGTGTGTTATATGGCTACTGTGCCATTCGAGAAACTCAATAAGAGAGATGCATTGGCTATGACAAAGAAGTAGTCAAGGTTATTCCCTTCACACTACCTCGAACAATTGGGATGGGATGTTATATCAGTAATAACTTATTAGTATGGCCGGGGAGGCTAGTTGGATTCCGACTTTTCGAAAAGTCAATGCAGCAATATGAGTCACGGACCAAAATGAAAGTGCGACTCATTTTATGAGGCTACAAATATCATGTGTTTCTGGGAGCCAGATGCTGACGCTGGTATTCCAACACATGAAAAGTCTCTGTTCTTTCTGCTCTGCAGTGCCACAGTTTATCAAAGCGGTGTCAGTGAGGAAATCCCTGAAGTCGAGCAGAATGTCAAATATTATTCCGTTTTGTGTTCATCCGAAAATGGGAAAGTGCAGTTTTGTCATGGAGGAGTACTATCACGTACGTTTGTACATGGTGCTGCTTAAAAAGAAATCATTTCTTTTCAGAGGACCATATTGTATGTCATCAGTGAGCCTGTAGTGTGACTGGTGGTGTGCTACTCAACAGAGAAAAACGCTACACAGTGTTGTCCTCAGTGTGGCATTAAGGAAGACAAACTGCTGTGTAAATCACTTTGTTGTTGAAGTTTATATTGTTTAGAAGAGAAGTGACTAATTAGCAACCCAGGAAGTGTGTAATGATACAGGTATTAACTGTACTTGCTGATCTTAATACACAGAGAGGACAGAGGCTTTCAAACATTACAGTGATTTCTGCTTACTTTCTCTCTCACTGTATGTTACAACTGCAGTTCTACCAGTTTCTCTGTATGTTCACACATGCTAATCGCTGAGCTGCAACCACCAGGGGATTTAACCCACAAGCTACGTCTTGGTCCTCTAATTGAATTGGACTCACACTAATGCCGCGTTCTATTTACCTCGGAACTCGTATTTTCACAAGGTTAAAGTCGAAAACACGCCCCCTGACCTTTAATCTCAATGGGACTTTCCTGGTTAAATAAAGGTGAAATAAAAAAATTAAAAAAATCTTACAGCACTTCCTTAGACCTAAAGTATAATCATTTTCCCCCTAGCTACTGTTTGTTAAAGATGTAGCTGGTCTTACAGTGAGTGCAGCTTGTTCTTTTTTCAATATGATGATACAGATATACAAACATCATATGGCATTGCTAATAAACTTGCTCCCAAACTAATATAACATCATTCTTGCCAGCACTGATCGTGAGCAAAGATTTGTAGAGTATTAATTCCCCTCTGTGAGCTGGTAGATATGTCTTCTAACAACTCACAACTGCCTGACTCATGGTGAAGGATTCATGGCAGCAGCTGCTCTGCGGCATCAGAATGCACATGCACACACACACTGCTGTCTGCATATGAGTAATGACTGGACAATCTCATGTGGTCTTTGACCCTTGAACCTTTGTCTCAATGCAGTCTTAGGGCTCCTATGAGATGATAAGAGATGATCCCTCAATAAATCAATTTGTGATATTTGTGAAATTAAGGAGCTCTTTCTTCTCCAGGAAGCCCATTGAATATTGTAACAGCTACTAAATTTGAACACAAGTAAATATACATTCACATGAATTGAATACACATGCACACTTCCACATGCACAGACAAAAAACAGTACAATACACACATTTTCTTACAGACAGACACACACACACTGAGATGTAGAGGATACACATGCATATACACACATATTAAACATCTCAGCTCTGGACATTTAACATCCATCTGAGTTGGCCCTTTTTTATGTACTGACCAACAACTGGTGTGAGAAACAAAAGAGACTGAGTGAGAAATTCATTAAAGAGCTCTTCCCTCCTGCTCCTGTAGCCAACTGGCTTAGGCCCCGAATGGTTTTAGCAAAGCCCAGAATCTTTACCGTGGCATTTTTTTGGTACTAAACCCAGATCATAGCATCATAGCTGCATACAAACCAAATGTGTTTTCAACGGAACTGTTGGAGCGACGCTTGGCAGTTGGCAGCACATTCTGTGTGCACATGCAGACCGCCTGACCTGCCCACTCCCCTGGATCCCACACAACAACGAACGCCACCGGATGACAGAGCTCCGCAAGTGTCCCTGTAAACATATTGTTACCCTGTTTGTTCATTCAGTGGCATCACTATTCAATTATTATTAGGTAAAAACTATATTTGTCAAAAACTATTTTGACTTTTTTTTTTTTACATACAGTCACATGTTTCTATCATGTTTCTACATATAGCATGCAAAATCATGTGGATAAAATTTGGGTAAGATATATTTCAACATGGGCTCAGGGGGTCTACATTATATTTGCTGTTGTTTTTCAGGTATTTCTTCCATTTCCTCCCTTGCCCTCTTCCCTGTCCCCCTGTTTCCCTTCCTTCTTTCTTGCTCCTGCTCGCCATCCTACAGAGGATTTTCCCTCCTGGATGTATTTATAGCCTGTCCTGTCAGAGTCGAGCTCTGGATGTGACAATCATAGTGGATCTGATCGAGTTACTCACAACAGCCTCTCTTATACATGTGGATTGACATGTTTTTAGAATCTAGTTTCTAACGTGTGCTGGAATTTCCCAAGCTCATGTCTTTAACCTCCAGGTTGCTGGTTGTTGTGGAATGTTATGCAAGGTTCATCCTAATGAAAACTTTTTTTAAACTTCACAACTAAATCAATGGGTAATTGATATTATGTTAATTAATGAATTATGCTTCTGAATGTCAAAGTAACTAAAGTTGTTTATATACATACTGTATGTGAGTCAGAGTGCTGTATCTGGATATATATTTCTTCATGAGCATGTGTGATTTCTTAGATGCTGACAGGTTCTCTACAGTATGCTATATGTATATTCAGCAGGTGGTTACACACAGACACTTGCCATTTAGTTCACAAACACACACACACACACACACACACACACACACACACACACACACACACACACACACACACACACACACACACACACACACACACACACACACACACACATAAAACAAGTTCAAAATACATTCAGCGAGATACAAATACAAACAGTCTCACACACATACTGTTCATACACAGTAAAACCACTGGATCAGAGTAGTGCCTGCTCTCAGTGCAGGCCCAAACACAACTGAATGACATTGGTCAAAGGTCACGGCCAAACTCTGACAATGCTTGTTCATGTCTGAAACATCTCTAAACATCCATAATCCTGGTGGGATTAAGAGAGGTTTAGTGAGGCTGAACAGAGACATCAACCTCCACTCTGTTAGACTCTATCCCTCGCGTCTTTCCTATCACCACCCTCCATCCATTTCTCCACTTTTCTCTAGTACTCTCTTTACCCTTAAGTGCAGAAACTCAGGGCCAAAGATGGAAACACAAAACACGTCTACATGCTTTACATCAACTAAATGTTTTATTTTATTTGACACATCAATCTACTGCAAACATTCAAGGAATCTGAGCAAAAACTATCACATGTCAAGTATTGTTGAGGTTAAATAGGTGGGAAAAAGAGCAATATTTGTATTGTGAAAGTGTTACAAAAGTGCAAGTTACCAGAAACAGAGGGGCTTTGTGAATAAAGTGACCAGTTACAGTTTTAGTCCAAACATTATTCTTGTAATATGACCTGCCAAAGAGTCCATGAAAAAGTGAGTTTTGCTAAATATAGTTCTAGTAGCTTGGGGAAATAGTGGCCTCTTGCAGGGCTAGCTGCCAGCTTATGTACTACTGTAGCTGGCGAGCTAAGCGCTAACATGCTAGCCAGCCTAGAATATGACAACGTTATGTCACAATAGCTCTTCCCTACTTTCTCTGCAAGAGGCTGTTTACTCCCTCTGGCATTTTGGCAAAGAATTATATACAGTAAAAGAGAAACAAAGCTCTCCGAACTAATGAATGTGCTGACTGTCCATCTGTGATGGGACAATAACTTTACAGTTTATTCAAAAGACGTAATTATACTATCAACTCTCATTAAAGTCTGCAAACCGTGTCTCTTTTGTGGAGCAGTTCATACTCATTGTATAAATGGCTTTCTGTTGGTCAAAGTTCACCAATGTTGAACTTGGCACAACAAATTCACACAGATTTACTTTGCCTCTGCCAGCAAATCCACTCATTGTGACAATTCAACATTCACCATCACAATGAGCTTCAGAGCTTTGATTCTAAGCCAGAACCCAATGGGTCTAGTCTATTTCCCACTATTTCCATCCATCCATCCATCCATCCATCCATCATCCATCATCCATCCTTTGACATTATTGGCAGCAGAGAGATTTTTGGGCTTTGCCGAATATCGAAGGTACAACCCCAAATCAGAAAAAGTTGGGACAGTATGGAAAACACAAATAAAAAAAGAAAGTAGTGATTTCTAAATGTACTTTGACTTGTATTTCATTGCAGACAATACAACAGCACATAATTTAATGTGTTCCTCATGATTTTTATTGTTGTTTTTTTTCAAAAAAACAAAATTCCTATTTTGGTTCTTGCAACACATTTCAAAAAAAGTTGGAACAGTAAAGCATTTACCACTTTGTAATGTTGCCATTCCTTTTCACAACACTTAAAAGACGTTTAGGGACTGACGACACCAAGTGATGACGTGTTTCAGGTGAAATTTTGTCCCATTCTTGCTGCAAACAAGTCTTAAGGTGGGCAACAGTACGGGGTCTTCGTTGTCGCTTCAAAATGCGCCACACATTCTCTATTGCAGACAGGTTGGGACTGCAGGCATGTATATTTACAAATGAAATTAAGTTGACCAGACAAAACATGAAATATTTTGTGTTCACATTGTCTGCAATGAAATACAAGTCAAAGTATATTTAGAAATCACTACTGTCTTTTTTTTATTTGTGTTTTCCATACTGTCCCAACTTTTTCTGATTTGGGGTTGTACAAAAATCCGTTAGGATATGGAAATAAAAAACGTTATGCATGTGTCACTATGAAAATAAATTATTTAAATCAAATATTTAATATGACTGGGTTCATTAAATGCTGCAGTTGTTTGACTTCGGCTTGGGTTTAATAATACATAATTACAATCCACAAACTATTATTTGATGTCCTATCTCACTGTAAACAATGTGGTTCTAAACTTTGCTTGATTCTCGGCATCAGTGAGATAGTGTCAACTTTTAAGATACAAGCCACCTCTTATCTCTTCCCCTGAGACAGGTTTGTCTGGTATGAAGTGTGAAGTGTGTGTGTGATGCCATGTGACAGGTAATGTCCTAGGGCTACCAAAGGATTAGCTCTCCTCATTCCTCTGCTATCACAAGCCTCTGACCACACCACTCAGCCCACTAAACTCAGCCCATTCACGCACACTAATCCTGTCTGTCTGTGAGACCTGCTCTGAGTGTGTATGTGTCTGTTTATGTGATGTGTGTATGTGTGTGGAGAAATGTGATAAATGGGGACTAAAGATACATTTCCTAGGGAAGACGATATATGTTTAAGGATGGGATTACAGTCACATGATTACATAAACCATTAAATTGTACTATCAGTGTTATAATATCGGACTATTTTTAAACTTGCTTTCAAGTTTTGTAACACCAGAAAACAATAATGACAGTAGGTCTATTCCACAAATTCAGTTTACATTCAGTAATATCCTTTTCTAAACCATAAATGTTCAGATCTACACTCACAGCATGACAATGTCAGTCCAGACTAAAAAAACAACTACTGGATGAATTGGCACAAATATTGGTACTGGCATTCATAGTTTCCAGAAGAAAAGAAGACTTTATCTCTAGTGCCACCATGAGGTTGACATTTGTGGTTTTGAGTGAAATGTCTCAACAACAACAACAACTATTGGATGGATGATTGGAAATTTGGTGCATACATTCAGGTTCCCTTCAAGATGAACTGTAAAAGGTGATCCCTTAACTCTCCATCTAGCACCATCATCAGATCAAAATTTAAATTTGCACAATACTTGACCAAATAGCCTCAGCTGTACTTTGTGTTTAATGCTAATTAGCTCATGTTAACATGCTGACACTCTAAGATGAGCATGTAAGCATTGCTTAACATCAGCATGTCATTGTGAGCGTGTTAGCATGCCGCTGTGTGTGTGTGTGTGTGTGTGTATGTGTGTCTCATACTTGTGAACCACACTACAATACCCACAATTCCAGGCTACAGCAAGAATCAGACAGTTTGGCAGTTAGTTTGAAGAGCTGTAAAACTCTAGTAAAGGACATTTACAAGCCTCTGAGAATTTTTACACACCTCGGACCAGATTGTGTTTCCACTTTTAAAAAGAGAAGAGAAGACAAGAGTATGGAGGGAGAGACAAATGGGGAAATAAAAAAATAGGAAGGGGAAGAGCATAACATTTAATAAAAAGTTAGTACATTATTTAAATTAAAGACTAACATTCCTCACAGCCTGTGAAGGAAGCCGGAAAAGAAAAGCACAAACACAAAGACAGACAATATTGTAAAATATAATAAAGCATGGAGACAGAAAGAGAAATTATGTACAGTTTAAAGGGATAAATTGCATAAGCTCAAGCAGATGGGAATGACGCAAAGGTGTACGTATACCAGCGCACAGGCAGCATGTGAACACTCACATGCGTCACACTCCCACAGGTGGAGAGCAAAGAAAGCGAGAAAGAGAAAGACAATAAAATGTATGAAAAGTGCCAGAGCAGATGAAAGTAGTGGCACATAAATAAATGAGAGCTCATGAACTGTTGCCTGGAGCATTCACTGAAGAAATGCAACAGAGGAGACAAACTAAACTGTGTTTTCACTGCCACCACACCAGATGTAATGATATTTACATGTATAGACTATTAATGATTTGATTTGATGCATGAAAACACACACACACACACACACACACACACACACACACACACACACACACACACACACACACACACACACACACACACACACACACACACACACAGAGAGCCGGCAGTGAGTTGATCAATTGCCGCCAACTTCATATTGAGATGAAAAGGGCTGGTGGAGAGAAACCCATGGAGAGAGGACGACTATTTCTGGACTCCATATCAGTCAGCTCCTTCTCCCTGGAGACTGCAATATTAAAGGGAGGCGGGCAACTGGTGGCATGAAATATGTACAGCATCATTAGGCGTGACCAATGAGTCCACAGAGAGGGGAAAGAGAGACAAGGGGAAAAAAGAATCTTTACACACTATGCCATCCTGCTGCCCTCTTACGTATTTTTTTTACGTAATGATTGTGTCTGTCCTTTGTTTGTACTATTGTAACTATTGTAATATAGCAAAAACTAGAGAAACTGTCTTTTATCTTATCTTCATCGGGTACCAACATTGAATCCCATCAGAGTGAAAACTTGAAACGTGTGCACAGCAGCTTTGGCGTTTTCATATGACAAGATAGCCATTGAAAAGCATTGTTTTGGTGTTGGAGGTGGGCTGGTTCACACAAACTGTAGTAAGTGTGTTCTTAATGATGTGTGTATGTGTCAATCCACTCTTAAAAGAAAAAGCATCAATAATGCACATATCTTATTGTGTAGAATAGACTATTTTTATTGTGACAGTAATCGCAAATACTGGCTGGTTCCACAGTGGAATGCTTTTCATGTAAAGCAGCAGCAACAGGAAAAGTTCAGCCGTCTTAACGCAGCAAATACGGCTCCAATACGGTAGTAGAAAAACACAAAGATTAAGTTACAAGCTAAAAAAGTACTAAAAGCTGAACATAACAATTTACCAATTCAAATATATTCTGACAAAAACAACAACAGTACTTGCTCTTTGTATGATGTTCTTAGTATACTGATTATAAAGGTGTAGAAGAAAATTGCTCTAGCAGTTAGCCAACTATTCCAAACTATGATACAGAGAAATCATTTGTCTGTTGTAAATAAATTAAATCAAATCCAATCGTGGGATTTTTTATGTTAAAATGTGCCCTTTTTCCACCACGTTCTTACTATCACAAACACCTCAGCCTGTAGCAGTAGGGATGACCAGCCATGAGTTGCTTAGCTGGAACACAAACTGTCAAAGTGACAGAGAGCAGGCTGCAATGACATTTGTAAAAGCACAAGGAGTACTGGTCAGCTGTAATGTCAGGCACATAAACTGCAAATGAGAACACTAAATTCACCGACACAAATGCCCAGACCTGATAGAGAGGATGATTTGAATGTCTATATTCAGTATGATGTAGTTTGTGATTTTTATTGCTGATTCACTGGACTATGATTGGTGTGCAATTAAACAACTGATATCATCTTTCTTTTTTAATCATGGTGTGGTTATTAGTCTAGGGCTGACTCACAGCCTGTGGCTGCACCCGGGTTTGTAAGTCCAAAGAGTCCCTTTTACAATAGTGCAGGTGCATCTGTTGTTTAACAGCAAGTTGTCAAGCAGTATAAACATTGTTTGCAGTACAGCTATCCAATTAAATATTATGATTAAGTGCCTCAGCATAAGTAACAAAGGCTTAATGTATCAGTGTTATTAATATTACTTAGAATCAGTTGTTTTTCATGAGCTCTTTGTAAACTTCAGAAGATAAATGCAAGGCGCTGCGGCCGCCGCGAGCAATCACGGCCATTTCAGTCAATGGTTGATATTCCACCACCCGCGGTGCGTCCCAGAAGCGTGCCTGAAGTAGCTCTCCGCTAAAGATACGCACAAGGGCTATTTTCGCGCAAGCTGCAGGCCGTTCGGTGAGGCGGGCAGGAAGTGAAACAGCTAGAGCATCCAGTCAATTTACCAAAATACACCCCCCAACATCTTATACGTCTCCTCTACAACACCATGGACGACGAGATAATCATCTTGGAGGTGGAATAACATAATACGACATCACAGATAATTTTTATAAATGGAGTTTAATTACAGGAGTGCTTGGACTGGAAGGCAGATACTAGCTTAATAAACACGTGATTGTTCTTTCAAGTACTTACGATAAAATCTGCGAGTCGCTATGGTATGGTATGACGCGTGCCAGAAAACGGAACAAAACCGCGGCACAGCCAGAAACACAGCACAGACACGCCCAGTGGAAAATTCATGTTACCGTTCTTGGATTGTCTGTAAAAAGACCAGAGTAAAAGGCCATAATGTATAATTTATTTCCTTGGTATGGACCAAACAAAACTACATGTGTGAAAGCACCCTAATTGATTTAAATCAAACACTCACCCAATTGAAGAAAAATGAAGAATACTTGCCCAGTTTTGGATGATTAAAATATTACGACTTGATTCAAGACCAGACAGTGGTTATGTTAATGTGTGTGTATGTGCACACATTGATGAGTGCAAACCTATGTCCTAGATTAAGATTGTGAAAATCTGGCCAACCTGTTTGCCAACGCTTCGGTTGCTAACTGGAACATAAATGTTACATATAGCCACAGAAGGAAGCATGTGTTGCTAATAATATATATCAAACTTGAATCTTCCAGTGTAAGGAAAGTCTCGCTGCATGCTTCAAAGCAACTGATGAAATATGCCCACAGAGAAAAGAGAAAACACTTTGGTATCCATGCTATTTTCATTTTCCCGACATAGATTTGGACCATTACAGTATACATACTGAGAAAAGGAGGTTGTCTCTGTGCGTGTTTGAGACTGATTTGCCAAAGCCTGTTATGTTTGTGTGCCAGTATCCCATGATTACAAATGCAGGAAGCTTGAAGACAGTTTATAACACCTTGGAAAATTAACTGTAGTTAATGGTGTGCAGGCTGTGAGGCTACGAGGCAGAACAGTGTAGCAGATGTGAAATATGTAATTAACATTTAAACAAGGGACTGCGAAGGTCAGAAAGAAACTCAGCAGACGATGATGAGACGCGGACACAGGAGAGTGCCCAGATTCATATGAGCGCGCTCACATACATGCTTGTCAAACTTGCGAGGATCTTCTATCAACTACACTCAATCTTTGTCATCTAAATCCCCAACCTTTTCCGGCACTAGCCATAGTGCATCACAGTCATCTAGGATCTGCTGGATTTTGTTCTCCAAACTCATTTAGTATGACACAGCTGCTAAAAAACATGTTTAGAGACTTTTTGCAACTTAAACTAAATCAACTATTTACATGAAAAAGCAGAATAACAAAAAAAGCTGAGTACAACAGCTGAGTACAACAGCTGACATCCATACAGTTCTTATTTATTTACAAATGATGTGTCAATTATGCATTGATGCCTTATAGTAAATGTTTTGTGTCTCTATTTTCCACACACTCTGCATTTCCCTGAGTTAAAGAGACACAAGGAAAAACATAAAGATGACAGTGTATGTACAGTATAGGTGAGTATATGAGAGCCAATCTTCCTCTACTATATAATACCATTCAAATATATGACGCTCAAATCCAGCCCATTATTATTTACTACACAATTACTCAGCCTCTCATAGTTCCTTGCACTAAGATCGCACAATGCCTTGTGTTGCTTACTCCCGCTAACTTTATTGTTCATCAGATGTGACGTGACAAAAGCATTTTGTTTCTACATGCGGGTAGGCCATGATGGTAACAGCGAGATTCGCTAAGCCAACACATTTTTGAAAATTCTGAACATTCTGAAATTTCAGCATTCAATAGTATGGATAGTTTGAATTATATTCGACTTCCGAAATTTGTTCCAACAGCCCTAATGGAGACACAGACAGAGGGAAGAAGAGAACTGTAGAGTGCAACCCAATAAACAGAGCCGCTCATCACCTCAGACAAAATGCAAAAAAACAAGACTGGTGGTGGAGTTTGCACATCCTTCCATTCTGTATTTTGCTGTATTCCTCTTTACACGGCATGTAGAACATTTTAAAAACAACAACTAGAACATAACAACAGTTGTGTTGTTACTGTAGTGTTCCTTTTTGTCAAAAAAAAAACTATGACAGATAGCTGCACTGTGTCACAGGGGTCTTGATACATTGTTGTTTTGTGACCACAATTTAAAACTGAATGTTGTTATGAACTGAAAAAGTACATCTCATGAATCGTCGTTACGTACAAGAGTTATAGAGATTACCAAGCAAAAACAGAACAGAAAAAAATGACATCATTTCTTCTGGCATCAACATTTAATGGAATAATAATGGAATTTAATGGAATGGAACAATCAGTAATTCATAATTGAAAAATCTAATGACATTTTCCTCTATCAAATAAAATTCTAAGACAATTTATATATAAAAGAGATCTATACTCCTTTTCTGGTGATATATGCTTTTTCACCCAGAGAGAGATTAAGACTATATTGAAACTGAATAAGCCTTAGCCAGCATGAGTCAGATATCAAAAGGAGCGGAGAACAAGGTAAGTATTTTTTTCAGCTGAGGGATAGAGGAGGAAATCCAGTGTTATGAACTGAGAAAGCACACATATTTGGTTCTTCAGGGCCATACACTGATCTGTTCTAAAAACGAGCATATATGAACATTTTAACCATGACCCCGATATGTCTCTAAAATAGTAGTTTTAGTTGCCCAAACCTAACCATACATTGTCAATATAGACAACGTAAACATGTTCATTGCAAGCTGTTTGAACAAATAACTAATGCTGTCTTGAATCATGACAACACCCTGCTTTCCCCTTGACTCTTCTCTCTCATACCGGAAGAGTTCAATTAAAAACTGTTCACCTGACATACAAAAAATATAAAAAATGAAATGATAATTTTCTGAAAATTTATGCCAAGAGGTTTCTTGGTGATTTGGGCTGTTTTAGGCATATTAAGCCAGTACATGTCTTTATGCAATACATGTAAAAAGTAAATAATGTTGCCATCTCAATAAGGTTCTGTGAGATACCTGAAAAGGCGTGATTAGGAGAACCCTAAAGATAAAACAATCAATGTGTCTTTCATCTCAAACAGTGGACTCAACTACAATCTTTTTTAATGTTTTCTCATCCACTGTTATTAAGCCTGCCTGAATACTGCCACAGAATTGCCTTTGTCCCACCACCGTTTCCTCCTATAAATCAAGCTGGTCACGGCCTGTGATTGTATTTGGCGAGGCAGCTCAGCCAGGGCACAGATCAGCAGATTTCCAGTAAGAAATCATCGGCTCTCTAAAGTGATTTCATGTCTAATTGCTTTTATTGACTTGGTAGCTCTGAACTGGTGGTGAAAAAAAAAAAAAGTGAAAAAAGGGGAAAAAATATCAGAGATGGATTTACTGGTGTCATCAGCGCTGCTGGCAATTTGGACTGTTTGATTAGACAGTTTGCGGATGTTGTACATTTTAAAATGCTCATTGACTGTGTAAACTCTTGGCATTCAGACACCCCACTAACCCGGAAACACTCTATAAAGTCTATAAAGTTATATATAGTCAAAACATAACTAACATTTCCAGATAACACACAATGGCTGAAGTAACCCATTTTGACTGGTTACGTTGAGTATGCCTCAACTGTGCAAACCTTCTGTGTTTTTGTTTAGTTTTTTGTTGTTGTCTTAGTTGTTTTTAAGGGGTAAAAGGAGGGCTTTATTGATTACTCCGTGGCTGTCTTACTTTATATTTCATGTGCCCCTTGGAAATTCAATAAAGATATGTAAAACATAAATACAAAATAAAATAAACATAACTATAAAAGCTCTATCCTATATTTACTACCATCATTTATTAAATTAACCACCAAATCAAAAGGATTTAGCATATTGAATGTAAAGTATTTAGTAGTGAAGAACTTATTACATGAAAGACACATATGATATTTGGTGCATTGTGAATGGGTTGGTTACTTACTTACTAAATGACCTCAACAAAGTTCACAGACAAGATCCCTTGTTTCCTTATTGGCTTGTGCATTGTTGTACTTGTTTGTTTGCTGTTTTCAAGCACACAAACACAGACCTCACCCAGCAAGCCAAGTGGTAATCAATTGAGTCCCCCACCTCTTGAATTAGGATTAGGGTGTGTGTTTTCAAAGGGCTGGGCGTCACCATGGAAATGGCCAAGGCACAGGAGACAGGGGTGCTTCAAGTTGGCAGTGAGAGAGAAAGCAGTGTTCCTGTTTGAGCAGAAAGATGTAAGTAATGACTGCACCAGACACTGAGTGGATCATTTACAATAAACCTGTTCAGTGGCACAGTATCTGAGGAGAGAGGGTATTAGTGAACCCTGCATGGCAGGTGTAATTTGCTAAACCTTGCCTTGTTTTGGACTCAAATGTCCCTAACCTGCATGTGGAATAAAATGAAATGTGTCAAAAGGCAAATGTAATTTTGTCATATATAGTGATAAATCATGTAAGAAGTTGTATCTATGCTTTAGAACGTTGGATTTTGAAATTTAGTTATTGGGTTCTGTGAGCAAAGAAATTCAGTTTGGTGTTTATTATTGTTATATTATTATTATTATTATTATTATTATTATATATTGGTATGACCATCCCTGTCTCCTACAAAATAAGTTTGTACACTATTCATTTGTCAAATACATTGATGCCCCCCCCATTTCAAAGCCCTTAAAACTGAGATGTTTCGAAACGCTGCTTACCCTCATTTTAGTTTGAAAACTCTGGGGACTTTTGGACAGCATTACATTCCCTACAAAACATATTTTCTAATGTCAATTAGTTGTATATTAACATCATTGTCAGCAGGCAGGGCTGTTTTGCAATTGTTTTTCCCATTTTAAACAGGGGATGTTTCTAGAAAAGTGGGATGCGTTTACAACAAACCACCTCTCACCCCCAGACTCCCCCCTCACACCCTCTAACCCATCAATATGGATGTTTTGATCTCCTCCACTTATATACTTCCAATTAGAGAATGGGTTTATGGCCCAGCTGTATTTCTGAACGGGGGTGTTTTTGTTTTGCTTTGTAGTATTAGGTCCACTGCTTTTCTTAATTATGAATAATAAAAGTGATTTATAATGGAAAAAGCATTGCAACTTCACACGCACATAGAAACTGACTCAACCACACATACAGTGGCTGCCAGAGAAGCCGAGTTGAAAGGACATTTCTTGGCCGGCAAATGTTGTTTTTCAGCAATTATTTTGAGATTGACGGGATAAAAATCTTTTTCTAATTTCTGTTAATGCTTCCCAACACTTTTGTCATTGTTCTGCTCTTCAGCCTCTGTGGCACGAGGACACTGAAAACCCCATTATAAAAGACACAAAAGCACACTACCTCCCACTGTGTCACAAACACACAGTTTGTCTAAAGGCTGCACTGAGCCTTGTCATTGCATAGGGGAACATCTGTGTCACTGTTGTGGTAACAGTTATAGTGAAGCTTCCATATTTTTCCAATAAGCTCTCCTAAATAAAATGAGCATGAACTCTGAAACGCAGATTGCTTGTTGTCAGTATGAATTATGTGAACATTGTGTTCTTCCACCACAAACCGGAATATGTGACAATCCCATGAATGGGTCTTTCTATTTTCTTTTGTTCATCACATGTAGTAAAGGTTATCTTTGTTTAGGAAACTGAAACAAATTTGATTGAGGTTAAGCAACTGAGACAACTTGGCTATAGTTGGACCTAAACTTGAGCTGAAGTTTTAAACTTTATTCAGAGTGGAAATCTTTTTGGTGAGGGTTGGAAAATTGAACCTTGGACAACAAATTTGAACCAGATCTGTCTCCCATTCTGACACAACCTACTTTTAACCTCATGTCTATGTCAGAGTCCTGAACTTGGTCGTGTTGAAAGTAGATGTGCCTGTCAAACAAATTGAGAAAGTACTCCAAATGTACAGTATGCCATGGTGCATGAACGCTTATGGATCGATGGTTTAGAACTGAATTAAGCTGCACGAGAGGTTTGAGAGGGTTTGTAGGGATGTTCTGCTACATTATGAGGTTCTTTGCTGACTCTCTAGGTCACGTTTTACATCCATTGTAACCTGTGAAGCGGACTACAGCCGTGATCCTTGGTGATTTCGTGGATTACTCCTTTAAATTTCAGACGATGACAATTTTGAGAATTTCAAATATCTGTTTAAATCATTTCTTCAATGCATGAGCACGTCATTATTGACAAAAACAGCTCACCTCAAAGTCAATTTGATGGTCTGACGGACAGTTCCTACACACACATTTAGGACTTGCTCTACAAATGCTTTGATAAATAAGGGCCCAGAAGTGATGACTTGGACCGTCCACATCTCCTCTGGCTGGAGCTGGGCCTGGTCTGGAGCAGATCTTGTGTTCAGTGCCTGTCCTAATATCTTAAATGTGGCCGAGTCTGCTCTCAATGCACCATTTACCTCAGAAACCCCGGCCATAATTTATCCACCGGCCTTTCCGAAACATGTTGCCTTCCCCTCCCCCACTCCTCCTTTCTTTGCTTAACAAGGTCAGGAGACAGAGGGTGTGTGTGTGTGTGTGTGTGTGGGGGGGGGGGGGGGGGGGGGGGGGGGGGGTGAGATGTTTGTTACTTGGCTCTTGTGGTGGAGAAGCTGCACTCTCCGTCACGGTTTGGTCTGTCACATGTATTTGTATTTGTGTGTATGTGCGCGTCCTGGGTCTGCAAGTATGGAAAATCTATTGTGGTTGGGAGCTAACGATGACCTCATTTGGGGCACGGAATCTTTGTGGATCTACTAGTGTGTCAGTTCAGTATATAGACACGTATGTGTGTGTCTTTTTGGAGCAGTCCAATCACCTGTCGGTATTTATGTTTACATGAATGTGTGAATGTGCAGCTTCAAGGTGACCAAGCTATATGGGTCTCTAAGCTGAATGTTTGCTTTCTCTAACATCCCTGTAGGATCCTCTAACTGTTAAGGGAGGCTGAATAAACTTTCTGTACAAAATTGCACCATAAGAGATGCCATCATTTTCAAAAGAGGGCCTTAGAATTGGAGGGTGTCACATCTGCAGTGAAGTGCCAGGAACAGTCTTCTTCAAAAACCAGAACTGAGCCCAAATGAAATAAATTATCTGAGTATATTAGCCCAGTTTCCACAGCTCTGTCCCTCTGCTGCTACTTGCTGTTATTTGCATTTTATATGCAGTATTGGTTAAATAGTCTTAACTGTGGTCGTTTAAGCTTTAGTTTTATTAAATGCTAGGCTTGGAAATTATTTTCTTTTTTCAGAGGGCATATCTTGTTTCCTTGTTCTGATCTTTTGGGGCATTCCTGGGGCACATCTTATTACTGCTTGTTACTGCTTTGCATGGTTGAACGGTGCAAGAAGATGGCTCGGGCCTGTGTTGCTTGGCTGTGTTTTGATGCTTGCATGGCTTCTTATACTGAATGGGGACACAGTTGATGTGTAACTGTGCTAATGTCTTGCTGCTTCCTTTAGCTCTGCATGGCTTACTGAGAAAGCTTATTTGTTGCTCTAGCTGTCTCTATGGTGTCTTGTTGACTTATGTCTGTATAGTTTAACCTGTACTAATGTCTTGCTGTTTCCTGTTGCTCTAGTCTAAAATAATCTGGCCAAAGGACTACAGTTGAAAATTAGCTGGCTGGCTAACACTGGCACATTTACAGAAATGTTAATTAATGTGTGCTGTCCTTTATAAAATAAAGAATAAGAATTAAGGCCGTTTTGGAAAACCTTTGAAATAATTTCAATTTGTATTCCACCAAATGTGTTTTACCTGTTTTAACTTCTTTCCCACGGTTGGAAACTGGCAACAGGTCTCACAGAAGAGGATGGAGCCATTTTCCTTTCACTGTTGCCGACCAGTCCATCCTGTACTCAACTGTTGACTTTTTACTGTATTGGTTGTTCCACATTTTGTAAAGGCAGCAGTTTGTGTGCACACAGCTTTTTCTTCTCCTGCTGTCTGTGTGATGTTTCCTAATGCTTCAGGCTCCATATTTTCATCTCTGCAAAAACGTTTTCTCACCCATAACACATATACGAAAGGACTTAAAATATCACCTACCGCGGCTCACACTGAACGTACCCTTTAATAGGCTATGTCAATGCACTGTGTGGTTCAACTTTGAACACAAATGCAGTTTTTCTGAGTTACACTGTGCTCCAGCAACAATTCCTCAGAAAATCAGTTAGACTCAACAGCTGAAATGCATTAGCAGCACTTCTGGTAAGTAACAAAAAACACCTGCACAGACAAATGCAGGATAATAGCTTGACACCTTTCTATATTTGCTTCCTAACCTGCACAGACTGAGGACACATGTTTAACTTTCCTGCAGAAAAAGGGAAAGTGTTTAATGGAACATACAAACTGAAGGGTGCATTTAAGGATCTATTAGTATCTAACCCTGGTGTCTGTTCATATCTGACAAAGCACTACACACAACAGATTTTGCTGTCGGAAATGGTCTCAACTGTAATGTCTTTTTAATTTCCAATTTCATTGAGCAGGACTGGCGGTGTTGCGCAACATGCTGGTGATTTATAGGAATGAGAGTTGTGTTTGTAACAATCACAAATAGTCTGTGAGAGAGCAAAGGATATAGATTCCTTTCGTCGAGCAAAGCGTGAGCGGGTCTGTGCTGCGCCGAATAAACGCGGGGCCAAAAGAAACGAAGCAGCCAGACAGGCACGGAAGGCAAAATGCAGGAAAAACTAATACTGTGTGAATTCCCCAAACTGATCTCTGAACCTGAGGGTCTCATGCACCCCCAGCCCTCCTATTCCTTGCTGCTCCATTTCCTCTTCTCACTAGCTGGGCTAGTGCTAGCATGTGCTTCTTAAGACGGGGACAGTTCCATCTTCGTTGCTGGCAAAAACAAAATCACCTATTCTCCTATTTCGCTCTGTCCTCTGTGACTTCCCCAAACACCTAGTCACATTGTGTGCTGAACCCAGCGGCGAGCTCAAATCGTTTTGTGTCGGAAAAGGGCCTAGAAAGATTTACATATATTTAAGCTGTGAAGGGAAGGCTATCATCTCTAGCCTTTGGTCTCCTCAACAGCCTCATGCAGAATTGGATGGCGTTGACATTTAGCAAGTGTACAACACAGGTTCACAAATATCCCCCATCTCTGCTCTTACACTCCCTCCTTCTCAGTCTCTTTCCCTCTTCCTCTCTGTCCAACCAGACGTATGCCTGAGTGTGTGCACTATTTGATTTGAAAATGTTTCATTTGTGTCTTAATTAGAGGACATTTGTTGTTTAACAGTCCTTTTTTTTAAATAACAAAACTCTCTCTCTTTCTCCTCATTTATAAAGACAGCAACATAAATATAGTCATATGTCATTCACACACACATAAAGTAGTTTTATCACTTAGGAAGAAATGTCTGTGACTTCTATTTATTCATTGGAGACTTAACTATAACATTGAAGTTGTAATCCTTAGAACTGCAGTCCTGGTTGATCTGGTGGCACGTGTGGCTCAGCAAGTGCAGTTTACCACTACAGCAAACATTCCTTGAGCAGCTACTTTCTCAGAAATACAATAGAAGAGCAGATGTATATCGGTTTACAGCACAGCCAAACAACCCACGTTGTTTTAATAAAGAAGTCAGTCAATAACTGGCCTTTTTTCCATCGTGCCATAAGCAATTGTGATCTGACTTGATGCTGCACTCAGCGTGAATAGTTTTTCACCCAACAACAGAGCACACAGCTCACTGTGGCTGCTGATTAAAATGTCAAAAATTATTGTTATATGGGGCGACCTCTAGCTCACCCAGTAAGAGCGTGCGCCCCATGTAGGTGGAGTCCTTTACAGCTGCCTGGGTTCGAGTCCAGCCTGCAGCACTTTGCTGTGTGTCATCCCCCATCTGTCTATCCACTGTCACTATCGAATAAAGGGGAAAGCCTCCCAAAAAATAAAGAAATTATTGTTATATTTATTATTATATAATTTTTGATGAACGATGTTAGTCAATGAATACTTTTAATGTAAAGCAGCAGCAGTAGAACATGTTTAGTTTGCATTAAGATAAATGTAATACAGCTCTGATACAGCTGTGAGAGAGTAAACAGTGTTCTGAACAGGCTGATATCAACGAGATAAAATTACAAACAGTTATGCTAAACATGGTTTGATTACACAAATATCATAAGGACTAAACTTTAACCACAAAGTCTTAAAGGGATACACCACCGTTTGTTGAAATAGGGCTTATCACGGTCTCCCCTAGACGTAGATAGGTGGGCCAACGCATTTTTTGTCTCAGTGCATGTAATTAGGTTGTTTTTTTGTCTTTTGTTGGCTCACTTTTACTCACAACATGCTAACCGGCAACATAGGATTCCATTCACTATGCTAAGCTAACTAGCGGCAGTGCTGCCGGTGTTGCACCGGACTAAAACAATGCATGCACAAAAAATGCGTTGGCCCACCTACGTATCTACAGCTAGGGGAGACCGTGTTAAGCCCTATTTCAACAAACAGTGGCGTATCCCTTTAACCTAAAAAAATAAATGGTTTATGGTTAAATGGTTAAAATGACTCCACAATGTGACTTTTTAACAGATTTATATCACAACATGATTGTAAGTACACACTCACTCACACACATACACACACACTCTTATCGCTCACACATATTGTCATACACATCCACACATCACTCTCACACATACAGTACGCATGACTGTGTTCACCAGTCAACTGGGTCTGTTAAAGTTAAATTTTGATTTAAAATCAAAGATCAAAGAATTCTCTTTGTTGCACGCACACACACACACACACACACACACACACACACACACACACACACACACACACACACACACACACACACACACACACACACACAAGGTGTGATGTTATCCAAACAGCCAGCTGTCTTGTTGTGTCAGGCTGGTTGCTCTGTTGGCTGCAGGCCTAAGAGAAGGCTTACTTAAAGAAAACAGAGACTCACTCTACATTAGACTGACTCCCGTCAATGGACTGGGCCCAATGCCTGTGCGCACGCGCGCGCACGCACACACACACACACACACAAACACAGACACACACACACACACACACACACACTCGCACTCAGAGAAAGTTTCTCACACACATGCACTCACAGGGACATTCTCTCCCCTCTTGCCTCATTCCCTCTCACACCCTTGCACACACACACAGACTAACACAGAGTACTTTTTATGCAGTGTAACATGAGTCGCTCGATTCTGTACAAGCTCTGGTTGCTAGGGCCAACGTGTTCTTTGGGGGCTTTTGCTGAGTCATGTGGTAGAGATGTCACACACACATACACACACATTTTCGTGTAATACATGTACACAAACAAATTCCAAAGCACAGAGAGCTGAAATGCTTTTATAAATTGTTGAATATTTGCAAAGGAACTCATAAACAGACGTGACATTTGATCAGTCATTTTGTTACAGAAACATAACTTGGCAATTGCACGCACGCACGCACACACACACACACACACACACACACACACACACACACACACACACACACACACACACACACGCACACACACACACACCTGCTCATCTTCCTCTTTCACAAATGAATCTAATCTTGTAGCATCTCCTTCATTACAGCCTCATCTTTGTCACATATGCTTCAGAGAAACTCCCGCTGGTACCCAGCAGGAACTACAACAACTATCAAAGATCAGATTTCGGCTTACTAAAGTACCCTTTACATGTATTTATTTATTTGTTTGCGCAAAATCCAATATCATGGCAAAAGACATACAATAATGATGTGAATGGATTTATGCAGGAAAGGAGGGAAGCCAAAGTGACGTACACAAAGTCATCCCCAATCAAAAAAAAGAGGTGTAATTATAAACTACAAGCCTGGAATTGTAATTTAGGGCAAGTAAAACATACCTTATGTAATTGCCTTTGTGTATGAAAGGAGCTTTACAAATAACCATGCCCTTTGAGCAAGGCACTGAACCCCCAACTGCTCGGTGCGCCTGTTTATGGGCAGCACACTCGCTCTGACATTTCCAGCAGTAGTGCACGCTCACAAAAGCATGTGCTCTGTAAAGTGTCAACACCTATCTATATTAACCACAAAGGTGTATATAGCATGAGGCACCCACATGATCACAGGATAACTCATTTTGTGCTTCTGACACAGTAAAAATCCAACGTCCATTCAGTGTCCCTTTAGTCTATATCCACAACGTTCCACCTCCAGGATTGCTCCGCTGCCGACAGAAATTCCGCCGGATTTCACTCTTTTTGGCTGGATGTCCGGTACCTTCCGCTTCCTTTGTGTTGGAATTTTAAACTCTTGTCGATTTATTAGGGCTTTGGTTAACTGCTCCTCAGATCTCTGCTGGGTGAATCCAGGATTTGGATTAGAGTGTCAGCTAAATGATGTGTGTGGACAAACCAGACCCTCCTCCGCAGCACTGTGGAGGAAGGTCTGGCAAAGCGAGACCAGTGTACAGTGCTGAAGTGCAGCAATGTGATGCATCATTCTCCCAAGTTTAATCAGGATGCGACAGTCAAACAAACAAATGACCCCATTGATCTCAAAGCAGGGGACAATAAAGATTCCCCACTCAGTAAACAAAGAAGAACAGATGATGGACAGCACTCGTACTCCTCAGGGGACACGGTCTGGCTCCTGACAGATTTTAATAAAAGATGAAAAAAACTGTTTCATTAAACTCTTGCACACATGCCCACAATTCTTCAGCACTTCAAAGGGCCGCAACGGACTGACGCCTCCACAACAAAACAGACATCTTTAAGGGCAATAAAGGAACATTGATTCACAACAGATTCGGCAACACAGAGAGAGGAAGTGGGAGAAATTTTAATCTTTAAATCAAACCGACGTAAAAATGTTGTGGGAAAATTGTCAGCTGACTCTGTTCATTAGCTGCTTTAAAAGCATCTTCTCGACATGTCAACTGTCCAGAACAACACCATAAGAAACCGTTGGAGAGATGTATGAGACAACTACTGGTAAGAGCTGACAGATTAATCAAGCCTGACTTCTGCCTTCAGAGAAAGGCTCCAGCTGTTTCTACCTCTATCAGAGGAATTGTAATAAGTTCACACAATAGGTAAAAGCCAACTCACATGCCTACCCACATTAGCTCCATATTAACAAGACAGAGAAATGAAATTAAATGGGAAAATGAAGAATACAGTCAAAACTTTATTTTGTACTAATTGTGTTGTCAACCCTGTCCCTCCTCCCTCCATCTCTTCTTCTCTGCTGTCTCAGACGGGTTGGATATTGATACTGAGCTGGTTATTTATAGTCCAGGCAAGATAGGCAATTTGCATAAAAGCCACACTATGTACAGTATGTACGCCTGAAGCACTGTCAAGGACGGCTGTACTCTTCTGAGATTAATATATAAATAAATATTCAAATCAGTTATTCTACACAATGTGAATTTGTTTTTGTTTTTAAACGTTATCTTTTATTTTTCTTATTTGATGATTTTTTATGTACTTGCGTGCTTCTTGCAATTTTTGGTTGGTATCTTCATGGTTGAATGCACCTTTTGTCAGTCACTTTGGATAAAAGCGTAAGCTAAAAGGATGTAATGTCATCAAAACATCAGTGGGCATATTGTGATCAGTTTATGTGTGAAGGAAAAGAAAAATCCTCTTCTGATTTATGAGGGAAAAGCGAACTGTGGTGCAGCTACACAGATGTATTATTCATATCCATTTTACTAATATAGCACTCTCCCGCAGCACGGTCATATGTGCAGCATCCAAGTTCACTAGCTGCATTCAATGTCATTTGGGAAATATTTGGAGACTTTGGTGTATAAGTTGTTTCACATGAACTGGACCAATTATAAAGCTTCTGCAGGGAATGAATAATGGGAGTTAGGGCCTAAAGTCCTGCATATTGTTGATAGAGAAAAATGGAGGTTGTATAGGTATGTTTACCATTAATCTGGCACTGTTTTCCTGTGGTCAATCATGTGCCCAAGTGAAACATCCTAACTCATATTGTAAACTCAGGTATTACAAACTTTTCAAGTTTACTCTGCAGGTTTTTATCCCTTTCGTCTTTTTCTCTGTAAGAAGAGACTGCTAATCTTGGTACCCTGAACTGGGATGCAGCAATATTTCACCCATTTGGGCTTCACCGTCCCATTTCCCACCAGGTCAGAAGTCAATGCCATTATTTAGTCCTTGCTGGTTAAATACTCTAAACCCTAGATTCAGAGTAATTAGTATGGTTTGGTGATTGTCATTTGCAAACCTATCTAATAAATCAGGAAACCTGTGTGTGTGTGTGTGTGTGTGTGTGTGTGTGTGTGTGTGTGTGTGTGTGTGTGTGTGTGTGTGTGTGTGTGTGTGTGTGTGTGTGTGGGGGGGGGGGGGTCTGTCTGAAAATATATCATGAACCGTACGTCTGATCTACTTCACACTTGGTTTCTTGGGTACCCAATGAACTTGAGGTTTGGAATTTGGAGCAGTTTGGACAGCATTGGATATTGGATATTAATGATCTGTGAATAAAAATAAACGGCCGAACAAAAAAAAAAGCATTGCCATAACCTAGCTCTTCCGGGTCTACCCTTAACAATTAAAGCCCAGCTTAAATTCTTCACCACTTCTTCCTTCTTACTCAGACTCACCCTCACCCTATGCTCACCCTGGGTCCGGTTGTTTAAAGGTGCACTATAAGTTCCTGCATGGTTTCAGCGCAACTTCATTTTTGTCTCAAATTGTAGGCATCCGCTAGCTCCCTGTTCTCCCTGTTGAAAAAGCCCGTTCTCGGGAGACAACACAGGGGTCGTAAACGTCAAGCAACCACTAGAGGCACAGGCTGTGTACCAAAATACAACAAACCACACCAGCCAATCACCGATAAGATGGTTGGAGGACGGGGTGGGGGTTAGTGCTCACTGCAAATCCATACTTTAACGTTAACCGTCAAGCCACTAATCTATCTCTCTCTCTCTCTTGGGGTACAATGGTTCTGGAGAAAGCATCAAGCAGCAATACCAAAGGCCAAGCAATCAGCACTGTACTAGTATAAAATAAATATGCAAGTCCGTACATGGGTTGTATCTCACAGCACAACAGTTTGTGTCAAATGAAGTACTCTGGAAATGGAAACTTGACAATTTACCATGTCTCATTGGCTTTAATAACCCCAGTGTGCATTCACTTGGCAGCACACCATCATCTGCAATTGGTCAACAATGTCACGCAATAGTTTAGATTTGTGTTTTTGTGTGTTTCGGGTGCATGTGTTTTTCTTTTCACCAACATTACAGTGATACTTTGCCGAATACAATCCTGCTCTGACATATCTTTGCGCAGGCATTGTGTTTCATGATGTGTATGTTTTTTGTTTTTTTTCCCCAGGGGAGCTCAGTGAATGACCTACGTGACGCGTTTTGCGTCATCCGGCGGATCACTGCAGACCTCGGCTGCTTGGAGCTCTGTGCACTGCGGGCGCAGAGGAAAGCCACACAGCGTTTATCTGCACACTGCCATGACACACAGCTGGAGTTAAACCAGCAAAATATCTCTTTAACTTCCATGTTCATATAATGCATGTGGGATGTGCTTTCTACAGTAAGTCCAAGTGTATGTAACCCTTCGGTTAAAGCTATAATACAGTGATCAAAATAGGAGTCACTTAGGCATTCACATATCATCACATCCTTGTGCTCATGCATTTCACAATTATTTTCACTTTTGATAAATCTGTCAATTTGTTAAATTAATCAACAATTAGTCTAGAAAATGTCAAAAAATATTCAATACAATTTTATAAAACACAGAAAGCTGGAACCAATGACTGTTGTTTGATAAATTAATTCAATTAAATGTCACATTGTGTTTTCACTTCCAGCACTTCCAGCACTTCCAGCAGTATAGAGTAATGTCACTACTTGGAAAGCAAATCACCCCTCTATCTGTAATATCATTTCACTCTCCCGCTCTTCACCTCCTCTTTTCTCAACCAACCACTCTCTCTCTTCCTCTCAATGCCTATGTCAACTCTCAACGTTTCTCCAATTCCAATTATTCAACCGACATGACTAATGACGTCCCCTGATCCGTCCACAGGTGAAAACATGCCAAAAAGAGCAAACACCTGTTTAAACAGTATTCTGTCTTACTCTGTCTAAGAAACTTGTCAGTGTGGGTGAGCTGGTGTTGTTTGGCCTGAATCAGTGTTTCACCTGGAAAAATGTCTCTGACTAACCAACATAAATTATTCACAATATTCACGGCTGAGCTGGCTTGTACATTTTTGCTACGATATGTCAGTGTGTGTGTGTGTGTGTGTGTGTGTGTGTGTGTAAAGTAAGTGCAAATGTGCATTCCTGTGTCTTAATATGGGTGCATGTGTATACAGTATGAGGATCTGTGACTGTGTGGTTTTGAGTTACACTCTCGTTTAGAGAGCTGACAGGGTAACATCTGAGGTGTGTGCGGCGGGGCAGGGGAGGCTGTAGTGACGCAAACCCAGCAGAGGTGCACTCTGTGTGAGCAGGCGGACGGACGAGCTCAGCCTGTCTCCATCCATCAGCGCTGGAGTCTGCACAGCAAACTGGCACCTCCGCTGATGTACGAGAGGGCTGCCGGATGACTAATGAGCAGACACACATGAATTTGCTGACACACACTGATGCTGACAGATACACCGCACACAATCGGTAATTCTGACAACCGCAAATACATACACATTAATTCTCACACAAACACTTGCAGTCTTTCTTTCTCTCTCATTCACTCACTCATAGAAATGCAAGTGTGTGCTCTAAAAGATGCAGTCTCTTGCTCTTTCCCTCTCGAACCCTTTGACACACACACACACACACACACACACACACACACACACACACACACACACACACACACACACACACACACACACACACACACACACACACACACACACACACACACACTTCCTGTGACCTGCTCAGATGTTATAGTGTATTTGTCACTGCAGTCCCTTCCAATCTTGCACCCTCTCACCAGTGAGCTCTGGTTCTCTGATGAAACCGACAAGCTGATCTGATCGTTCATCAAATCTCTCCACTCTGACGAAGGCTAATTAGCTCATTTCTTTTGGCACATTTGAAAGTGTACCCAACACAGGAATGTTGAGGAGAATATGTAGTGGGTGCATTGAAATCGGATGTTCATGGCGGATCTTTGTATTCTAAGCGTTCCTGGTGAACTGGAAAGACACTAAACTGCAGACAAATACAGTGCGTTTTGTATGACTTAAAGAGGAGAAAAGGGATTTTCTGATGAACCACGATGTGTTAGGAGTGATGCACTAATCATGCATTAATCATCAGTTTGAATGATAAATTATACTCCCTCCTCCCCAAAATTGTCTAAGGATCTGGGGATTTAGGAATGCTATTGGAATGTCATTGAAAACACTTTCAAAACATTCCCTACGCTTAACTGCACAACCACATGATGATAACACAACTATAAGGACACCCAAAAAGATTTAATGAGACCATAATTCCTACTGGTGAGTTGTTTTTTTCCCAATCACTAGACCACCATGCTTTGTGGAGGCACTTCTTACTTCCTACAGCTGTTTTGAGGTCTAACACCTAAATATGTGCTTTGACTTTATTTTTGAGGAAGAGAAAAATGTTTAAATGCAAACATCCTGGCATTGATGTGAGCTTAACTAAGTGAACTTGCATTCCTTATACAACTGTCATTGCATGTTTGCATATCTTGCACACAGCTGCCTGTGAAATTCTTCTGTCTGGATATGACTATAAGTGCAGTTTTCTTCGTTTAAATCAGGGTAGACAACTTTTCCATCCAAAGCACATGGAATAAACCAACGTTATGCCTTTTTTTTCCTGCTCAAAAAATGTTGAATCTCCCTGTTCTCATCTTCACCTCTCGTTTCACCCTCTCTCACTCTGTCTTTTTTTGTACGTGATTTCATCTTATCATGCTTCCGATCCTTCCATCCTTTTGTTTTGCCCTGAATGCCACTGTGTCAACTGGTGACCTGGACACACAAATTCACACTGTGTCTGTGCTGTGTTACACTCTTCAGTAAAGACATAAAATAAAACACACATTACCTTTAATAGGGTACCCACTCTGTGCCTATTCATGCAAACACCGGAACTTATCATGACAGTATTTACAACACACACACACACACACACACACACACACACACACACACACACACACACACACACACACACACACACACACACACACACACACACACACACACCTCCCTCTCTTTCTATTCATCCCATCTAATGGGTCCTTAGCATTTTCCAGCATTTTCCATTGGGTGCTAGCCAACAGCCTCCTCCCTACCTGGAAATAACTCTGAACCTAAACACAGAGACTCTTCTACGTATGTGCTCAGGTGTCTCAAATGTCACCATGTTCTCAGGAAACATAGTGCAGTCTCTTCAGGATGCCTTTGATGTTCTTCAAGTCTGAGTGCATTTTACATTTTATTTTGGGATCAATGAGCCTGCTGTTTGAATAATATGCGAGTGCAACAGCCTTTTCTAGTGTTTCAGATGCTTGTGAAGAGCAAGTAATGCGTTGGATGTAGGACTGGGTATGGGTACTCAATACATTTTGACCGAAATTAATCCAGTGTTACCGAGTAGTATTTAAACTTCTCCAGTCAAGCGATAACTGCATTTGATCCTTTTTTTTACCTAGATCTAGAAAGAAATGTTTATTTGTATGGTTTTGCTCGCAGACACTTTAATGCAACTTTATGTGATTGGCCCACTATCGCAGAAGCTAGTAATTTACGCAACTGAATACTTCCTTTCACATGATGGGTATCGAATGAAGCACCATGACTCCATGAACAATTCACACATCTGTAAAAATAGCAGGACAGTCGCGTACTATCTGCTAAAATCAGTTGAACAGGGGAAGATCATGTTGCCGGTAGCCTACCAGTTACAAACAGGCTAGGTAGTGAGTGAAAAATAAAACGGTAGCAACACGGTAACGTGCTGCATATCTGGTGTTTTTAGCTGAGCTGGACCAGAGAATATATTCGGTTAAAACAGATCAGTGATGCTGTTCTGCCGTCACTGTTCTCCGTGAAGTTAGCTGTAGGTGAATGTAGCCCCGTTGTGTTTTTATGTGGACTGACTGCGTCGGACTCCATTTAAAAATAGCTTTTGCAATGTGGTAACTTAGGAGGCGATTTGGCCTTGTGTGCTCTGATTAATTTGGCATGCAACTCCTGGCCTGGGGAAAATGGAAATAACGAGAGAAACAGGTGAACTAGCTGTAAAAGTGCTGTGTGGTGGATAGAGACTTTTTTAAAGTAGCCTAGTAGCCTAGTGTTACATTCAAATTTGAGAATGGAATTTTGGTGTGGTGTTATAACCATAGATATAAAACAGTGTTGTTTTATATCTGCATTATGTGCTATAGATAAGATGTTAAGATCTTGATGAAAGATGAATTCTTTCTGAACCTCCTGGGTATAACACAAACAAGTTCTCAGGCACTAAAAAAAACTTTTAAAATAATTTGAACCATCATGACGTAAACACAATCAGCATAATCAAAGCCTTTTCACAAGACAGCAGCCATATATTCTTGCAGTTCCTTGGTGAACATTGTTGACCAATCAAACCACTACAACCAACCACTCAGATGTCACCCATTTACATGATACACCCCCCTTACCACTAGTGAGGGGTCAAACTAAATTGCTATGGCTAGTTTCAATTGGTAGGGCATATATATATATATACAAACAAATCAAGGCCATCAGATTACCAATTATTCATAAAACATAGTGGACAGTCAGTGATATGTAGATGTTGAAATATGGCCAGAACACCAGAATAAGTCTGTTACTTCCAGGAACTGTAACAACGTCACCACCTGGCTGGAAGACGTCCAACAAACCAAACAACAATAAAAACCTGTTTTGGACCAAAGAAACCCAAATCAATATGCTGTAACTTGTTATAATTCACATACGGAATCAATTATGTCAATGGCGCCTTTAAATAATTCAAAATCCTCCACACTCACACATCTTATCTTCTAAAATAGAATGTTTGTACCCTCTACCATTCATCCCAACCCTCAGCCCTCAGAGGTTTGTGGTGATGCAACACCATCAAGCTACTTCCACCTTTGCTACTGTGAGAGAACAGTTATTATTCACACAACCACAAGAGGCCACTTGTCAGGAACACTAGACATAGGTTGTTCAAAGCGTTTGATAAGGACAGTCTGTACTGTAATACCCAATCCTTATCAGTGATGAGCTATGTGGCTGTTAAAATAGAAATAAAGTGACATTCCCTTTAATGAGCCAACTGAAGCTGACAATCAATGCATCACAGATGCTGAACAAATCTGTGTGGTTAAAGAATAACACTCGACTGAGGTTGATCATTACAATAAAGTGTGTATCCGCCTCGTGGCAAACAGTCAGGCTGGGTTGATGTGCTACCTGTCGATGTACCAGAATGGCCCTGGGATCAATGACTGACGCACTCAAACCGTGTGAGCTAATCAATCACACACACACACACACACACACACACACACACACACACACACACACACACACACACACACACAAAGTATGTGTTGAATACACACTCTTACCCACTTTCCCGATGCAGAAACATTACACACAAACACATACGAACATTAGGGCATGGACAAGTGTCATGTCATACTTGCATGAAATACAAAAACAGTTGAGCAAATAGATACATTGGGTGAAGCATTACTCTCATACACACAAAAACACAGAAAGGAATCATCTTCTGAGTATAGCACATAATGGAGACTGTGGCTGGAACCCATTTCAGCAAATGTGATTAGGCCATCACACGCCATCTCATTAAGAGATTGAATCTTAATGCCAGCAGTTTTTCAGTGTGGGAGCACTATTTGGCAAGAGGAAGGCCCAGATGCTTATCAGTGTCCCGATTTATACTGCAGCCCATCAGCAGCACACCAGGGATTCCTATAGTATACGGAGTAATATACCTACATTGATTTCAAATATGAATGCACATTAACACACATGCACTGTCAAGCTGTTTTCTGACACGTTTGCACAGCAGGGTTCCACACACACACAAACGTACAATACAGCATATGTTTCTACAAAACCGCTTACTAATTAAAGGATCAAAGGAAAATTCTCTTTTATAAATCATGTACTTTCTTTTGTTTGTGGGTGTGTTTGTGCATCTCCGACCACGTGTAAATGTGTTTGTGTGTAGCCATGTGACTGTTTGAATGTGTGGCCATACCACATTTGTCTACAATTGTGAGTGTATCTGCGCAAACATGAATGTTGTTTTGCATGTTTGTGTATTTACTTTTGCTTTTTCATCTGCATATATCTATATGTGCAAGTGTGCAAGCCACTGCACAAGCGTGTGTGTATATGTGTGGTAACTACTCCCTGCCACCTTGCATTACCACACACCGCAGTGACTGATGGGGAGTGACCACAAAAAAAATCCATTTACTTAAAATGTCATGTGACACACTGAAATAACTTTGAATTAAGGCAGACCATGACGTCTGCATTAGTACAAACAGCTAATAAGCCAATAAGCCAACCATAAGATTACTTATATCACTGGAAAGTATGCAAATGTAAATGGTTAGCAACGTAATCATCTCTCATATTAGAGTACTTATATTGTCTGTAAATCACCAAGTCTGAAGTTTGAGTCTAGATCAAGATGACTCAGACTTAAACAAAGTTTCCTCCTAACCCTTCTAATCAAGATGCTGTACATTCACTGTGACTGTTGAAAATATCCTATGGTCTCTCCATCTTTCTTTTACCTGCTTTCCTAGATCAAGACAGATTTTTGGGTAATTAGGTAATTTACAAAGTAATCTCTTGCTGCCCTTTGGAGCCATAAAATTGTTCTTATATGGTGAAATCCATTCAAAAAAGAAAACCAGATTTATTTTATCGGATGGAATAATCCAGCGTTCATTGCTGAATGGGAGTTCAATCTTATTCTGGTGCTGTATTTATCATTACTGACACTGGATCTGTGTACTCACACACAGGCTATTTAGGTATTTGCAGTTAGTTAGCATCACAGTGTAAAATATGCATGTACATTAAACTGCACTGAAATATAGCTATGTGTACAGTAGACACATTCACATCTATGATTTTCATTGGAATCCTATCTATGAAGCTTTTTATGCATCAAAGCACAAAAAACACACTCATGCTTTCTGTCAATTTGCCTGCAATGTGAGATTATTTTCCTAATCTGACAGAGTTTTTTTTATATCACTTATACAGTTAATTTAAGGCTGTGGTTGTGAGCAGATGTAACAACTTAACCCCTGCGACCTCAGCTGTCCCGCCTGAGCAAATAAAAACGTCCACATCCGGCTTTGCAGCCCCTCCTCTGACAGCTCCACTTCTTCCTTCTCACAGCGCTCCTCTTCCAACAAGACTGTTGGAAGTTGAAACAGAAAGGGATGTGGTTCTTTCATCACTCCAACTATGCTGTGGTTGGTGGGCATGCTGGTGCATGTGTGTGAAAGAGATAGTGCATATGTATGTTGTATATATACTGTATATACACAGATAGATAAGCAGACAGTGAGGAAAAAAATGCATAACGTGTGTATTCTTTTGGGATAACCACAGCTGTGTTAATGCAGTGTCATGAGCACTCTCTCTCCCTGGTAGCAACATTAATTGCATTCAATTCTCTGCCACTCTGCTCACTCTCTCCCTACTCTGCCTAACGAGCTCCACCTGGCTCCGCCCTGCTCTGCTCTTGTTACCTGGCCAGCTGCACTGCATTTCCCACTCACCATCCTCACCTTGCCTCACTCTGTTCTAATTACTCTGCCAGCTGAACTGCATTTCCCCACTAACCTCTCCCAGTATATCAAGCCCTGTTTTTCAGCCAAGCCCTGTCAGATCGTCTTCAAACCCGGACCAGTAACCTGCCTGTCTGCGCTCTGACTCCTGTTTGTGATACCGATCCTTTCTTGACTGCCTCCTTGTTCTACTGCCCCGTCTATCCCGACCTGCCTTCTGGACCTCGACTACTCTCCGATCTTCAGCCCCTCCGGTAACTCGATTCTGCCTTCTGTCTCTCACCACGATATTTGCCCAGCCCTGATCTGTACTTCTGCCTGCCATTCATATTGCTGTTGTGTGTGTGTTCCCCCAGGTCTCCGACCACCAGATGAGCGAGCCCAGACGCTTCACCACCCTCAGCCCGATACGCCGCTCCATCACTGGGGAACACACACACTAAGCACTTGGACTGGACACCCCCGGACATTTGGTGACCCCCGGAGCACAGGTACCCACAGGACCCTGAAAAACCCCAGAGCCCCAAGCACCCCTGGAACCCCTGACACCCCTGGCACTCCTCTTCCCGCCTGAAACCTTCAATAAAGAACTCTGAATTTGAACTTGCGCTCTTGGGTCCTCTTCTGTCCGTGACAGAACGATCTGACCATCATGGACCCAGCGCACTCCCTGACCACGATGGAAGAAGAGCCAGAGATGACTGCCCTACAGCGACTGGAACGCTCTGAGGGAGACATAAATCGGATGGCTGGCGACATCGCTTCCCTTCTCCAGCTATTCAACCAGCAGCAACAACAGTTCCAACTGCAGCAACAACAGCTAGCCCAAGCCCTGCAACTACTCTCAAACCCGGCTACTCCACCTGCACCCCCCCCTGGTCCTTCTGTTCCTGTACCACCGACACTCCTTCATCCCTCCGCTGGAGGTCCCAATGCTGCAGGCCCGGCAGTGCAGCCACCAGATCCCCACGCTCCTGAACCAAAGATTGGGAACCCGGAACGTTTTGATGGCAACCAGAAGCAAGTAAGACCATTCTTGAGCAGCTGCCGAATCCAGTTTGCACTACAGCCCAGGACTTTCTCAACAGAGGGAGCCAAGGTGGGGTATGTCATCACTCATCTCACCGGTCGAGCTCGGTTGTGGGGAACGGCGGAATTCGACCGGCAAACCCCAGCCTGTGCCTCCTTCAGTGCCTTTGAGGAGGAGATGTTAAAGGTCTTTGACCTAGGCTCGCCAACAGCCGAAGCGTCACAAGCTCTGCTCACCATCCGTCAGGGCAATCGGACAGTGGCAGACTTCTCCATTGACTTTCGTACCCTGGCCAGTCAAAGCTCGTTTAACCCAGAGGCACTGGTGCAAGCCTTCCTCCATAGCCTGGCGGACTATATCAAAGACGAGCTTGTTTCCCATGACCCGCCCTCAACGCTTGATGCCGCCATTGACCTTGCCGTCCGCATTGACCGCCGTATACAGACCCGGAGGAGGGAGAAGGGCCGTCTCAGTCAACCTGCCATCCGCACTCGGGTCGATACCGCCTCTGTCCAGCCCCTGCCTGTCAAGTCCCATAGCCAACTCAATCAGCCTGAGCCCATGGAGATTGGCCGTGCCTCTCTGACTCCCGAGGAGCGTCGGCGCCGTCTAAGCTCCAACCTTTGCCTCTACTGTGGTGGCGAAAATCACCGTGTCGCCACTTGTCCGGCAAAAGCCGCAGCTCACCAGGTGTAGGGGAGATCCGGGTGAGCTCAACAAACCTTCAGTCTCCCTCCATCCGAAAAACCCTGCTTCATCTCCGCCTTCAGCTTTCTGACAAGACTCATACATTGGCCGCCCTTGTGGATTCCGGAGCCGAAGCAAACATCATGGACCCTGAGCTTGCACAGCAACTGGGCGTGAACCATCATCAACTGACACAACCCATTCCTGCACGAGCCCTGGATGGGCATCATCTTGGCACTGTCACTCATATCTCCGCCCCTGTGACAATCCTGCTGTCAGGAAACCACCAGGAGTCCATCCAGTTTCACCTCCTACACTCACCTGGCCAACCACTCATTCTTGGATACCCGTGGCTCCGTCAGCACAACCCCCACATCGACTGGGAGACAGGAACAGTCCGTGAGTGGGGAAGGAGTTGTCACCAGACCTGTTTAAGGGGGGCCACCCTGCCCGTTCACCGGGAAAGATCTAGCGCTACCCCCGACATATCCAATGTTCCGGCCTGTTACCACAGCCTGAAAGAGGTGTTCAACAAATCCAAGGCGACATCTCTACCCCCACACAGACCCTATGACTGCGCGATTGATCTCCTGCCTGGCACAGCACCTCCCAAGGGTCGTCTGTATTCACTGTCAGCCCCGGAAAGAAAGGCCATGGAGGACTACATTAATGACTCTCTTGCCGCCGGGATAATTAGACCGTCATCTTCCCCCGCAGGAGCGGGATTCTTCTTTGTCGGCAAGAAGGACGGTTCTCTTCGTCCATGCATAGATTACCGGGGTCTGAACGACATCACGGTTAAGAATCGCTACCCACTGCCCTTACTTTCGTCTGCCTTCGAACTGCTGCAGGGAGCCACTGTATTCACAAAGCTGGACCTTCGCAATGCCTACCATCTGGTGCGGATGAGGGAGGGAGACGAATGGAAGACAGCGTTCAACACACCAACCGGCCACTATGAATATCTCGTCATGCCCTTCGGCCTCACCAATGCCCCAGCAGTTTTTCAAGCCCTAGTGAATGATATCCTCAGGGACATGCTAAATACGTTCGTATTTGTGTACCTTGACGATATTTTAATATTCTCAAAGACTCTGTCAGAACACACGCACCACGTCCAGTTGGTCCTGCGCCGCCTGCTGGAGAACTCTCTTTTCGTGAAGGCAGAGAAGTGCGAGTTCCATGCCAAAACCGTTTCATTCCTGGGGTATGTGGTGACCGAGGGCAGCATTCAGATGGATCTCACGAAGGTGTCGGCTGTCACTTCCTGGCCAGTTCCTGAGTCTCGGAAAAAGTTGCAACAGTTCCTGGGCTTTGCCAACTTTTATAGGAGATTCATCAGAAACTATAGCACAGTGGCTGCACCCCTCACGGCGCTAACCAGCACTAAACAACCGTACCAATGGACATCAGCTGCTGATAAGGCCTTCAATATCCTCAAGACATGTTTCACTTCTGCTCCCATCCTCCAGATGCCAGATGCAGCAAGGCAGTTTGTGGTGGAGGTAGATGCTTCGGACGTGGGAGTGGGTGCAGTGCTTTCTCAAAGAGCAGCTGAGGATGGCAAGATGCACCCCTGTGCCTTCTACTCCCGTCGGCTAACCCCTGCCGAATGCAACTACGACATTGGGAACCGCGAGCTGTTGGCTGTCAAGCTCGCCCTTGAAGAATGGCGGCACTGGTTAGAGGGGTCAAAGGAACCATTCGTAGTGTGGACAGACCACAAGAACCTGGAGTATATCCAAACAGCCAGGAGGCTGAACTCCCGTCAACAGCGGTGGTCTCTGTTCTTTACGCGCTTCAATTTCACGCTCTCCTACCGCCCGGGATCTCGCAACATCAAACCTGATGCTCTTTCCCGGATGTTTCAGAAGGACGAGACCACCGCCATGACAGCCCCCATTCTTCCCAGCCACTTGGTCGTAGCGGCCCTCACCTGGGAGATCGAGAAGCAGGTCATGGAGGCTCTTCGGGACCAGCCAGGCCCAAGCACCAGCGCCCCCAACCGTCTGTTTGTTCCAGCAAATCTCAGGTCACCTGTGATTCAGTGGGGGCACGAATCCCGTCTGGCCTGTCATCCCGGCATCACTCGCACCCTTCATCTGGTCCGCCAGCGGTTCTGGTGGCGGCGGATGAGACGGGATGTCCGAGAATTCATCCGAGCTTGTCCCACTTGTAACCGAAACAAGACCCCCAACCAGCCTCCTGCTGGGTTGCTGCAACCCCTACTCATACCCAAGAGGCCCTGGTCCCACGTTTCACTGGACTTTGTTACGGGCCTTCCGCCCTCTGACGGACACACAGTCATCCTTACCATTGTTGACCGCTTTAGTAAGATGACCCACTTCGTGCCCCTTCCCAAACTACCCTCTGCTAAGGAGACCTCCCAGGTGGTCCTGGAACATGTGTTTCGTATCCATGGCCTACCCCAGGATATAGTGTCAGACCGGGGTCCGCAATTCTCAGCGACCTTTTGGAAGGAGTTCTGTCATCTCCTTGGGGCCACCGCCAGCCTATCGTCTGGATTCCACCCGCAGTCAAACGGCCAGACTGAACGCATGAACCAGGAGCTGGAGAAGGCACTGAGGTGTGTGGCTTCCCAAAATCCCCGGGCCTGGGCTCAACACCTGCTCTGGGTGGAATATGCCCATAATTCACTCACCAGTTCCTCCACCGGGCTCTCCCCCTTTCAGTGTGTCTACGGGTATCAACCTCCACTGTTTGCCAGCCAGGAGGCGGATGCCACCTGTCCGTCTGCTCTTGCGTATGCCCGCCGCTGCCGCCGCACTTGGGCCCAGGCTCGCACTGTGCTCCTGAAGTCTGGAACCAGCTACGCCGTCGGTGCCAACCGACGGAGGACCCCAGCACCTACTTACCGGGTTGGTCAGAAGGTCTGGCTGTCTGCCCGGGATCTGCCGCTGCGGGTTGAATCACGAAAGCTGGCCCCTCGCTTCATTGGTCCTTTTCCTGTGCAGAAAGTCATCAGTCCAACGGCGGTCCGACTTCAGTTGCCCGCTTCCATGCGGGTCCACCCCACCTTCCACGTCTCCAAGGTCAAGCCGGTCCATGAAAGTCCCCTGGTCCCTGCAGCTCCGGCGCCACCTCCTCCGCGCCTCGTAGATGGCGGTCCTGTCTTCACCGTCCGGCGGCTGCTCCGCTCTAGGCGAAGGGGTAGGGGTCTCCAGTACCTCGTTGACTGGGAGGGATATGGTCCAGAGGAGAGGACCTGGATCCCGGCCAGGAGGATAGTGGACCGGACCCTTATCACTGACTTCCACCGACTACATCCTGATCAGCCTGCAATCCGTAGGGGCCGTCCAAGAGGGGTCCCTAGCCGTCCTGCCCGCCCTGCTTCCTGTCCTGTGCCTGACCCTGCTCCTGTCTCAGTGCCTGTCCTGTCTCCCGACCGTGACCCTCCAGCTCCTTCTGAGGATGAGGATATTCACTCGGACCGCTCGGAGGAGTTCTGACCCGCCGCCTGCTCCCCTCCACCCTCCCGGCATGATGTTGTTCTTGGGACTTCTGGGGCCGTCCCTTGGAGGGGGGGTCCTGTCATGAGCACTCTCTCTCCCTGGTAGCAACATTAATTGCATTCAATTCTCTGCCACTCTGCTCACTCTCTCCCTACTCTGCCTAACGAGCTCCACCTGGCTCCGCCCTGCTCTGCTCTTGTTACCTGGCCAGCTGCACTGCATTTCCCACTCACCATCCTCACCTTGCCTCACTCTGTTCTAATTACTCTGCCAGCTGAACTGCATTTCCCCACTAACCTCTCCCAGTATATCAAGCCCTGTTTTTCAGCCAAGCCCTGTCAGATCGTCTTCAAACCCGGACCAGTAACCTGCCTGTCTGCGCTCTGACTCCTGTTTGTGATACCGATCCTTTCTTGACTGCCTCCTTGTTCTACTGCCCCGTCTATCCCGACCTGCCTTCTGGACCTCGACTACTCTCCGATCTTCAGCCCCTCCGGTAACTCGATTCTGCCTTCTGTCTCTCACCACGATATTTGCCCAGCCCTGATCTGTACTTCTGCCTGCCATTCATATTGCTGTTGTGTGTGTGTTCCCCCAGGTCTCCGACCACCAGATGAGCGAGCCCAGACGCTTCACCACCCTCAGCCCGATACGCCGCTCCATCACTGGGGAACACACACACTAAGCACTTGGACTGGACACCCCCGGACATTTGGTGACCCCCGGAGCACAGGTACCCACAGGACCCTGAAAAACCCCAGAGCCCCAAGCACCCCTGGAACCCCTGACACCCCTGGCACTCCTCTTCCCGCCTGAAACCTTCAATAAAGAACTCTGAATTTGAACTTGCGCTCTTGGGTCCTCTTCTGTCCGTGACATGCAGAGCCTGCTCTTTCACGAAACAACAAATCCCTGTTATAATCTGCCACATGTTTATATAAATAAATGTAATCATAAAAAACAAAGACACAACACTCTGAGTCTGATATATTTTCCTCTGAAACACACAGGATATGATAAATGATACATTATGATACATTGCCAGGTGTTTCAAATCAACAAAAAAGCAAAAGTTAACATGAGCATCGACTGTTTCCACCGCTGAGCAGACAGAAAAGCGTCACTTACGAAAATGCAAACGTAATCAAGTCACAGCACCGCCTACACTGTTTGATTGACAGGCGATCTCTTGGACGTGCAGCGCAGAAACAGCACAGCAAAAAGAAAAGGATCTTGCAGATAACCGGTGTATATGACCAAGCAACTATCTCACCTCAACCAAGATAACAACTGGTGTGGATTAATACAGTTTACAGTAAGCGTGTGTCATGTTGACAAGCACCCGTGGGACACAGAGTCAGGCAAAAGAACAACAAGTTCAAGCTCAGTCCAAATGTTAGCAATAATCTGCAATATTTACAGTATTTTTTGTTTCGAAAATAGAATTAAAATTAGAAATTTCAGCTATGAAGGAGCTATTTCCCACCAGAGGAAGCAAGCTGTGGTCAGCTGAAGGCTGTTTTGAATTTAAGAATTGAAACATGTCAGCTTTAAAAGTTTCCCTCCAGGACTTTTCCCAGAGCCACTCTCTGTCCAAACCAGTGGTGAAAGACTCAAAATCATGCACGGGAGTAGCAGTTAATAATACATTCACCCTTTTCAGTTGACAGCGTGCTGACCTTTTCTAAGAGCCCCAAATCTGTTGGAGCTTCCAGTGTTACATAAAGACCAGGAAGAGATTGGGCCTAATAAAGTCCTCTGTCTGATTTATTGATTCTACATGCAGGTATTTTGCAATTAGGTCTGCAATATGAAATAGGTGTGCATTGTAAATTGAAAAATATCTTCACATACCAGCACACACACGGTAGTCCATGTTTAAAGTCATTAAATTCTAACTGTTTCCAGTACTGTGTTTGCACACTGAGGCTGGAGCAACAGGCGATCACATTTAAAAGAAGTCCTGCACTGACATACAGTGATGTAGCGATAAACCAATGAACAGGTGACTGAAATCAGGTCAATGATAGCACCACCATCAAAACCGAAAGAGAAGATCTTCCCCAGTCAGAAAATGTGTTTCTATGCATATCTGTGCATGTTTGTGTTCATGCATGGGGGTGAAGAGAGATTCATTTGCATATGTGAGAGATAATAGACAATAGAATACATTGTAAATGAGCGAGTGTTTCCACAAAAAAACTTTAACTTTAGAGCTGAAAAGATAAATTGATTGATCAATTAGTTAGTTAAGTAATAAATTAATCGGCAACTATGTTGAAAACTGACTGATCGATTAGTCCTGACTGCAGCTTCCTAAATGTGAATAGTTTCTAGTTTCTTCACTCCTTTACAGTAAACTAAATATCTTTGAGTTGTAGACAAAACAAGACATTTGAGGAGTCATCTTGGGCTTTGGGAAGCACTGATTGATTTTTTTTTTACACCATTTTCTGACATTTAATAGACCAAACCAATCAATTAATGGAGAAAATAATCAACAGCTTAATCGACAATGAAAATAATAGTTAGTTGCAGCCCTAATTAACTTTTTCCTTGGAAACCACATCTGTATATAACTGCATCAGTTTAATACCATGATGTGTGTGCACCATGACCCCAGCTGGTCATTATCATCAGGTGAACTACAGGCAATATGAAAATTTAAATCTGTTAGATTTTCAAAAAAAAAGTGTCATGTTTTCATTTGATTGCTCCTTAAATTAAATATTATTATTTTTTATACTTTATTTCCTTTAAATTCGACCTTTAAAGGTAGGAACCTGTATTCAATTGAAAAGAACGAACAGAAAAAAGATTTGAAGTTGTGCTCTAAAGCTCTCTGCTATACAGTGATTACAAGTGCAAGTACTCACACAAACGCGTGGTAGATGAAAGCCCATTCCCTCGGTCTTTCCAACACGTTGTACAGGTAGTTCTGGAACCGCCGGTACCGCGCGTTCCTGCGGCCGCTCTGCGCGCTGTAGATCAGCGGCTTCCCGAGCAGGCTGAGCCGGGCACCCTGCTTCCTCTCCGATCCCACAGCACCTGCCGTGGGGGGAGACAGGAGACCGTCACCTACCCGCACCGCGTTATTCATCGTCCTCTGCCCAGACTCCACATCTTTCAGTGCGTAGTCCTGCGCCCGGTGTCCTGTTGGGGTCTTCAGCCAGAGCCCAGTGCCGCTGCTCTCATCGCCGGTGTGACTTCGCGGCATGGCATCACCAGCGCTGTGCGCTGGGAGACCGGCAGACATTCATATGTAGCCAAGTGCTCTTGCGCTGGGTGTTTGACTACTTTGGCTTTCACTAGACACTAAATAAAACAAAGCAGTTGGAGAAGAGTTCAATTTCTAATCTGCTCTCATCTTGTCATCCTGTGGCCGTGTGAGCAGATTCACAGTCCGGTTTGGACACGTTGGCCATCTGCGCAAGGCTGGAGAAGAGTGGGGTTATGAAGGAGCGGATCCATCGAGACATTTGGCAGGGGGAGGGCTTTCCCACCCACCCGTTCTTCCCCAACTCACTCTCACTCGCTGTCTTGCTTCTTTCTGTCAAAGTGTGTGGAGCCTGCCGGTGCTGCCCAAACCATGCTTCTCTTTTACTTATCGGACAGCGAAGTGCGCATCACAGCCAGCAGTACCAGAACCACTGCGTTAGTAGGTGTTCTCGACATCTAAGTTGCAGCTATATCTATGATTTTCTTTTTGAATAATACATGTTAATTGAAGAAACGTCAAAAGACCCCAATGCACCGATGACGCAGGTTTTACGCAGGCGAAGAAATTGGCCGATGACCAAAACAACCATCATCATCATGATCATTTTGATTATTTCATTCATAGGCCAACACTGTATTAATCTGCAATTCATACAATTATGATTTGAAACACTTCTAAACAGAAATTAAGTATTTTATTTTGCATTTATTTCCGCAGTCGGACTTTAGGAGGGAACTGGACATGGCTACTGATAACTGGAAATATTATGAAACGGTTTTTATATCATGTGTTCCCATAACTAAAACTTCTCACTAAATTGGTTGATGATTAAATACCCCACTGAGTTCAGTTTATATTCCGAGAATCAAACTTACAATGAACTGTATAGCTTCAGCAGCAGAGACCTCCGCCCGGAACCGAACACACTTTCTGATTATGTTAACAGCTGCGTCACTGAGCCATGGAGAGGATAGTTTACTTTTTTTCTTTTTTTGTAGCTATGTCTTTCCAACCCGTTACTAAATATGCTGCCTACCATAAGCCTACAACTGACACAAAGGCATGGAAGCAGCGTAATCGACAGCCTCAGTGATGATTTCAGTCAACACACTGAATAACAGAATAATTAAAAAATGGCCATTATTCCCGTTGTTCCTGCTTCATTTCTCTGTTTCCATCCATAAACTAGTTTTTGCAGAGAAGTTTACTTTTTGGGGATTTGAATTTTTCCCACTTCGATTTCATCCACCCAAAGCTCGTGGTGACGTCAGCAATATGACGCCATCATGTGCAGTTTCCCTTTTTATTTATTCATTTATTTATTTTTAAATGCGAGCACATAGCCTTTTTTTTTTTTTAACCAAGACATGTTAAGGTTTTTTCTTCCTGCTGTAATCCAAGCTTGACCTCTAGTGGTCAAACATTGGCATTACAGGAGTATTAAAAAAAATCAAAAAGTCCAGGAATGTGGTTTTGGACATCTGGATTTATCATCTTGAGTTGAAATTTTATTTTTTGAAATAGACATAGTCCATGCCCTGACCGTCCATACTGTATCAGGTCTATAGGCTATTATTATACCACTCTATATAATTATATTGATGACCAATAGGACTTTCCTATAGTATTCTTGGAGACAGCAGCCATCATTTCCCACTCATATTGTTTCCTCCTTACTATGTTATCCGGGATGACATCAGTTTCATATTGAGGCTAATAAAAACGTTTATTAAAAAAGTCTGAAAATTGTTTTTTCACTTTAATGTACCAATTTGTGGATTATGTCACAAAATGATCCGGTCGGGATGCTAAGTAACAGAGTGAAAAAAAAGTAATTTCCCCTTGCAGGAACAATAAAGCAGGCCTATTTCTTTAACACAGGGAGGCATATGACGGGAGTAAACGTTTACTTCACAAGGTGGGTCTCTGCATCCAGCTACAGACACGTTTGTAGTAAAACGCCCTATATTCTCTTATTTTGGCACTTTCTCTCCTTACCTACCTCACTTCCTTTCTTCATTACTATTGGTTCTTGCATCACTCCTAATTACCTGATTGAGTTTACCTGGCCACTCCTTATTTGAAGCACCATGTATTTTTTGTAGTACTTTTTCATTTGCAACTATTTTGAGTGGAACATAAATTTGACTTTGTTTAGTGGACTGAAGTTTTCCTGGTTTAGCCTTCTAACCAATGCATAGCACTCAACCTTTGAAACTGAACACTCCCTTTTAACAACTGTGCTAGGCCTATAGCTACATTTTAGCAAACTAACATTAAGCAAGGTAGCCTACAGTTAGCTAATTTAGGCTAATGACGTGAGTCGGCTAAAAATGTAGCAAACTGGCAACAAAACAGACTCTTAAAAATTGTGTTTTAACGCCAGCTAGCCTAACTTTACCTCAAGATAAAATCCACCTTCGTCTCCACACCTGACCTCACGAACTGAAACACATGTCTGAAATATCAAAACAAGCACAGCTGCAACAAACGTTACAGTGGAAATGCTAACCTTGCCTCGCTGCCTCAGGAACCGGTTGTTAAACTGCAAAGGAGGGGTAATGGATCGGACACTTGATGTCACCCGAGAGTCATTTCCCGGAGGAGGGTAGGCTACGTTAGTTTAAAGGTCCCATGACGTGGTGCTCTTTGGATGCTTTTATATAGGCCTCAGCGGTCCCCTAATACTGTATCTGAAGTCTCTTTCCCGAAATTCAGCCTTGGTGCAGAATTACTGCCACTAGAGCCAGTCCCACAATGAGCTTTCCTCAGAACGTGCCATTTCTGTGTCTGTAGCTATTGAGGAGGAGAGAGGGGGGGGGGGGGGGGCGGGGGGCAAGGTGGAGGGTGGGGGTGTGGCCTTGACCAACTGCCACTTTGCTCGTTTGAAAGCCATGATGTCTCTCTCTCATGGGTTGGCCAAATTCTCTGGGCGGGCAAAGCAGAAAAAGGGGAGGTAACCTTGCTCCTTATGACCTCATAAGGAGGAGATTCCAGAACAGCTCATCTGAGCTTACTTTTTCTCAAAGGCAGAACAGGATACCCAGGGCTCGGTTTACACCTATCACCATTTCAAGCCATAGGGGACCATAGGCAGGCTGGGGGAACTCATATTAATGTTAAAAAAAACTCATAAAGTGAAATTTTCATGCCATGGGACCTTTAAGAGGGGCTCTTGTTTCCTGCCTTTGAGCCCCTGATACACCAACCATAAAATAATCGTGCACCGCAATTCTTTTTCTTGCGCACTCAGGGTTTGGCTACTTCAGCTCCTTATGAATAGAAGTAAAGACAGGTTAAGAAATGGCTCTTGCCTATAGCAGGCTCCATCCAGAAATAGCCCAATAAGAGGCAGAGTAGATTGCTGATTGGATGCTGGATTATTATTCCATTCATGTTTATTTAAAATCATCAATAAGAAGATAGAAACTAATCAAAGAATACTGGATTTAGCAGTTCTTACAAATTCCTACTCGTTATTGTTATTGTAACAAAAATTATAAATTACTTTTCAATTCGAGGAAGTAGGCTAGTCTACTTTTTGAAGAACAATTTAAAAAAAAATTCTAGTAGGCTAGTAGAGAGTAGAGTAGAGATGTAGCCTATAGGCATCTGCTGTGTTCGGTTAGTCTATAAGACCTTTTCACAGATGTAAACATAAACATTCTAAATGGACCCAATTTGATTTCCTGTTGCAGTGTATGTGAATGGCATCAACTGACAGGAAGTTAACAAGGGGCCAGGCTGTTGCCTAGCAATGTAATTCCATTGAAAAGGTCTATAGCCTACTTTGCCAGACCTTCCTTCACAGCACTGCGAAGGAGGTGTTTGGTAGACCCTAATGCTGTAGGCCTATATACTCATGTTCTACTGTGGTATGTTTGTTGAATCAGACTATTGATTTTACGTTAACGGTTTTTCAGCCGTTCTTATTCCCATCCCAGACCCAGTCCTTCCAGGATCAATTAAATATCCTAATCCACAGCCTTAATCAGCAGAATACCAGCACTGCTATAGAACGAGAGGTGAACTAACACTTTAATTATACTAATTAAGAATTATAAATGGGAGTAAAGAGAAGGAGAGTGGGGGTTTTCAGAGAGAGAGAGAGAGAGAGAGAGAGAGAGAGAGAGAGAGAGAGAAAGAGAGAGAAAGAGAGAGAGAGAGAAAGAAAGAGAGAGAGAGAGAGAGAGAGAGAGAGAGAAAGAAAGAGAGAGAGAGAGAGAGAGAGAGAGAGAGAGAGAGAGAGAGAGAGAGAGAGAGAGAGAGAGAGAGAGAGAGAGAGAGAGAGAGCATTGGTTGGGATTAGGCATGTGCTTCTTACAGGATTACGGCGCGCAGAAGCACAACCTGCGCTGTGCGCTCTGTATGGACTTCTCTGCACGGCATTTCTCCGTCGACCTGAACTGATCGACACATAAAAACCATCACCCGCACCCTTCAATCCCACTGATCCTGGTAATAAACTATATGGGAACATGGCCGACGTCCCTCAACTGGTCAAAATTGGCATTTCCTTGAAGATGCTTCCCAATAACTCGGCGGTGCACTTCAAGTCCGACGGCGCCAGGTTTGGCCAGACCCGGACCATCAAGCTGCTGACCGGTTCCAAATACAAAATCGAGGTGGTTGTTAAACCAGGAGCGGTCGAAGCCACGTAGGTAGCCCTTCGATTTTTGTGGATTATCCTGACTTGGTCATGAACCAAACTGCTATGTTAAATTGAGTCTGAATAAATAAAAAAAATATCACGGCCAGGTCATGATATTCCTACAACACATTTACAGTCAAGGTGATTGCAGATTTCCCACATGGGAGGGCAAATGGACATAGCCATGGAGCCTTCCAAATAATGGAGATTTAGTTGTGTGAATGTGGCATTTTATAGGCTACAACACAGCCGTTTATTGTCCCAATATTCCTTTTAGTAGAGTGTTGGATTATAGTGGCGGTAGCCTATATTACCATATAGCCTACCGGATATTTTTAATCTGTTAATCTTTGCTCTATCTGTAAAATGTTTCTTCAGTAAAATAGGCCTATATTTTCCTTTACAAAATGAATGTATCTGCTTTATTCATTGCCTAAACGAGCACTATAGTTTTCCCTCTTAATAACACAGAGTGGCCTAGGCTAATTGAAATTGAAATGATTGATGGTAAATTAAAGAATCAAGGATGAGGTTCATTCCTTGCATGCAATGATAGTTAGTGGTGACCTGAACAGAAGGCAAATGCAGATTTTAAGGATGCATTCGTAGACAGTGGTATATTTGGATTGTTACGAGCCTACCGCATTTCCAAGCTGAAGAAAAAACATCACTTGCAAATGTCCCTTAACGTTTTGTTCAACGCATCACACTACAATATCTTTGTGATATTATGTGTGACCAAAAGTCCTGCACTTATCCTAAGCACTCAACAAGTAAGTTTCCCCCAAAGTGTAGTACACAAAAGTAGGATTTTACGAAGAGCACATGAAGGCAACATAAACCCCAATTGGCTGCTGTCAAATCCGACACAGATTAGTAGGTCTCCAGGGTTGGGTTTTGTGCCACCGCCCTCTTGTGATTTGCCTATAGTTCATGATTATGTAATCTCTTGTTGTACTTCCATATCCAAATAAGGATTAGTGTTGAACATCTAAATATCAGGCTGTGAAACATGCCTGAATGAGCACTCAATGTAAAAATAGGCCACACGTGATGATGCATAGGACATGGCATGCTCATGAAACACAGCTGCATACCCAGGTTATTTCTCTAAATGATTTGTCAACATGATATCAGGAACAAAAAATGCATCAGTGAGTATGAAGCTTACAGCATCAGTTCATCAATTTTTCACAGATAAAGATATTGGGTTATATAATATATGAATTAGTGCCTTTAAATGGCATGTGTAATTTCTAATACATATAATCAATCAAATATTTTGGATACATCGTGTTCGTCTTGTTTTATTATTACGTGGTATGTGTTATCAATGTAACATCCTTTCATCCATGCTATGATGACCTGTCTTCTGTGGTATCACGAACCTTTATTTTTAACCGTTGTGTTGTCTTCGGGTCAAATTTGATCCGTTCTATATCAGAAATCTGAGTTTCCTGTTAACTACCTAATTTGAAATGGAATCAGCTGTTACAACACGCTTTGCAAGTACAACAAATGATCGGATCTCTACTTTCATTGAATTTTGGGTGTTTTATTCAATTTCTTAGCATTTGAAAAAAAAAATTGAAATATTTTTTTTCAATTTACAGTTTTGACCCCGGACGACAACAAGTGCATGGTTGAATGGAAGACAACACAAGCGTTAAGAATGTTTATGATTAGTCCGTTGTGTTGTGTACCTGTCTGCAGATCGATGAGCGTGGGTGCCGTGACCTTCCCCCTGGAGCAGCAGTCTAAAGACCCGCAGTCAGTAGTCTATACTGGCCAATACAACACAGAAGGGGTGGCGCACACCAAGAGTGGGGAGAGACAACCAGTTCAAATCAACATACAGGTATGGATATACTGTACACAGTGCAGGGAACTAACTTTAAATGTAGAGGCAGAAGCAGGAGCCAATCTCTTCAGCTAGCAGCAATACACAGATGCTCGGAGGAAGCAGCTGTTGTATGAATGCCCTGCTTCTTTTTTTAATCTTCAAGGGTGAAAGAGAGCAGGACTACTGGTTCAAACACAATGTAAACAAGATTCTTACATACATAATTTCATCTGGTTTGACATGACATGCATGTATCCTACCCGTGTGTGTGTGTGTGTGTGTGTGTGTGTGTGTGTGTGTGTGTGTGTGTGTGTGTGTGTGTGTGTGTGTGTGTGTGTGTGTGTGTGTGTGTGTCCATCTGTCCAGTCAGTATGCTTCCTCTTCATTTCACCTTCACATGATTTTTCAAATGATGATATGATGTGTGTCTACGAGGGTTTTTGTGTGTGTGTATATATTCCCATCTGTCCACTCATGTATTCGTCTGTGCATGTGTTTCTCCTCCAGTTCACAGAGGCCGGGATGTTTGAAACGGTGTGGCAGGTGAAGTACTACAACTACAACAAAAGGGACCACTGCCAGTGGGGAAACAGCTTCAACAGCATTGAGTACGAGTGCAAACCCAACGACACACGCACACTCATGTGGGTCAACAAGGAGATGTTTGTCTGATGGAGGAACATCTTGAAATATTCAGTGTGTACTGACGTTTATATTAGTCTATTGCTTCCTGTTGCTAAAAGGAAGCATATATATACTGTGAATCTACAATAGACAACACACTCTACCTTACTGTTTGGCTTTATTGTAGTCCTTCAATCTTTCCATTATTAGAAAATCTAAAGGTTTTTTCTCTGTTTGAAAATGAAATGCAACCCTTTTGTGCCGTAAAATAGAATCCTATGGCAAAACATTTAAAATGCAGTGATGTTGCCAGTCTTTTTACACTGGTTTTGTTTGTTTATGGTGGTTATACAAATGTGTCAAAATGAATTTGGTAGATTATAAAGAAACATGTAGCATTTCTCGACAACCTACAGTTTTAATTATATAATGCAGAAGAAATTACGTTTTGAGATAAATATTTGTAATGTCCCGTTTCGTTGTGGCATGTGGTAAACCTCAAGTGTGTTTAAGCTTATGTGTATGTACAGTACCGTATGCGTGAGTGCACATGTGCCTGTGTGTTTAGCTACAGTATGTGTTTTACAAAATCTGAAGTGTTTATGTTTTTTGAAGCTATTTCTACATGTTTCATTCCAAAATTCATTTTCACCTATTCAATGAAAAAATGGCGACGTGAATTTTTTAATGCATTGTTTGAGCATTGTGGATTCTTTGACAGTTTTTTTCCAAAATACAATGAAATGAATGAAAACTATTACTAAGTTCAACCAAGTCAAGTGCCCTTGCATTAGTGTCATTTTAATTTCATTGGCTCCGAGCAGAATTTTCCCTTCTGTACTTGTGTGGGAGCTTTCCACGACATCTGCAGCTTCTAATGTTAAAAATGTGGGGTATATTTTTCAAAGAAAAGCTCTCCACATAGTTAAAAATGAAATAAAATAAGTGAACTTAGTTTATTATTATTACAGGCATTTTCTATCAGCTACTTTAAAAAGCAGTAACTTGTACAGTACAAGGAAAACAACTCTACAACTCTAGTACTCTCAACTTATTGTGCTGATACTTTTGGTTGTGAAAGACTTTCACCTTGACGCCGATCCTCACAAAACCGAACCAAAAAGCCTGCTTCAGCCCTTATCCTTTTACAATGACACTGCAGTGCACCTCCTCTGCGTCAGCACCTCTAAACAATGACATTTTGAGTGTTTTAGAATGAAACTCTCTGTGTAGCTGTGTTATTTTGTGGTACCGTTTTGTATACAGTATAACGTAGTATTGGATGTAGGAATGTTGTATTTGGGTGTAGTTGTGCCCCTATTTACAGTGTGTTTGTTTTGTCTACCTCTTCTGAAGGACATAGCCATGAATATGAACTATGTTTATTAAATTCTGCAATATTCTGAACATAAATTGTTAATGACATTTTAAAACCATTTTTCTATTGCTAGTGGTAACTTATATTTTTAAAAGTAGTATTTTTGTACAGTGAACCTTTACAATGTTTTTCTTATTGTATGTACAACCCCAAATCAGAAAAAGTTGGGACAGTATAAAAAACACAAATAAAAAAAGAAAGTAGTGATTTCTAAATGTACTTCGACTTGTATTTCATTGCAGACAATGTGAACACAAAATATTTCATGTTTTGTCTGGTCAACTTAATTTCATTTGTAAATATACATCCTTTCATGTCATTCAGACCTGCAACACATTCCAAAAAAGGTTGGGACAGGAGCAATTTAGGGCTAGTAATCAGGTAAATTGGTTAAATAATGATGTGATTTGAAACAGGTGATGTCAACAGGTGATTGTAATTATGATTTGGTACAAAAGCAGCATAGGAAGACATTTGCTTATTTCACCTTCAACAGTGCATAACATAAAAGATTCAAGGAATGTGGAGGAATTTCAGTGCGTAAAGGACAAGGGCGCAAACCTAAGCTGAACAACCGTGATCTCCGATCCCTCAGGCAGCACTGCATCAAGAATCGTCATTCATCTATAAGCGATATCACCATATGGGCTCAGGACTACTTTGGCAAACCTTTGTCAAGTACCACAATACGTAGTTACAGCCACAAATGCCAGTTAAAACTGTACTGTGCCAAAAGGAAGCCCTATGTTAACAGTGTCCAGAAGCGCCGTCGACTTCTCTGGGCTCGGAGGCATCTGGGATGGACCATCACACAGTGGAAACGTGTACTGTGGTCAGATGAATCAGTATTTCAGGTATTTTTTGGGAGAAATGGACGCTGTGTGCTCCGGACCAAAGAAGAAAAGGATCATCCAGACTGTTACCAGCAACAAGTCCAAAAGCCAGGGTCTGTCATGGTATGGGGTTGTGTCAGTGCCCTTGGCAAAGGTAACTTGCACTTCTGTGATGGCACCATTAATGCTGAAAAGTACATAGAGATTTTGGAGCACAATATGCTGCCTCCAAGAAGACATCTTTTCCAGGGACGTCCATGCATATTTCAACAAGATAATGCAAAACCACATTCTGCACACATTACAAAGTCCTGGCTGTGGAGGAAGAGGACATGGGTACTTGACTGGCCTGCCTGCAGTCCCGACCTGTCTCCAATAGAGAATGTGTGGCGCATTTTGAAGCGCAAAATGTGACAACAAAGACCCCGTACTGTTGCCCACCTTAAGACTTGTTTGCAGCAAGAATGGGACAAAATTACACCTGAAACACTTCATCACTTGGTGTCGTCAGTCCCTAAACGTCTTTTAAGTGTTGTGAAAAGGAATGGCAAGATTACAAAGTGGTAAATGCTTTACTGTTTCAACTTATTTTGAAGTGTGTTGCAAGAACCAAAATAGGAATTTTGTTTTTTTGAAAGAAAAACAATAAAAATCATGAGGAACACATTAAATTATGTGCTGTTGTATTGTCTGCAATGAAATCCAAGTCAAAGTACATTTAGAAATCACTACTTTCTTTTTTTATTTGTGTTTTCCATACTGTCCCAACTTTTTCTGATTTGGGGTTGTGTATTGGTAGAAAGAAACTATAAAATATTTTCTTTTAAATATTGAATTGACCTATGCAAGAAATCAGAGCAACAAAGAAACAATGAAATGGTGCAATATAGTTGTGGGATTGACACATCATTCTTACCTTTTTGTGTGTTGTTTGTTCGTTTATGTTATTAATAGTAAAATGGAAAATCTTTTTGCGGCAAATGTATTCATTTAAGTAATTTATTCTAAACTTACTGACAACTTTGAATGACATTAGGTTTATTTCAGACACACAAGTATTGACAATTCAAGTAACCAGTAGCCTACTGTAAATCACTATTACAAAGGAAGCTACATAAGTGAATCAAGGAACTTGTAAGATGTCACCTTCAAAACTGAAAATTATTCCTTTATTTATAAAAGATGGGATTCTTGCTCTACTATTCTGAATCATTTTAAATATCAACATACTGCTGCTTCTACTATTAGTACTAGTATTCCTGCTGGCTAGCATGACTCTCACAGACTCCCATAGGGACACCTATGTCCCGCAACCAGGGACAGAGTCCTGGTCATACTATTTACACATTTACTACATACATTCAGGCAAAAATGAAGGATGGACAAATCGTGGCTGTGTCCTGTTAGAGTACAGACATATCTGGGTTACAGTAAATAACAGTTTCTGTAACCCAGATCTAAATGTACTTGTAAACAAAGGGTTTCAGATATCAGTCTATTACATATAACTAATTTCAACAATTATATTCCAAGTGTAGGAGCTGCTTTATTATGAAATTATTCCTATAATTATTTATTCTAAAAACAAAATGTAACCAAAATATATTAACACAACTCTAACTATCTTACCAATTTATTTGAAATCCCTCACACTTCACGCAAGTTTTTAATAGGCTTACTCAACAGATTTCTACAAAATAATCAGTTCAACTTCACACAGAGACCATGGTCTTCTTTAGTATTCATTATGGTTTATCACAAGAGCAGGCAACAGCAAAGGAAACTTTAGCACAATGTGCATGTTTTCAATGCTACTAGGCCACACATATGCAGTCTTCCAGGCTTATTTAACAACCAAATATTGTCTGTTGCTGGGGTCTTTTATACACACACACACACACACACACACACACACACACACACACACACACACACACACACACACACACACACACACACACACACACACACACACACACACACGGGTAGGATACATGCACGTCATGTCAAACCAGATGAAATTATGTATGTAAGAATCTTTTTTACATTGTGTTTGAACCAGTAGTCCTGCTCTCTTTCACCCTAGAGGATTAAAAAAAGAAGCTACACAACAACTATAAATCCGCCTCAAGTTTCAGTGTCCTACAATTCCCTCCTTTCACATTTGAGGGAGGACTGTCTGTATTATGTAAAGACCCATCAGCATACAACAAACAAATAGAATGCCTAGTTTTTAGATGAGCCTACAATCAAAATTATTAAGGCAGGACAAATTCATCCCCTCTCAAATTTGTATCCGGCCCACAGAGCAATTGAGGTTCACAATACATTTTGGCCCACCTAGTTTTGCAACAAACCAAAAAGATGGAAAACTGTTTGCAAACTGCAGTGACACACAGAGGTATGTTGGCTAAAACGTGGTAACGTGCAGATTTTATGCGATGCATGAGGAAATCGCCAGTGTCACGACTAGAAAGAGGAAAGCAGTTATGTGACTTGACAGTCAGTAACAAATGCATTCACCACTGCTTTGCACAAGACGCACAACACTCATAGCAGAATAGCAGAATAGGAATAGCTTCAGGCTAACCTACTGATATTATAGCTAGCTAGCAAACAAATGTTTGGTTAGGCGTTATAGCTACAGGCTAACTAACTGACATTATAGCTAGAGCAAACAAATGGTTAGGAGTCTAGGGTGACCAGACATCCCGGTTTGACCGGGACAGTCCCGATTCTGAGTTGCCCGGTTTACACCAACCACTATTAAATTGTCCCGGTTGTCAGTGATTACATAGCCGGCGTGGTCTTATTATACGTTTAAAAGTTGTTTTAGTCGTGCAAAAAAAAACTCAGATTGGACAGATAGTCTAGCTAGCTGTCTGGATTTACCCTGCAGAGATCTGAGGAGCAGTTAACCATAGTCCTCATAAATCCAGTTTAGTTTAGACCGCCAACACAAAGGAAGAGGAAGGTGACGGACATCCGGCCCAAATGAGGTACATCAGGCGGAATTTCTGGCGGCACCTAAACAATCCTGAAAGTGGAACGTTGTCAATATACTACCCGACAGGAACTAGAGCTTAGATCGGGCCCAAAAAATCAAGCCCGATCCTACCCGAGCCCGTGCACGTTGTGTCCGAACCCGGCCGCCCGACACATTAACTGTAATTATGAGCCCGCGCCCAATTTAAACCCGACAATTCGTGGGCCGTTATAACTGACGTTCTCAACTACAATTCCGAGTTGTTTGAACAACAGAAATCTAGAAGTTTAGAATTCTAGAAGTTTAGAATTATCTCAATGAATAATGCAACAAGGACAAAGCATGTAAACTGCGTTGTTTATTCAGAATGGAATGGATCGCAAATAGATCGGAAGGAAGAAAAAAAAAACATCGACCCATAGCTCCTTCAGCCGAATAATGTGGATAACAGATCAAGGCAGCAACATAATCAAAGCCCTGGAACCGTATAGGAGACTTCCTTGTCTCGATCACCTAATGAATACTGTCCTTCGCCACTGTCTGCATGCTGACGCACTGGCCGACAACAGTGCTGCAGATGGGGGAGACATGATGTAGCACAGTTTACATCTCACTCACGTCAGTGCAGGACATGCACCCAGAGCTACGGGAGAAGCTGGAGAGGCATAGCTTTCTCCCCACCGAATTAGGCTACCGTAATAAAGTAATGATTAAAAAAACACAAATGCTTGATCAAGGGCCCGGCCCGGCCCGTGGGCCATGTCGGGCTCGGCTCGGGAAGACAATCTAAACTCTTAACTCTAACAGGAATTGTATCCCCTGGCCGTCTTAATGCTTATGCATTAAGGGAAGTGTTTCATTGCTGCGCCTCATTTTCACCTATTCAATGAAAAAATGGCGACGTGTGAATATTTTAATGCATTGTTTGAGCATTGTGGATTCTTCGACAGTTTTTTCCAAAATACAATACTGCACATCTGCTGATGCAAGTCACGCAACAATATGTTTTCAGTGAGTGTCCGAAATCTTGTTTGGTCATTCCCTATAGTTCACTATTTAATAAACAATATACAGGAAATAGTGAGTGAGTGAATGAGGGAACGGTTTCCAACACAGCTTAAAAAATAATAATGGAGGAATAGCTTCAGGCTAACCTACTGATATTATAGCTAGCTAGCAAACAAATGTTTGGTTAGGCGTTATAGCTACAGGCTAACTAACTGACATTATAGCTAGAGCAAACAAAATGGTTAGGAGTCTAGGGTGACCAGACATCCCGGTTTGACCGGGACAGTCCCGATTTTGAGTTGCGTGTCCCGAGTCCCGGTTTACACCAACCACTATTAAATTGTCCCGGTTGTCAGCGATTACATAGCCGGCGTGGTCTTATTATACGTTTAAAAGTTGTTTTAGTCGTGCAAAAGAAAACTCAGATTGGACAGATAGTCTAGCTAGCTGTCTGGATTTACCCTGCAGACATCTGAGGAGCAGTTAACCATAGTCCTCATAAATCCAGTTTAGTTTAGACCGCCAACACAAAGGAAGAGGAAGGTGACGGACATCCGGCCCAAATGAGGTACATCAGGCGGAATTTCCTGCGGCACCTGAACAATCCTGAAAGTGGAACGTTGTCAATATACTACCCGACAGGAACTAGAGCTTAGATCGGGCCCAAAAAATCAAGCCCGACCCTACCCGAGCCCGTGCACGTTGTGTCCGAGCCTGGCCGCCCAACACATTAACTGTAATTATGAGCCCGCGCCCAATTTAAACCCGACAATTCATGGGCCGTTATAACTGACGTTCTCAACTACAATTCCGAGTTGTTTGAACGACAGAAATCTGTTTAGAATTATCTCAATGAATAATGCAACAAGGACGGAGCATGTAAACTGCGTTGTTTATTCAGAATGGAATGGATCGCAAATAGATCGGAAGGAAGAAAAAAAAACATCGACCCATAGCTCCTTCAGCCGAATAATGTGGGTAACAGATCAAGGTAGCAACATAATCAATAGGTAAAAATGAATTAGGGCTGTCAATCGATTAAAACATTTAATCAAATTAATTACAGACTGTGATTAATTAATCTAAATTAATCGCATACATAATCTTTGCTGTGAAAGTATTTTAAATATTTAAATTCAAATGATTTAATGAATAGTCAACATTAGTGACATTAAAGTTAAAAAACTCTTTTTATTATTTGCACTGTTCCAATAGTGACCTAATATATGTATATAAGAATCAACAATATGACCTAATATGCTGAGGAAATAAATTCAAAAGGGTATTTTACAATAACTACGAATGCACCACGAGACTGTAGATTTCATTGAATGCACCATCTTCGTTTTCAGACAACGGCAGAAACACAGTCAAACTTTACACCATTTAGCGTGTTTTATCCAGCTACTAGCTAGAGGAAGGCTAACGTTACCTGCTGTTGAGTGTAGTTAACCATAGACAGTTAAAGAAACTAGCGTCACATGCAGCAAGGTTTCTGTTGCGCATGCTCTCGTCTCCCTCCTTCATTTTACAGTCAGAATGGCTCTGGGTGAAAGGTCAATATGGAATGGATTAATATGCGTTTTTTTTATTTAATGCGCTATTTTTTTTTAATTAATGATTTCTTTGTTTTTACTTGTTTTTGGCAGTAAAAGTTAAATATATAAGAATATATAAGTAACGTTAAAGCTACATTGTGTAAGAATTGCTCCCATCTAGCGGTGAAATTGTATATGACAACCAACTGAATTTCATTTTCTACCAATATATTTCTCTGAGCAGCATGAACAATGTCAATGAAACTGAAATGATCTCTTAGTGTCTCCATCGTTTACACCCAGCTGTTCTAGCTGTAGCTAGTCTGTGTTACAGATCCATGACGTGAGTTGTCTGCCAGGGAAATCACGGCACATATGATTACGTTTATGTTACAAGGTAGACAATCCTTTTTCATCATTGACGTGAGGAAAAGTATCCTAGACGTCGTTCTAGCGTTATACACAACCATGCTATAGTTAGCCAAGCAAGTAGCAACTATAAAACATTTACACAAATAGGCAGAATTACCTGTTGAGAAGAAAGCAGGCAACTTCGGCGTCCTTTTTAAAATCCTTGCTCCTCATCAGCTCTTTCCATCTTGGAAAAGCCACAACAATATTAACTTTGGTTGCTTTGCCTGTCACGTCATTTTAATTTCCTCTGCGATTCAGTTACATGTCCTTCATAATAGACGCAACAGGCTTTCAAATCTGCCGGCGGTGACTGAGTCGCAAATAATCTTCTCCCCCTCCCTCCCTGGCATACGTCACAGTCAGTGCCACTGAGTGAAAAGCGCGAAATGCGGAGCAGTATAGCCTGTATGTCCCTTAGGGGCTACCGTATTTCAAGATGGCGCATGTCTATGGAGCTTCTACCCCAGTTCATGTAAGCGCAAATGTAAAATTTCAAGCCAATAGGAATTCTTGGAATTGATGGTTGTGGTCAATATTCATAAAAAAGGACAAGTTTGTGAAGGGCAATACAGATTTTGATAATAAAGAACTACAAATGTTAACTACTTTAAATCAAAATCTGGTTTTCAAAAAATGAAAGAGAAAAGAGGAAAGACAAAGGAAAGGGTGTCAAACTGTAACCCAGTTTTTCACCAAACATAATAATTTTTTATATTTGATCAGCGCTGCATAGTATTTACTGTTTCATCCGAGTTTGGTCTGAGTTTGAGAAAACATTTTGTTTCAAATTCAAAATTGAAATCAAATCTGCCCTCTGTCCTCACTTCTCAGGGTACAAAAATTGAATGTGTATCTAAGTACAGATATCTTGGTATTTTAATTGATGAATCTCTTACTCTTACCCTTCATATTGAGCAGCTAGCAAAAAGATTAAAAGTTAAATTAGGGTTTTATTTCAGAATCAAATCCTGCCTCTCGTTCGAATCTATAAAAGAGGCTGGTCGCTGAAAAGGAAATACTTATGGGCTTGGATACAGATGTTGTCACTGACAGGCAGAGAAGAGTGAACTGCTGTGACGCCTGCTGACAATACAATAAAGCACAATGACAGCAGATACCAGCAAGAAGAACCATGGACACAATGACAGTCAGTCAAGAGTGTTCAAGTATAATCACAGAGCCATACAAGCATATTAAAATTGAAGAGTTAGAGAGTTAAAACAGATTATATGGAGAAAATATGGAAACTCAGACGAACAATATGCACAGTCAACATCAGATTATTTTTCTTTTGTTTTTACTGTATGTGTTAATTTGTTATAAACATGTGCTCTTTAAAAAGTAGTAAGCATTGTTTGCCAGTCACTTGCATTAAATGTTAAAAAGCTGTTACATAAGGTACTGCTTTTATTTTTTCACCATCTGTACACAAATGTAATTAGTGAATGCACATGTGATGTGTCCGTGGCTGGGGCTGCATGTAAGTAAGTAAGTACATTTTATTTATACAGCGCTTTTCACAGACAAGGTCACAAAGTGCTTTACAATATGCTTAGACAATAAAAAACATGGTAAAACATGGTACAAATAGTCAATAGAATAAAATACAATTCCAACAGATACAATTATCAATAAATAAAATACATAGCCTACCCAAAAGCTAGCCTGAACAAGTGAGTCTTCACTTGTCCCTTAAAACAGTCCACATTCTCAGCAAACCTAATGCTGGTTGGCAGAGCGTTCCAGAGTCTGGGTGCCATAGTCTCAAATGCCCTATCCCCCCTTCTCTTCAGACGGGTGCGTGTCGCGGATAGCAAATTTAGATTGACAGACCTGAGAGACCGTGAGGGGGTGTGTAAGTGAATTATGTTGGCAAGATAATCAGGGGCCTGACCATGTAGAGCCCTATAGGTTATAGCAAGAATTTTGAATTGGATCCTGCAGGTTACAGGAAGCCAGTGAAGGGAGCAGAGTAGAGGGGTGATATGGGTGTGCCTGTTTGATTTGGTAAGAAGCTTAGCAGCAGCGTTTTGAATAGATTGCAGGCAGTGAAGAACAGATTTATTGAGTGAGGAGAAAAGTGAATTACAATAGTCAATACGGGAGGAAATGAATGCATGGATGAGCATCTCTAGTTCTGACTGAGAGACCAGAGCCCTTAATTTACTAATATTGCGCAAGTGAAAAAAACAGGATTTGGTCAATGATTTGATGTGAGTTTCAAAAGATAGGCATGGGCGTAGTAATGTGAGCTGGTGTGGCTACAGTGCCAGGGCTGAATTTTTGTCCCAGTCCGCCCCTGTGTGTGTGTGTGTGTGTGTGTGTGTGTGTGTGTGTGTGTGTGTGTGTGTGTGTGTGTGTGTGTGTGTGTGTGTGTGTGTGTGTGTGTGTGTGTGTGTGTGTGTGTGTGTGTGTGTCAATTGTAGCGGTCTGCGTCTGCATAATCTGTGCAGCCAGGGTTACAATGTATATTTGTAAACATTGTTGCAACGCCTCTTCTTATTTGTCTCGCTTTTTAAGCGCGGTGAAGTTGGCTGCACGTTTGATAATCAGTTGATACCAGATTTTAACTTCCCCTTCGTTCGAGATCGACAACACATTCAGGTCAATGACGTGATCAGGGTCAAAGAAAGTTGACATCATTACAGAGTACCAAGAGAAAACAACTACAATTACTATCGCTAGAAATTTGTACCCGACATAAAGCTTCATAGCACTTCATCATCTGTTCTGTTGCTAGGTTCTGTGTAAGGGACCATCGACAAATTACCGTTTTGGTAGATGGCAATGACAGTAAAACGTTGGCTATTTCTTGAAACAGTATTTACTAATAATTTGTTTTCATGATGATTGCATTATTTCCCAATACGTATAGTTGTTATTATTATTTCTGAAAAATATGAAATAAAAATCTCATTCTCTCTCTCTGATTGCTGTAGTAAGCTACTTCCCAATTACTCACTGCTACTTACTACAGGTCACGGTTTCCTGAAAAGACAATTTATATGGAAGCAGGACTCAATTTTCTTTGAAAAATATTCACGAATATTCAATGAAATTAGTTTTTCTAATTCTGATTGCTGTAGAACTTCCCAATCATGTCTGCGTGCACAAGCACCACAGTCACACGCAAAGTTATGCGGTTTTAGTTCCGGGAAATCTGGTCACCCTAGTTAGGAGGAATAGCTTTTTACATTAGGAGGAATAGCTATATACTCTTGGACATTTCATCAGTTGCTAGCTAGTTAAAAGAACCAGTTAGTTATCACATTCCTCCTAACCAAACATTTTGTTTGCTAGCTAGCTATAATGTTAGTAAGTCAACCTGTAGCTGTTCCTCTGTTAGGTTTAGCAAAAGTTTTCAACTATACCAACAATGGGGACACAGGAGGAGGTTGAAAATACAGTTTTAATGATTAAAAAGTGCAGGTGATCCAACAGAGACAATAGGTGAGGCTGGACGTGGCTGGAACGGACAGGTCAGGTGAGTATGCACAGGTCAGGTTTAGGCAGAACATCCTACTAACCAAACATTTTGTTTACTAGCTAGCTATAATGTCAGTTAGTTAGCCTGTAGCAATTCCTCCTAAACACACACACACACTCACACCCTACAGCTGTGTTTACGTACTGCTACACTATTTAAACGTTCCTGTTTCAGTAGCTTTTGGATTATTGCCTCTGAGTTTGTGATCTGTAAAGCTTCACACTGTGCTGAGTCGGGATGAACACCAGCGATTTTGTCACCAACGTGCAGTCCAGGATGCAGATGGAGATTAGGGACGAGGACAAGCTGTACAGGTACAACGGGGTGTTGTACCCGCTAATCTTGTGCCCCGAGGAAAATTTTAAGGCTCTGCAGAACATCGAGGCCAGAGAGAACGACATCATGCTGGTGGCTTACCCCAAATGTGGTGAGAGATTGAGATATGATTACATTTATTAAATATGTTCAGACAGTTACAACCGTCCTTTGTTTAAAAAACAAATGATCAATAAAGTTTTTAAAGGGTCTCACATGAACATTTAACCTCTAACTTCCCCTTCACTGGTTGCTTTTAATGATAATGATTGTGGTGATATGTTCCTTTAGCTTTAAGCGGAAGTGGAAGAAGTACTCAGATCTTTAATTAAATAAAAGAAGTAGCCTAACCAGGGATTTATACCAGATGCAGAACGGCTGCGGAACGGCTCCGCTGCGTGTCGTCTCCGTGCTTCGCCGTCCGTCAATACCCACAGGTCCGGATTTGTTGCGGAACGGCTGCGGCCATGTAGTCACGAGGACCCACTAGAGGAGTAGAGAGGAAACAACTCTGCGCTGTGTTTTTAAGGTGTAGTGAAGGGAAATATGATCCGCCGTGAGCACGGTGTATTTTATTTAGAAAATGAACCAGATGTTTTATTTTGTTTCTGTGCTCGACTTCCTGTCCTGCACTATCTGCCGTGTGCTGAATTGCTGTGGACCTCTCCGGCGTCCGCATAGACCTATATAGAAAGGGCGTCCAGCAAAAATAGAAGCTCTGCGTATCTGATCCGGAGGGCTGTGGACTGCCGCAGCTGTGCCGGAGTTGGGACACAGCCGTTACGGTATAAATTTGGGGTAATACTACTACATGGTAGAAATTATTTGTTTCAAGTAAAATTCCTGCATTTAAAATGTTATTGAAATAAGAGGAACAAAAGTATCAGCAGCATCTAAATAAACTTAAAGTGCCGAAAGTAAAAGTACTCACTCTGCAGGTTAATATATATTATATTATTATGTTATAATTATTGATGATGCATTCTTTTTTTATTGATCCTTTAATGTTGCAGCTGGTAAAATTGGAGATCATCATTTTTTCAGACAGTGCAAATATTTTGATGTGAACCTTTTTAATGATGACATGGGCAACATTAACTGGGAGCGCCTCTCACTTATACCTACTGTTAATGATGCATGGGACTTCTTTTACAGTGAAGTTATGAATGTGATCAATAAGCACACTCCACTTAAAACAGTCAGAGTAAAAGGGACTAGTCTTCCCTGGATTAACTCAGAATTGATTTCACTGTTTAAGCGAAGAGATGTTGCTTGGGCCAAATTCCGTCTTACTAGAAATCAAAGCGATTGGGAAAAATATAGACAATTACGTAATAGTAGTAAAACTAAAACAAGGAATGCAAAGTCAGAATACTATAAAAAATAGCTTAAATAGAGAGTTTGAGAATCCAAGACAATTTTGGAATAAACTTAACACTTTACTTAACCGTAACAAAATAGGGCGAATTAATCAATTGAATATTAATAATGAAATTATACAGAACCTCACAATAATTACACAAATTTTTAATGAACACTTTGTTGCTGTCTCTCAAGCTAATGAGACCCCATATTCGCATGCATCTTTCAAAAATTCCTTGCCCCAAAATCTTTTTTCTTTTAAATTGATTTCACCTTTAGATGTTTACCAAAGTATACCAAGATTGAAGTTGAGTACAGGTGCTGGAACTGATGGAATGGAATCTAAATTTATAAAATATGCATCACATATCTTGATGTTCCCCCTGGCAAAATTATTTAATTATTTAATTTATCAGAAAAAGTTGGGACAGTATGGAAAACACAAATAAAAAAAGAAAGTAGTGATTTCTAAATGTACTTTGACTTGTATTTCATTGCAGACAATGTGAACAAAAAATATTTCATGTTTTGTCTGGTCAACTTAATTTCATTTATAAATATACATCCTTTCCTGTCATTCAGACCTGCAACACATTCCAGAAAAGGTTGGGACAGGAGCAATTTAGGGCTAGTAATCAGGTAAATTGGTTAAATAATGATGTGATTTGAAACAGGTGATGTCAACAGGTGATTGTAATTATGATTTGGTACAAAAGCAGCATCCAAGAAAGGTCTAGTCCTTTAGGAGCAAAGATGGGCCGAGGATCGCCAGTTTGCCAACAAATACATGAAAAAATTATTGAAATGTTTAAAAACAATGTTCCTCAAAGAAAGATAGGAAGACATTTGCTTATTTCACCTTCAACAGTGCATAACATAATTAAAAGATTCAAGGAATGAGGAGGAATTTCAGTACGTAAAGGACAAGGGCACAAGCCTAAACTGAACAACCGTGATCTTCGATCCCTCAGGCGGCACTGCATCAAGAATCGTCATTCATCTATAAGTGATATCACCACATGGGCTCAGGACTACTTTGGCAAACCTTTGTCAAGTACCACAATACGTAGTTACAGCCACAAATGCCAGTTAAAACTGTACTGTGCCAAAAGGAAGCCCTATGTTAACAGTGTCCAGAAGCGCCGTCGACTTCTCTGGGCTCGGAGGCATCTGGGATGGACCATCACACAGTGGAAACGTGTACTGTGGTCAGATGAATCAGTATTTCAGGTATTTTTTGGGAGAAATGGACGCCGTGTGCTCCGGACCAAAGAAGAAAAGGATCATCCAGACTGTTACCAGCAACAAGTCCAAAAGCCAGGATCTGTCATGGTATGGGGTTGTGTCAGTGCCCTTGGAAAAGGTAACTTGCACTTCTGTGATGGCACCATTAATGCTGAAAAGTACATAGAGATTTTGGAGCACAATATGCTGCCTTCAAGAAGACATCTTTTCCAGGGACGTCCATGCATATTTCAACAAGATAATGCAAAACCACATTCTGCACACATTACAAAGTCCTGGTTGCGGAGGAAGAGGATACGGGTACTTGACTGGCCTGCCTGCAGTCCCGACCTGTCTCCAATAGAGAATGTGTGGCGCATTTTGAAGCGCAAAATGCAACAACGAAGACCCCGTACTGTTGCCCACCTTAAGACTTGTTTGCAGCAAGAATGGGACAAAATTACACATGAAACACTTCATCACTTGGTGTCTTCAGTCCCTAAACGTCTTTTGAGTGTTGTGAAAAGGAATGGCAACATTACAATGTGGTAAATGCTTTACTGTTCCAACTTTTTTTGAAATGTTTTGCAAGAACCAAAATAGAAATTTTGTTTATTTGAAAACGAAAACAATAAAAATCATGAGGAACACATTACATTATGTACTGTTGTATTGTCTGCAATGAAATACAAGTCAAAGTACATTTAGAAATCACTACTTTCTTTTTTTATTTGTGTTTTCCATACTGTCCCAACTTTTTCTGATTTGGGGTTGTATAAATACAAACTCACTTCCACCTATTTGGAAGATGGCTAGGGTATTGCCTGTATTCAAAGGTGGAAAACCAGATGACTTGGATAATTATAGAGCTATTTCTATTATATGTACAGTTAAAAAAATATTTGAGAAATTAATTGTCATGCAATTAAGTGAATTTATTGAAGAACATGGTATCTTAAGAACAGCACAATCTTTTGTTATGATTAGACACTGTAAATATAATTAGATTGAATTCATTTGTAAACTAAAGTTGTCAAAAAAATGTGGTGCAGCAAAACGTACAATATTTCCATCTGAGATGTGGTGAAGAATACAGAGGCCTGGAAGGATCACACATAGAACAAATAATATATTAAAGCATGTGCTCAACTCATTTTTTTCGATCCCACGCTCTAACAACACATGGCCACAACTTAATTATCTTGTGGCTACAAAATTTAACTATTGGCCTCGAGATATTATTTGTATTATCTGTGATATTTCTGGGGCTCTGTAGAACTATAAAGTAGCAAAAAATGGAAATATTCAAGTACACTTTTTTTCATAAATAAATGACTCAAACCAACTTATTGATTTTCAAAATAGTTGGTGATTGATTAATCTTTGCAGCTCTAAATGTTTCCCAGAATGTCAAAGTATTTCCTTGACCAAACTGAAGTTTCCATAATGAGACTTTTTTTAAACGTTTCAATTCAAAACTGCTTCACGGGAGCCTTTTAACCTTTGAAGTCTCAACAGTCATTTTACTGACATCACTGTGCAGGAATTCTGGGTCCTGCCATGCATGAATGTGCACTAATGTGGTGATGATTCATTATTATTTAATGTATTTCTCTTAAAAACATAAAGAGCTCACAGTGTGGTTTTTGAAAGAAGAAAAGCGTGACATTCCTGCTGTCTGATCTTAACTGTTTCCTACTGTCTTTTTTTGCTCCCATCATAATTACTAATTACTAAGGCCACTGGAGGGCATAAAATATCATTTTCTGATTGTACAAACAAGTTATTGGGGCCTTTTTTGGTGGTGGTGGGGGGGAGACAATCTCCTTTAAATGTATCAATATTTTAGACATCTTATAATTCTTTTTTTGCATTTAAAGAGACCCGAGACCCCTTTAAATTACCTGGACTGATGTATCCCCATCTGTTAACTGTGACGCAGAGTCATTATGTAACAGAAGTGTGTGTGTGTGTGTGTGTGTGTGTGTGTGTGTGTGTGTGTGTGTGTGTGTGTGTGTGTGTGTGTGTGTGTGTGTGTGTGCAGGTTTTAACTGGACAGTGGGGGTGTTGAGGAAGATCATTGCGGAGGCGACAGGAATGAAAATTGAATCCAATATGCCGCCGCTGATCGAGTTTTTTGGACCAGACGTCATAAAGGTACTCATTGGATGTGTGTGTGTGTGTGTGGTGGAATGTAACTAAGTACATTTACTCAAGTGCTGTACATCAAGCTATAGTGCATAGATTCTGTCCCCCCATGAGGAATTCTAAGTAATGAAAACAAAACTGTCGGCGTGTCCACATGATACAAGCCACAGTTAAAAGTTTTCTGCTCCTTGAAAGCAGTTTTTATTTCATCCATTTTCCTCGCTTTGCAGGAGTTCTTCATTGTGATGTGCCTGATACTTCTAGTCTCTTATCTAATCTTTTATGATGGATCTAAATTACTAGGTTGATGATTGATCATATAATCATACTCGTCCTGATCATGTTTAATTCACAATAACAAAGCGTGTGATGAATAGCAGCATATAAAAGTATATTGTAATTAGGGCTGTCAGTTTAACGCGTTATTAACGGCGTTAACGCAAACCCATTTTAATGCCGGTAATGTTTTTAACGCACGAGTAACGCAGAGAGAGAGCAACGGGATCTGTTAGTCCACTTCTTTAACTGTCTATGGCCACGCCATGTCCCGCCCTACGAAGCAGCTGATTGGTTTGGTTTAGGCATTTCACCGCGAGTAGTGAGGATAGTGGATTGGTCAGGGGATAGGACCTGAACTAATGGAGTTACGTTACCTTGGACGCCTGGCCAATAGTAGTGATTGAAGGGCGGGTCTTGTAATTTCGCAGACCGGAAACAAAACAGACACAAGCCGCGGCCGCCGCGGCCGGTTTGAGCCAAAGACAGTATGGTTTGAGCTTGCTAGCCGCGTAGCTAGTAGGCTCGTCACGGCGATTAGCTTCGGAGCGAGTAGTAACTCTACAGTCAGTGAGAGAAACAAAGTGTCTCCTCTGTTCTTTCTGACCACGGTGGGAAACCTGCAGCAGGAAAACCCTCTCCTTGATTTTACGTTGGTTATGAACGAGAACGAGAACCAGGAAATGAGTCACGGGAAACCAGTTGCTATGGCAACGGCTATGCTGCTGACGACGTGCAGTACTACCTGCAGTACTATCTGCAGGACTATCTGCAGTACTACCTGCAATGGAAAATCGAGGTAACAGCGTTACATTGTGTGACAGATTATTAGTTCCAAGTGTGAATGTTAGTGTGAAATTGAACATAACGTATATGACAATGTTGTTTTCAATAAAAAAAACATTGTCACAAAGCAAGCCAATCTACTTTTCCATGCTGATAAGAGAATTAAAATGAGAAAATATAATGGGACAAAAAGAAATCAAGGGACATTTAGAATAGATAAAAATGTGCGATTAATCGCGAGTTAACTATGACATTAATGCGATTAAATATTTTAATTGCTTGACAGCACTAGTATCTTTTGGTATGCATTTCAGAAAAAAAATGGTTAGGATTCAGGTGTAATTGCAAATAGTGATTAATCATGATTAATCCGCTGAAAATTCTGATTAATTTGATTAAAAATTTTAATCATTTGACAGCCCTAATTGTAATATATAAACATGATCTCCCCCTTCAGGTCCTGGATAAGACGCCTTCTCCGAGGTTACTGGGGACTCACCTGCTCCCCGACAACATCCCCAAATCCTTCAATGCAAAGAAAACTAAAGTAAGTTTCAATCTCTGCACAGTGAAAGAAAAACAAAGTATTATTATCATATTATAGTGCAGTTTATCAGGCATGAAAACAGTTGATTAGGCATGAAAAACTCATGATTTTTATTCCTCTTTTATGATGTTTTGATTTTCTTCTCTTCATGTGTTGTACAGATGCTGGTGATCTTCAGGAACCCTAAAGACACTCTGGTCTCCTTCTATCATTTCTATAACAAAATGCCAGTCCACCCATCTGTGCAGTGGGATGCCTTCCACTCCAGCTTCCTAAGTGGAGACGGTGAGAAAACACACACATCAGCATGTTATCCCCACCCCAAAAAACATCAATAGTAGCATTTAATAGTGGTAACTGAATAAGCACTGTCTATTTATTATTAACTGCTGAACCACGTTTGATGATGGTTCAGGCATGCATAGATTACCAAAGAGGTCTGCAGGGCTCAAGGGTTCAAGTCATCAAACACACACACGGCAGATGCTCGAATGCATAACTTATTAAAAAACAGCTTGTTTATTGCTAAGGCCATATGCTTAAATATAAATCTTTATTTAAAAAGTAAACTTGTAAACAACAATTACTTATTTCACAAGTAAATTGCTGTTTTATGAAGAATACTTTATCAATGGTTCTGTCTTGAGGGAGGAAGTTAATACTTATAAAAAAGCATATAGTGCTGGACTCAGTCGGACGAACTAGAATATTTGGCAACAGACAATAGAAAAACATCTGGTGTCAGAGTCCGGACTCAAGTACTGTACAACAGGCTTGCTGATGGAAATATTTTTTTTTTAAATTGGCCCAGTGTGTGGGGGTGCTGCATTGTAACCAAAGTATTCTAAAAATTATAATATTCCAGCTTCACAATAAAAGCTTGAAACGGTTGTATGCTTTTAATGTGAAGCAGCAGCAGCAGAATACGGTAAACAGTTAGGCGGATGGCAATTAAATATTAAACATGTGTACTGGCTGATCTATTTGTTGTGTGTGTGTGTGTGTGTGTGTGTGTGTGTGTGTGTGTGTGTGTGTGTGTGTGTGTGTGTGTGTGTGTGTGTGTGTGTGTGTGTGTGTGTGTGTGTGTGTGTGTGTGTGTGTGTGTGTAGTTGCCTTCGGGTCGTACTTTGATCATGCTTTGGCCTGGGAGAAGAGGATGGACGACCCCAACGTCATGATTGTCACCTATGAAGAGCTCAAACAGGTATACATTACACACTCATTGTTTCTTTATGCCTGATTGAAAGTTGTGGCTTTTTAAATGTATAACATTACATAAAGTATATTATGTGTAAAGGTCACGTCAACAGTTAATTTCTATGAAAAATGATCCTGCAGAGAGTTAAACCTTGCTGCAGAGAGACAACCAGTCCCAGTCAACATTGAGTAGAAGTGTCTGTCTGTAACGGCTCTGATTCTACTTCCTGTCCTGCAGGACCTGAACAAGGGCGTGCATCAGATCTCCACCTTCTTCGGCTTCAGCCTGACGGACACTCAGGTGCAGCAGATCGCAGAGGGGAGCACCTTCTCCGCCATGAAGGAGAACTACACCAACATGGTCACAGGAAACATTGTCTTCAGAAAAGGTGCTTCAAATAATTTGTTTCGTTACAACAAATCTTTTAGTTTTTACTCAAATTAACCGTTTTATCCATTGAATGCATTGGTTCTAAACTAAACTGCAATTTGCGTATTTACTGCACATACAGTGCATACAGCAGCTCTCATTGTGGGGCATGCAGTAATATATACATGGAATACATACAAAGTATGATGCGTTACTTTTTGTAGATATATGTACGAGTGGTTCATTAGAATGACCTGCATTTAATGTGACTGTATGATTTATTTGGCCTTTATATCTTAAAACTTAAGATTGATATTAACCTTCAAGCAGTGCAGATACAGAATACAACTTTGTCACTTTGAGAATAAAATCCAAGAGAACATCAGAGGGTTCAACTGAGTGATATTTTTGTCCCTGAGCAGGCGAGGTCGGGGACTGGAAGAACCACTTCACACCAGAACAGAGCCGAGAGATGGACGACGCCTTCAACAAACACCTGGCAGGAACCAGGCTGGGAGACAAACTCAACTACCAGCTGTACTGTCAGTAGTAGGTTCCCTCTGTAAGATCCTTTGACTCTGTCATGGACCCAGCAGTCAAGGAACACAAGTTTAAAGAGAAAAAAAAATAAAGATTCAGCAAAGAAAATAAAAAAGGTCAGCAAACCAAATAAAATGCTAATAAAGTAATTTTAAACCAAATAAACTAATGTATTTTATGTACTATTATGTGACTGCAATTTAAAAAAAACTCAACATGTGGTAATGATGTGGGTAAAAATGCACAACCTTGGTTGCGTCGTTGAAACTTGCTCCAGAGACAATCTAATAGGTCCACAGAATAAAATTATTGTCATTATATCGAGGGGTTGGACAACAATATAACAAAACTTGGGGGGCAGTTCCCTGAGGCAAAAAACATACAACAATTAAAGACATAAAATCACTAATAATACAAACAATAAAGTGCAAAGTAATGTGCAAAGACAGCGAGCAGCAGTAATGTATGCAACCCCCTTCTCATTCTCAACTCGTCAAATACCTTCAGTGTCTCTCAGCTGGTCACGTGATGCCGGGTGGCTATGAACTCCGGCAGTTGCTAGTTGTTTAAGCCGCTACAGAGCTTTGCGAAGCGGGCTACGGAACTCCGTCACAGCTCGGTCAAATCAACGGCAGTTAGTAGATGTCTGGGTGACTTTGAGCTGGGTGCAAAGCACTGTGAGCTGCTGCTCGTTTTTGGTGGGCATTACAGTTACATTTAGTCCACAAAATATGAGCATTTTGGCGCACCAAAACGAGTAATTAAGATTAGGAAAAGAATTGTGGTTTGGATTAAAACACTCCTAAGGAACACACACATCCTGGGGGAAACTCTTGGGGAAGTGAACTCCGCTCTCTGGCTTGAAAGTCCTGTGTTTGAACGTGCACCCATATTCCCTGACCTCCTCCCTACACAGCCAGCTTATACATCAGTTGTTAATGCGGTGAACATTTTCTAGTTTCTTCTCTCCTCTGTGACAGTAAACTGAATATCTTTGAGTTGTGGACAAAACAAAACATTTGAGGACGTCATCTTGGGCTCTAGCAAACATGATGTTCCAGATGTCTGTCACCTTCTTTCTTTCTTCTTTCTCGTACTTTTAGCGTGTATAGAATGGGTTATTTAAGGGTTTATTTCAACCAAACCAGAGCAGTGATTGTTGGAACAGCCGAAAGACGAATCAAGATGGCTTTTGATAGTTTTTGTTTATGTCAACTTTGAATGAAGTGTGTTTTACGATAATACAGTAGAATTACTGATTATTTACATGGAGTCTGGTGGGTTTGGTGATGGTGATTTCGGGGCTGTTTAATGTTAAACAAAAAGGATCTCACTCTTTAACAAAAAGGTCTATCTCTGTAGGGGTCATTTCCATAATGTTGTCAGACACTTAAAATAATAATCTTAGCCTGACAGCGGCAAAATATCTTTTAGTGGACACTAACTGAAGGTGAGCAATCGTCTGGCAGCTTGTTTTGTTGACCAATTTCATTCTGTTGTAGATTGTTGTTCCCATCAGTCACTTAGACACAAACAACATGGGAAAATAAGGTCCAGGTGAAGAAAAGAAAAGTTACTCCATCCCGGGTAATATAGGATCCAGTCAGGATATCTTGGCCTCTGTTGTTTCAGTTTTTATCTTTTCATAACCTCTTTCTTGCAAGTATTATACTGTATAGTGGGGACTTCCTGCAGTATACCCATACCGCCAGTGGGGGGAGCCCACGCACAAACCTATTTAGAAGGTAAATATATAAATAAATAAACATAACCTGTAGTTCCCGGATGTACAGTACTGCTGCACCTCCCCCCTTTTAGTGATGGGCATTCCGGCTCTTTTTCGTGAGCCGGCTCGTTTGACTCAGCTCACTGAAAAGAGCCGGCTCTTTTGGCTCAGAAACGGCTCTTTAAAAAAATGTATGTTTTGACTATGATAGGTGTGAAAAACAATTCTAATTAAATTATTAAATGAAATCATACTCACAATGTCTCACAATTTCTTTAAAAATGCATTTATTTGTTATGAAAAAAGAATACTATTAAACATTTGCATTTAAATTACAACTTTTTAATGTGTATAAACAACATTCAAAACAAATACAATCTGAATCTGAACAACATAATAGAACCCATATTAAAGAAAAATAAATAACTGAAAGGATTAAACTGGTCCCTCTTTTTCTCTCTTCTTTATTGGGATGTTATAACCAGCATGAACTATCTCACTAGTTATGTTTTGTATAACTAGCATGAACACACACACACACACACACACAACGCTGATAATATTTTTATTTCATGAGATTTGCTTTCAGAAATGTAATAAGTAATAATTTTTCCTGTTTTCGAGAAGACCCTCTCAGAGTCTCTCTGTCATGACTTTAGTAAAAAAAATGGAGGAGTGTGTGTGTGTGCGTGTGTGTGTGTGTGTGTGTGTGTGTGTGTGTGTGTGTGTGTGTGTGTGTGTGTGTGTGTGTGTGTGTGTGTGTGTGTGTGTGTGTGTGTGTGTGTGAGATGGCTCGGCCCCTCCCTCATGCCGTATAATTGGTTGACACCTTGTGTATGATTGACAGGAACAGAATGTGAGGCTGATCAGACAGTTGAAACTACTGTGTGCCTATATAATTATTTTTTTGTTCTTTGAATTGGTCAATTACTTTAAATAAAATAAAATTCACTCATTATTTCATTATTACATAATGATTTAATTTCTATAGGCTATATTTTTAAAAATAGAGTCGGCTCTTCGGATATGCGAGCCAGCTCCCGTCGTTCACCTACAAGAGCCGGCTCTTAGAGCCGACTCATTCGCGAATGACCCATCACTACCCCCTTTGCCTCTTCTCTCCTCCCCTCCGCCACCGCCTGCTTGTCAAACCAAGCCTCCTCCTTCGCTTACTGTCCCCTCCCAGCGGGTCTCCCTCCCTTTGCCACTGCAGTGTAACCCTCGGTAAAGGGGAGAGAAGGAGAAGAGAGCCAGAAGCTGGGTGGAAAGCCAGGACGAGACCTCAGAAAGTACCACAACAATATCTTTTTTTATTTCTCGCCACAGCTCGGCGGCACTACCGACTCCCCCTCCCCTGTTGTACCTCTTTTCCACTCACATCGTCTGGATTTCATCATTCGACCTACAAGATGGTAAGCAGCAACGGCTCTTAATTTCACCCTCCGCCGACTGGTAAACACACCAGTGGGCAGGCCTGTGTCGATTAATGTGGCTTTCTGACAGGTTGTTTTGTCGTGGTGAGCGCTTTGCAGTCAACAGTCGACAACGTAGGGCTCCAGGAAACGCTTTTCTCACCTACTTTTGGCTCCCTGTCGCGCAGTCTGTGCCCCGGGGATGACAGTATAGCCTTAAGCTTGTGGCCCAGATATGTCTTATCCCTTCTCGGTATAGCCTACACTCTTATTAGCAACGAGGCCTGTGCAAATTAGTTTTTGTGACAAAAATACACGCTCATTAGGCCGTGGTTGGCGACTAATTGTGGCACGTTTTACACACCAGGCAGGTAAATGCAACTCAAGTAAGGTTAGGTCTTTGCACTCGTACTCGCAGTGCTTCAAACATCTATTTCTATTTATCTCCTCATGTTTTCTAGGTAGTATGGCGCTGTGTTGATAGTTGCAACATTGTTTCATTTGAGCTCATAAGCTTTAAAAAATAGACGAGGCTATTATGCATTTATTTACAGCAATTCTACAGGAGGCTGCCATAGCAGGCCACAGTGCTGTCCTAAATGTCCAAGTCTTTTGACTGGTACTGTATATATTTATATATTGAATACACTATAGGCTACTAGGCCTGTATGAGGGTGAGTTGCCTAGTAACCACAGGCATCCATGTAGTAACCAACAGGAGTGTACCTGACTGGGCAGGAGTGTCCAGTCATGGATCCATATTCAAAACTTAAGGGAGGATCAAAGCTGACATGTACTGTAGTCAGTAACTAATTGCAAGAATGCGTCTAGAAATTGTGGGTTCTTTGCACAAGATTTAGCCCATGCATCTGCACCACCAAAGTGAACATAAAATAACTATAAAATATATACATGCATATGACACTGTTGTCAAAACCCACGCAATCAACATACACATCCTTGCAGACGGCATCTTGGAAGTTTGTGATCAATACTTGTCGCCTCTGGTGATGTAGCAGCCAGCTAGCGACGATGTATGATGACGTAACCAAGTGGTGTCTCATTTCATAGGGGTATGTTTTCACCCCTAGCCCTTACCACTCGGTTTCGAAAGACAAGGGCTAGGGGTAAGACGAAGGGGTAATACGAAGGGGAAGGGGTAAGACAGAGAAATGGGATTCAGCCTTGAACCCCGCCTTGTCCATCCCTCCACTGTCTTCTCACTAGGGGTGGAACGGTACATGTAGTCGTATTGAACCGAAACGGTATGGGCGTCTCGGTTTCTGTACATGAATTTACACGGCGAATACACGGTATAAAAATACATAAAACTTGCGTACAAATTAATTAATATAATGCGGAACTACTGTTAGAAACGCATTTCTTAGAGACACCTAATCTGTAGCCTCCCCCCACCCCCCCCGCTCTGAAGCTCCCGACCTCCGCCTACATGTTGACGGTCCAGTGAGTGAGTCAGAGCTAGCAGCAATAAGGACCCGCCGGCCTGATCGCAAGTTTGGGAAAACTTGGGTTTCCCAGTCAGTTCCAGTAGTACAGGCGAGAGAGTGGTGGATAAGACGAGGACTGTGTCGGCTGTTCAGCAGTTGTCGGGTATATGAGTGGAAATACAGCTAACATGCTAACGCATATCCGACGCCATCACCCAGATGTACCAATCACTGGAACGAGACAAAAAAAACTGTCCAACTTCTCCCTTCTTGTGCCACGGAAAGCTATCTCACGGTGACTGCTCATTTTATTGACTGAGTGGGAAATGAAAGCGTCAGTTCTACAGACGCGGTCCCTGTATGAGCAGCACACAAGCACTCACCTAGCTGAGAAGCAACAGGAGGTAGTGGCCAGTTGACAAAAGTATGCCTTTCGCACTTAATAGCAAGAATACTTGTGTGGGGGAAGATCTCGCCTAAGTAGAATTAGTTGTTTTGTTATTATTCCACGTAGTTTGCACTTTCATAAAAAAAGAGATGCTGTATTTTCAGTTTTATAGCTGATTCTTATTTACTGTTTACATCTTACTTTATACACTTCAGGCTGTTGCAGCTAGCTCAGGGGTGAGACTGGATGACACTAGGTGGTACAGCCTGAGACATGCACAATAAAAAAAAATTGCCTTCTGCATTTTTTTTTTTTGCTTTTCCCTCCATTGTACCGAACCGTGATGTCTGAACCGAGGTATGAACCGAACCGTGACTTTTGTGTACCGTTCCACCCCTACTTCTCACACCCACAATTCCTTTCCATCCAAGATCAAACACACCTCCACACTTACATTTTCTGGTCAGTTATTAATGTCGTTGCACAAAATTGGCAGCAGCCACTTGTTCATTATTAGAATCTATCCAGATTCTGGACACTGTTGTCTGGACAGAAACATTTTTATTTATTCCTTGTATCCATCTGTTTGAGGTACAACCATGGTTGCTTTGTCATTTCTTGAGACCATAGACCAATATATCAGCAAGGCAGATATGAAAGCTGACATTAGCTTATTGCAAATATATCAATATCAGTGTAACAGCTGATAAGTAACAATACATGGCAAATATATGTTTGAAAACAGTGTCACCATTAGATAGTTTGTCTACCAGAGAACAGTCAAAAGTGAAATGCTCTGCAATACATCCAGTATTGTTAGTATAAGCACAAATGTCAACAAAAGCATCTATATGTTCAGAAGAATTCTCCTGGGGTTACATTTACATTTTCTCTCTCAATGTGTAACATTTGGAACTTGATTTAATACCAATGTGTACTTTGAATTTGCATCGTTAGGATTGACGCCAGCACAATAAGTGTGAACTCCCTTGGGGCCTGTTCTAAGAATCAGGTTTATGGAGATATCTGGATACATTTGCTGAGTAAAACCTCAAATCTGGAGCATTGACTGACAAAACCAGATAACCGTAAACTGACTTCTTGGTTGGATAACTGCCATATACTGTAGCTATCAGGAGCTCATGCATTGTGATTCAAGGTTATCAGGTAATAATCTGCATATTATGGTGAAAATACAAAGGAACATATACACCACACACAAAGGCCAGAAAATTAGGGCACCAGCAGCATCATGACACAGCATCAAAACGAGCAACGGTAGCAGTTTTTTATTGACTTTTCTTATAATAAATACACTAACCAGAGACAGGTGAGCTAATAATGCTCAGGACCACTTGTTACATTTGCCCTGCAGCAGTCTCAACTCTGCCAGAGGGTACAAACTCAGGGCATGCATGTTGTACAGATAGTGTGCCAACTTATGTCCTGTCAAAATGTATTCTTCTCAGCTGATGAGGGAGGTTGGGGGCAGGGACACACAGTTGCTTAAGCATATAGTGGAATGATCTGATGCAAAGAGGACCATATGCTGCCTAGCAATCAAGCACCACCCACATAAGGATCGAGCCGTAGCTAATGTAAAAGAGATAAAAGCCACAGCGAACCACCAGCAGAAGTGATGATCAACACTACATGATCCACCCTGCACTCCCAACCAGCCCACTCAATCTGGATTTATTCTCTTCACTGGCCGTTGCATCGCTGCAGTGCTTTGCTTGCACTGGGTCCAGCAGTCACCTCTTGTCAGTAAACATCTATTTGTCTGGTGTTTCAGCCTCTGCGACAAGTTTGAAGTAACGTTCAAATGGCATGTTGAGGGTAGCTTGCCTCTGTAATTACTGACTTAAACAGGATGTTTATGAGATTTAATGCATGGGAGACTGTTCAGTAGTGCTCAAATGTAGAAAAGGTCAAAATGGATGCATACATGCAATACGTTCTAGCCACTGACATTGGTGTAGGAGGAGGTGAAGGCGATTTTAAAAAGCTGGTTTGAGTTTTGTATTAGTTGGAGTTCTCTACCAGGGTAGGGCAATGTGATAAATCACCTGTGTGGACAGGAAGCAGAATCAATTTTTTTGACGGATTAAAATCCCCAAAATAAATTACTTTCTATTTCTGCCTCGTCAGCATTCAAGGCATCAAATGTGCTGCATGCAAATAACCTTTGGAAATCAAATTTTGCACACTATCAGTGGAAGCAATGGAAACAACATTATGGGGCACTGATAGCCTTTGCCTGAAATGTCTTACACAGCATGAAACAATTCACCTGCAGCAAACCATAAGCTATTGCTAGTTGAAGGGGTGACTGTGGCCAGTAGGAAACAGTTTGCCAAACTTCAGTGCCCACCATCAAGTAGGCTAACCCATTTACAGAAAGTAAAAGTAATGACATTTTTATATAAAAGTATGTTGAAAAACTGTTAAATATTTTTATTGTTATATTAATTTGACACCTTGGCTGTAATAGACGAGCATTGCTCATTTGTTATTATTGAGACTACTGTTTTGAGGCTACATTCACCTACAGCTGCAACATTTTCAGTTGCAGCCTCAAATGATATATACAATCCACTGATTGTTGTTTGACCTGTGCTTTCCCTTAGTGCTGACATCACTGTGCTCCCTCTGCCAGGACCTCCGGTGTGATGGTGTGTCCCTGCACCGGTTACACCAAGTTGATTTGGGGAACAATCTGGTATCAAGCTGTGAGATAAAGCTGCAAATTAGTAAATACAGTATAGCTTCATCAAAAACAAGGTTAATGCATAAGAAGATGTAGGCATTGTTAGTTTACATAGCATTATGAGGCCTCTAAAACCCTTTATATGTAAGCCCAAGTTAGGGATAGAAATGGCTAAGAGGATTAGCCCTGCCAGAGTTCCTTTAGGCAGCTAAGGTTTTGGTAATTATTTTCATATTTGCACTTGACTCCTGAATCTGGCACAGATCCTTGACACACATACGTCCACACAGAAGTGCACACCTATCAACATAGAAGCAAGGATATGTGCAAACACACCTACCAAGGTAATATTCAAAACAATAATTACAGGTGAGAGATGATGCTTAGAGGAACAAAAGGAGAGTAACTGAATGTGTGCGCAAACAGACAGATGACTGTACACTTGTAGAAAATCATTTGAATTCTTACACATATCCTCCATGACTGGTCTATGTAATAGAGTAGCAAGTTATAGCTGCATCAGCTGGTTATTGGCCTGGGTTTGCTTGCTGTACAAAGTTGGGCTGAAAATGGAGGGGTGAACTCTATTTAAAGAACAATCTCAAAGCACAGATCAGCTCTAGAATCTGCTGTGACTTTGGAGGGTTTAGTATGTTCATCGTAAAGCTCGGCTGTATGGCAAGCTTGACAAGCACACACATTTATGTGGAGGAGGGAGTCTGGTGATCCCTGAACTAATCAAGCAAGCAAAGGGGAGAAACAGCACACACAACACACCTTTTCACTTATAAAATAAGGCATCAATAACATGCATTGTGTGGAAAAGTAACTTAAACATGCTAGACACACAGATGTTTTAGTTGATTCCCCATGTGCATCTATTGAGCATAATACATGTGCACTTGATGGCATTTGATCACACATTACTGCTGCTGTGATTTCAGTTTTACTTTGGCTACTGAACAGCAAGACTACTGCAGCATCCAGCAGCTTTTTAAACATTACCTGCCTATTACTCTCTCCACCATACAGCAGCTTAATGAGGCATTTTGTCTACAGACATTGGCTTACATACAATCATAAGACAACAGCATTGCCTCTTGACACACTCAGCCGGGTTTTGTTCAGCAGATACATATCGAGTTCACAGATTTGTTTTAATGGTCAAGTACGATAAACATACACATTTGACTTATTGGCATTGACACAGAGACATATTGGAAACAAACAGTGTTATAGTACATATAAATACGCACCCAGGTGTGATGCAGATGTTTGAGGCTGATACTGATGTTTGTCCTCATGATGTAGTGCAGTGTTTCCGTCAGTCCATCCATTGTGTACAATATCTAAGGCACCACAGATTGCATTTTCTGTATTATGCTAATTGCCCTAGTGCAGACACTGCAGCATTTATTAGTTTTTAGGATTTATGCATGTCATCGCTCCATTCCAGCATGCTCTAGGTTGCATTGACTGCACTCAGAGGGCACCACAGTATTAACATGTCGACATAATATGCAATATCTTGAGTGTTGCATTGATACCTTTTGTGTATCAGATTTTGTATCGGATTTATTTTGTTCTTAGCCACAGTTGGCAATTTCAAACTTCAAGTTTTTTACGTCCTTACTTCATTCTGATATTTATCTGTAAAATGAGTGGGTGAAGTTTGCAAATGTACAGCTGCCGAAAAGTTACTTTATCAAAAGGTTGCTTGTCCAATCAACACATTTGGCCAGGGAATTCAATGAATAGCGCTTGCTGCTGCCTCATGCCACTGCTGTGCCCTTCACTGAAGCACTAAACCCCCAAAGTGCAGATAAGGCAGCCTCCAGGTGTGTGTGTGTGTGTGTGTGTGTGTGTGTGTGTGTGTGTGTGTGTGTGTGTGTGTGTGTGTGTGTGTGTGTGTGTGTGTGTGTGTGTGTGTGTGTGTGTGTGTGTGTAACTGTGTGTGTGTGTGTGTGTGTGTAACTGTGTGAGAGGAGGGTGTAGATAAAAAAGCATTTGTGCACAGCATAAAGGTTAAATGAGAAATAGGGCTGCAACTAACGATTATTTTCATAGTTGCTTAATCTGTTGATTTTTTTTTAGATTAATTGACTAGTTGTTTGGTCTATAAAATGTCAGAAAATGGTGAAAATGTGGATCCGTGTTTCCCAAATAGCCCAAGATGATGTCCTCAAATGTCTTGTTTTGTCCACAACTCAAAGATATTCAGTTTGCTGTCACAGAGGAGAGAAGAAACTAGAAATTATTCACATATATATTGGATCAGAGAATTTTGACTTTTGTCTTAAAAAATTACTCAAACCGAGTAATCAATTATCAAAATAGTTGGCGATAAATTTAATAGTTGACAACTAATTGATTAAACGATTAATTGTTGCAGCTCTAATGATTTTTTGGTTTTAAGTTGTGTTCAAGGAGTCATCATCTTAACAGTAATGAACGTGACTGACTATATGATGCGTGTCATACTAATCAGATCTGTTTCACACCTGTGCAGTTATGAACACTTAAGCTATTCCAAAAAAATAGAAAATAGAAATTAAATATAAACAGGAAATGGGAAGAGGTAAGGATTTAAAAGCAAGCTATGATGAAAGGATGACTTGCTACTAACCAAAAAATAATTTACTGTCATTTGATTTTGCTTCTTGTAGAGTGAGAGCAGAATACATTCTCATGTCCTGCCAAAGATGCCTCAGACAAGCCCCCAAGTCTGCAGCCGCATGTACTGTACTGCCCAGTTTGTTTTAATGTTATGACTGGGTCTATGCCTGACTCTTCATTATGCAAAACGTGTTTTGTGTGCTAAGCCCTAATTGATTCTGAATGAAGCATGCATTATTGATGAGCCAGCATGAGTCTCTTTCTGCTCTCTATTTCTCTCTGTACATGCAAGATGCTTTTTCACTTTGTTCACCTTCTTTTCTGTGTTTTTATAATCATCCCAGATATGCTTCATGCATTTATGTAAAGGGACAGCTCAACAAGAGCCGACAAGAGTTACTCCTGACCCAACGTTAACCGCACCAGTTACCTAAGGCAGGTCTTAGTTAGTAAACCTGTAATCCTCAACACCAAATCTGCTTTGCTGTAAGTCTTTTTACCTCCAGGGGCCCTATGGCTAGCACTTAAACCACAATGGACATCACAGATGTAGCTGAGAGTAAGCCCACCCAGCATTTACCCATCATTTTGTTTAGGTGTTTTTTTGCAGCTTTGTAAACTAAGATACATTTATCATAATATTTCACCAATAAGGTATCAATGTGTCAATACTGAAAACAGTTTGAAATGCTTTGAAACCATTCATTTGGATGCACATATACTTTCTCTTTTCCTCCCTTCAAAAACACATTAGCCTACCTGTTCTTTTGAGAAAAGACATTTGCATGAGTTACAACTCCCAGTTTGTTCTTTGTTTGTCATAGTAAGTTATTGCATTTGGTTCATTTCAATCTTATTTGACGCAACGCATGATAAGCTTATGTTGAGTTTTGTCAATAGGGACAAATAGATTTGTCCTGTAGACCACCCACTGACTTGTCAACTACAGAAAAGAAAGCACTTGCAGTCCTTCCACAACACTACCTGGTGTGTTCAGTCCTAGTCTTACATTGGCTTCCATAGCTTTGGGGACACTGATAGACTAAATCTGTTTCATCTGGTCTGACAGCTTTATAACCAATTATTTGCTTTTTGTTAGACATGTTGAAGTGCCAGAGCTGCATACATTTATTATATTGGTTGTCATACAGAGGTTACGAAACCTGTTCAATGTAGTTTAAATGAATTCTGGCGTACATTGTTTGTAACCTGTTTTTGTTGACATTCAAATTATTTTGGACAACTGCATCAACAAGAGTCTCAGCTCTACCTAAAGGTGATTTCTGGGAATTGGACTGTATTTATATAACGCTTTTGTAGTCTTTACCACTACTTAAAGCGCTTTCACATCATACAGGAACCATTCAACATTCACACACTGTGGCCGAGGCTGCCATACAAGTTGCCACATGCTCATCAGATAAACATTCCCACACATTCACACACACCGATGGTGCAGCATCGGGATCAATTCAGGGTTCAGTGTCTTTCCCAAGGACACTTTGACATGGGACTGCAGGGCCAGGGATCAAACCACCAGCAGGCGACCACTCTACCACCTGAGCCACAGCTGCTGGTGCTGTTCATTTGTGGTTAGCTTTGACACGTGAAATCAAACAGATTTTCCCAATTTGTCTGCTTATCAACTATTTCATGTGCATGACTCCTAGTGTCCTTTTTCCGTTTCTGGATGTGAGACATAAGCCCCCTTCCACATGCATGACCCATTCATGGCCACCAGCCAAGATGCTGCCCTTGTAGCACTGATGATTCCTGTGTTTTAATTATTATAACTCTTGGTTCAGTTGCAAAAAGTTACTATGGTACCAACAACAATTAATCATTATTTTTCTTTAGTCCTGACCTGGTTTTCTTTGGTGACCTGGAGAACCAAAATAAAGGTGTGAACAACAACCTAAGTCTCATGTAGCATGGTGAGGGTGCGTTAAGAGTCTGTCCTTGAATGTGAGGACAAATCCTGGTGTCCTTTAGCAAGTCACTGTTTCTCTACAGCTGTAGTAGAGCGCTCTCTGTGTTGCAGAGCAAACAAAAGGACTTTTCCCTGCAGGGATCAATAAAGTATTACATTGTCACTATTACCCTCCAAGCTACACAGGCAATGGGACACCCAACCCCAGTAATGCTGGAGTCATGCACTGCACACTGAGCAACACTGGAATTCAATCCCTTAAACTGGCAATGCTCAGCCACAGTCAACTCGTTGTTCCACAGAGACAAAACATGTATATGTCAAATTCTGATCACTGCACTAGCGGCTGACTCCGCTCTGCCTGACAGGGTGTCAAATGTTAAGTCACTCTCCTGGCTAATCCTGTGCCACCTCTTTCTCCTCACTGCTCTTAAAATACCACAACCTCTCTGAGGTAAGTCTGCTGTTGTATGACAGCATGGCGATTAACCAGTAGATGACATAACTAGCTTTTTTCAACCAGTTCAGTGTGTATAGTGTATCTGTTTGTCACTGTCATAATGCGTTACTTATATTTTGTTGGTCTTCTTTGCAGATTTCTTTAGTTTTAACAACAGCAGCAAAGTTTTTGTTGCATTCACACTGGCAAACAAGCAAATCAAATTTCTGTTTTTTGTACCATTGTAAAGAACAATTGTAATGTAAAAATCCTTTCAGGCTGCAGCATAACATCAGCTATCCTTGCTGTTATTGTCAAATATCACAATACTCATGTTAAATTCATAAAATCAAACATCCGCTCGAGTTTGTTTAGGTTACTTTATGAGTATTCAAAGAGCATCAACAAAATTTGACATACACGATTTTCACAAATTATACTCAAGGGTTTTTTAAATCCAGCTTCAGTCAGTAGCTGTTATCCTTGGCACTACATGTAGTCAATCTCTGGGCTCCATGTCCAGTTTGCCAAACACAGTCTCAGTTTGGTGTTCCTTGATGGAGCTGCAGGACAGTTCTGGTTGATTGCTTGCTGGCAGGGAACATCTCTGTCTCAGCTGTAGGATCCCCATCTCGCCGCCCCCACCTCTCTGCAACAGAGACTCCTCACAGGCTCCCATGTGAGCGCTCAGCCTCACTCTGCCAGCAATCAGACTCAGGCTCAGTGGACACTGCAGTGTTGGATGGGATGAGATGTGGATGTGACTGCTGGACATGAGCCAATACCAGACAATCAGTACGTTTACATGCACACCAATATTCCACTATTATTCCGAATATGACAATATTCCAAATTTGATACAGGTCATGTAAACAGCATATTCCGGTTGGATATTCCGAATAAGGCCTTTTTCCGAATATAGCTTTTTTTGCGATTAAGACGTGTGATATTCCAGTATTATTCGGGTTTAAGAGGCAATGTTTGGACATGTATACAGCACATTCAGAATATAGAAAAGCTGTATAGAAATCTTCCATATCCCAGGCAGCATGAAACATGCCCAACAATAACTGACATGAAAGAACAATTCACACTTTCCCAATTGAACCACATTCCTGAAGACTTAGAACCGCATCTAACGTAAATGGGTTAGATGCTGTTAGATTGCTAAGGTGACCTGTTCTGTTCTACTCTGTTTAGCACTCTGATAACAGCCATGGGTAGCCTATAGCGCCAACCTCTGATGAAACTACGCTGCCTAGTTTATTTTTGCTCCAAACCAGTTGCTGGAACTTCAAAAATTAGCTTAAAATTCCCTAGACAATTTCGTAAAATCACTGCTGGGGACGACTGTGGCTCAGGAGGTACAGTAGAGCGGGGCATCACTAAATCTCATGGTTGATCCCCATGGTTCATCCCCTGCTGTCCGCACGAGTGTCCTTGAGCAAGACACTGAACCTCAACTTGTTTCCGATGGGCAAGCCAGCTCCGCTACCATTGGTGTATGAATGTGTGTGTGTGTGTGAATGGGTGAATGCGAGGCAAATTGTGCAAAAAGCGATGTGTCCAGTGAGGTAGAAAGGCGCTATATAAACATACTGGCTGATTTTATTAGGCAAAAAAGTTTCATGAATACAGAAAAATGCCAGCTCATCTTAAATAAACTCAATAGATGTAATGAGTTTTGACTGAAACTCCAAATATATTGCAAATAATTTGAGGTTGTTCCTATACTTACGTGACATCTCCAGTTAGAACATTATCTGACACCCCTGTTTCTCTCTTTTTTCAGGGCAATGAAGCCAGTTTCCCCCTGGAGATGTGCTCACATTGTAAGTATTTTAAATATTTGCTTGTTCCAGTTGTACAGGGCTCAGGGCTGTGTGAAATGGTGCCTCTGATAAAAAATAAAAATAAAATAAAAAGGATATTATCATCTGGTTATTTTATCTATGCACTCATTGTATTTGTTATTTTGTTTTTCATGCATTTTCATGTTGGGGTTTCAATGTTTGTGACATTGTGAAGATGTCATATTGGAATCCAACTCTTGTTAATGTTCTTGGTTATGTTTACATGATGTGAGCACCTGACCTTTCAGAAGGGGGAGGAGACTGAGGATATGACTCCCACCCCTTCCCTACCTGATGATACATCAGCACGACATCTCAGCGTCACGTGGAAAAGGCCCTTAGAGATGCAGATTTGCTCACTGCACGCTTTGGTGCGAATGGCACCTTTCAGATCATGTTAGGTTGTTGGGTAAAATGGATCTGCTGCTGCTCGTGTTTAATGAGCACTGAGACAGCAACAGGATCTTCTGTAATGTAGGTGTACTTCAGGGACCATGTCACTGTTAAGATTAACCTCATCTCAGAACCAGAGTCACACATTAATTATTACTTTCACTTCAGGGCTACGAGATGAGTTGTTGATATTTTTGGTGCCACGGTTAAAAAGTTGTAAGAAGCAGACATGCTGTAAAATGTATTTATTCTCCAAACGTGAAGGCCAATTATGAGCTATAATCTTGATCAAACAGTGCAGCAGGTAAAATGAGAGTGTATGAGGGATAAAAGTTCTGCTAGAATTTAAAATTACGTGAGTTGTTTTCTACAATTTAGAGCATTTTGTGATATCACACTAAGCAGTTACTAAATCAGTAGACAAATGTGTGATACATTACTAGACTAAATGTGCACCATTTACATATTGAATGCATGCATATTAGCATGTAGACACTTAACTGCAAGGATGACTTTTTTCTTCTCAGATTACAGAGGATTTTGGAAAAGTTTTCATAATGGCAATGAAACATACTCTTGTCTCCTAGATTTTCTTTCTGTAATTGATTTGTCGTCCCCCTCTTTCTCTTGGTCTCTTTAGCTTTCCTCCTCTGTCTCTCTCAACCTCCACCGACTGAGCAGCTGTTCTGCCCATCAAGTCTTTGGACAGGCAGGCATTGACTGTGAAGAAATTAGCTCTGTCCTGCTTGTCAGATACAGTAGATTAACCCTACTGCAATCTTACTGCCCTCAGTAATACGTAAACCAACAAAGGTCTAACACCCACTCACCTGTACCTGCCATCAGACAGTTCGTATCTCTGTTTGTTGATGTCCATAAGGTCAACAAGAGGCGCTTGTCTCTAATAATCGTCCCGATAAGATGGATTGTGAAATAAGGTCATTATTTGATGCTGGCGGATGAATTATTATAAGGCCTATATCCTCTTGTCAATGCAGTGTCTCACTGCTGCTGTGTCAACCGAGCTTAGATCAGGCAAAATTCAATGGCCTACTTGTGGGAGCGTGCATTATTAGACACAAACCACACAGACACACACCTACACACACACCTATATGCATACACATATTGCTAAAGTGCATGCACGTGCCCACATTCTTCTGCCACTCTCTGCACCCCCCCTTCCCGCACACACACAGCACCCTCAGCGCATTATGCTCCCACAGAGAAACGCAGCAGTGAGCCTGAAATCATCGCAGGCCTGTCTGTAGCCGCCCAAAATAAACGGCGGGCTGCTCGGCGGAGTTCCTTGTTGCTAGGGGTATCCCTAAGGGCGGGAGACACAGCCTCTGATGGTGGGGGTGGTGGGGGAAGATGGGGGTATTCTGATGACGGCATGGCTGTAAATATACACTATCAGTGCTCTGCCCTGCTTCGTCCTCCTCAGTTTGGTCCAGTGAGCTGTACATTATCAGAGCAGCCAAAGCAATCATTCTAATGCACCGAGTCCTGTAGTACACACACTCGGCTGTATGGGAGGGAAGGTTTGTGTGTGTGTGTGTGTGTGTGTGTGTGTGTGTGTGTGTGTCCTCCACCCTCATTGGCTCAGTACAACCTCATTATGTTAATTTGCAAAGTGTCATGTGTCACACTCATGTAATTAGTGAGCTGTGCATGTAACCTTCTCATGTTTACCCACCCTCACACCTTATCTTGTGTGTTTGGGGAGCTATACACAGCAGGTATCTAGGCTGTAATTATCAGTAACATGCCAGCTGAATTTTTCTCTGTATATCACTTCCTCCCCTGCTTGTCTCAGTTCAGGTTCACTGGGTTAATGCAATCATATGTCTCTATTATTGTGCAGAGTGAACTGTTTGAGGGTTGAGCGTGCTTAAGAGGACAAATGCATTACTGTCATTTTGGGAGCATTCAGTTTTATAATTGAACACTAATGGGGAGGAACTGGGTTGCACTTAGCTGATTTATTGTTCATACTGCTGTGCTGCTGTTTAATGTTTAGCTTGAGCTAGCTGTTAACTGTGGTACCAGTCATGGTGCAGGATGAAGCAGAATATTTAGTGTGCGATCAGAGATGCTGTCCATAAATGAGGTTATTGACAGCTCGCACAAATTTGAAAAACACTGGTATTGATATTGAAATATGCTGGTACTTGATCTAAAATTCAGCCATTTTTGACACGCATTTCCACATTGCTTTCAATATACAGCCAAAGAATTTAATTTCAGTATTTCACTCACACACACACACACACACACACACACACACACACACACACACACACACACACACACACACACACACACACACACACACACACACACACACACACACACACACACACACACACACACACACACACACAAAGTATAAAGACAAGAATGGCACAAACAGAATGGGTGGACATGCAGGACAAGCTATGGACCAGAAGGAGGGCCAATTGGCTAACCACTGCTGTATTTATTTATGTTAATTGATGCGTATGTGTGTGTGACATAGTGTGAGCCTCCTGTGTGCACTCAAAACCTGATGACCTGTACATATGCATGTTGTCATGTGTACATCTCATGCGTGTGTGTGTGTGTGTGTGTGGGCTACTTTGGGGGCTAACGTGTTTCAGTTGCCTAGTAACACAGTTGAGGGTGCATACAGCACTCATGAAAGTGAGTGTGTGTGTGTTGTATGTGTGCTCTGTGGTGGAGTATATGAGATTATCATAATCATCTCACAGTTACATTGGGTCTCCCTCCGAGCTGCTCATTAGCATAGCAGTGTGAGGAGCCTCTGTGACTGTGCAGCCCTATTCGAAAACCGTTTATTTCACATACAGTAGGCACATTTTTGGATCATTTGAATGTTCCATTGAAGGCAATTCCTAGGTGTATTATCCAGCTAGTTTATTGTTTTATACCAAGTAATTGCTCTATATATTATAAATTATATTTATATTTATATATATATATATATATGTACAGTGTTTCCCCTAGGATTTCTTTTAGCTGTGGTGGCAGGTATGCCAACCCCCTCCCCAACCCCCCCCCCCCCCCCCCCCCCCCCCCCCCCCCCCCCCCCCCCCCCCCCCCCCGGCCCCCGCAGACACTCCAAGGCCGGACTTTCAAATAAAGAAAATAAAATTAATGTATGCCTATTATGCCTATTCTCGTTCAAAATGTTCACTTTCTTCCTGAATTACTGCTATTTTTTTTACATACAGTACATTATTGTGAGCAAACTCCTCAAAAACATGGAAACTCCATAATGATAACTGACTCTTTAACTAGAACAAGATCTCAGACTAGGAGGCAGTTCACTGAGTGATTGTTAAAGTCTGTGATTGGAAACATGGTTTTAGCTAGTATGCAGGAAAATGCTTGCAGAAAGAAAGGCTGTTGTCAGGTAAACATGTCACAGTCAAAGAGGCTGAAGGGGAAATTGACGTAGAAAAGCCTTTAATGATGAATGGACTGATAAGCAGGCTACCATTCATACTGTATGCCTCATTTGCAATGAAATGATGGCTGTTGCAAAATAATAAAACCAGCATCATCATCAAGAATGAAGAACGCCACGGTAACGATAGCGTCATTCACGTTCATATTCAGTAGCCACATGTATCTGTTTTGGTCTTAGTTATAATACATCCACAGATATACTGCTCCAGTGGAGAGGACGGTTCGCCACTTGCCAATCAACGTAGGGGAAACACTGTATGTATGTTAAGTATAAGTTATAATAATAATAACGCACAAAATATGATCATAGGTTTTGGGTTGATCTAGCCAAATCCTTCATCATGTAAAACCTGTAGATCTACTGTACCTTCATCCATATTCTAACTAGCCACATGGGACACTGGTGTGCATTTGAGTGTCAGTTTGCAACATTGCCCACATCATTGCAGCTGTCTCTGCTGAAAATAAAAAAATGCAGGCTATGGTCCGACGCTGAGGTCAAAAACCCGTTTGTCTCCTCCAATGCAAACGGAGGTTATGGAGCAGTCTGGCGATCAGCAACAACAGGTTTTGCAGGTTTTATGTCACCTAGTTTCAAACTTTCATTTCAAATCCCTCCACAACATCCTATTTTTTTAAATGTAGAAACAAGAAAGATTTGCAGAAACTTGCCAAACCAGGCAGGACGTTTACAATATTAAATATTTCATGTGATCGCAATAAATTTTTCTGCAGAGGTAATTTTTCCTCCCATCTTTAATTGTATGTACAGGTGTTGTGATAAAAAAAAAATAAGAACATTTCATAGCTTTTCTTACTGGCTCTCATATTTTTGCCCACACCTGTGACCCTTTGTTCCAGTTTTCTATTTGATTCTGTTCTTCCTCCTGCAAGCAAACCAAGGCTCACTAGTATCTTATTTGTTGGACAGTTTTTCGATACCTGTCATCGCACCACATTTTGAGATTTTGGCTACTGTAAAGGCGGATGGCAGTCAGTGCTTGTAAAGCTGGTAATCTAGAAATATTTAAGCTTATTTTACTGCACTCACTGGAAATAGTTTGCATAAGAGCATGAGATAATGATAGTTAAATCAGAAAACCTTATTAGTTTATTGGGTGTTTTCTGTGAAGCCATAAACCTCCAGCTGTGATACGATGCAGAACTATCTGACTCTTGACTGTAACAGTTTTCAGGAAGAGCCATGTGTTGGATAAGTCAATTAAACTAACTGCTGTAGTAAAAGTACTGCATCGTCGTTTTAATCATGAGTTTTATTTGGCTCAGCTGGGAGCCACGTCTGTCTGTGATGCTGGCAGACGTGGGACTTGTTGGGTCGAGACCGGGAAGGGGACTCAGACTGTGAGAAAGCTGTTGTCCTCGCTAGCATGAATAATACATGCACCCACTCACTTGGCAGCTCCAGAAAGCAGTAAGGGATCTGGGCACATTGTTCCGATTTTCCCTGCTCAGCGACTGCACCAGAGTTTGTTATGTGTTGGAAATGTCAGAGCGATTTTTTATCTGTGCTCCAGTTTATCCCACTGACCTGACTGTGTAGCAACAAAAGGAATTTAAACTACGACAGGAAGCTGGTTTGAAAGGTTAACGTTAACATCTGCTCTTTGGAGAGGAGCTCTACACAAAACACTAAACCCAAAAGTGTTACGTTTACTATCATAGACAATTACAAAAAAACAGCAAATATTTACATTTGAGGAGCTGGTACCTGGTAAAATTTGGCATTTCAAGCTTAAACGATTAATTGATTATCTGTATTTAGTATCATATTCAAATGTTTTTATTGGGTTTTGAATTGTAGGCAATTATCAAACAGTTAACAAGTCCCCAAACAGCATCCCCAGCATACACAATAATAAAATAAAATGACAATAATAACACACAAAAAATAGAATAAAAATTAGTATCAGCTCTACATATTTGGCATGTTTAGCCAGAGTGGTAAGGAAACCCCAAAACCCGGGTTGTGTTTTGTGTTCTGTTGAACTACACTGGAATTTATTCTCTCTTTGGAGCCATACAGAACCTTGGAGTTAAACTCTCCATACTCAAGTCCACGAGTTATCCCCTCTCTATCCTCATTAGGCAACCCTATTACTTGTTGACAAGTGCTTTTTAACTATAAAGTTATTGGCTGTCAAAAAGGAGGGAGCTGCTCTCTCAGTTGTTCTGTGCCGTTGGTTTTGCACACACGTGCAGAATGCGGGTGTGTCAGGAAGAAGCTGAACCCTAAAATACATTTATAACCACACTTCAGACCAAAAAAAGATATGTCTAGCTGTTCCTTGAACTCCCTTGAATTAATAATGGCTTTGATATAGGTCCTACAGTATGGTTATTATCTGTAGCATTGATGCCCCTCGCACAGGCGTAACTGTTATTAAATAAGTAGTAGCAATACAGGTCTGCTGCCTTATTTATTTTTATTAATTAAAAAATAAAAACATTCTCTTTGTGTCTGCGGAACTGTTGATTTATTGTATTTTATTAGTAATGAGCAATTATGTCTCCTTTGTCACGTTACATCCTACAGTCTGCTGCTGTGTGTGTGTGTGTGTGTGTGTGTGTGTGTGTGTGTGTGTGTGTGTGTGTGTGTGTGTGTGTGTGTGTGTGTGTGTGTGTGTGTGTGTGTGTGTGTGTGTGTGTGTGTGTGTGTGTGTGTGTGTGTAAAAGGAGGCTGACCCACTCAACTCCCACTGTAAGCTAAATCTACCTTCAGGTATTAATAAAGTTACCTTGACCTTGAGCCAAGCTGGTGTCCTCTGTGATCAGGAAATGGGAGGCTGCTGATAAGAAAGTCTTTTGTGTCAGAGGACAGCCTTGTGCTCGGCTCTGATAACTCGCACCTAGTGGACACAGTAACCTTATTGCATGTATCATTTGTACTTGTGTGCAGATTCATCATGTAACAGGAGTTGTCATAACACAAAACGAAAGCAGTAAACCAGCGACGCCTCATTCAGAATAAATCTACCTAATGTGTGCAAAACTCATGGAAATGAGACACATGAGTATAACAAGCATCTGTTGTACTGAAGGGCTGTTGCTAATTGATGCACAGGGCAAAACAACAGGCTTTTGTATCACAAATTCAATTTGCCAGGTGCTTGCACAGCAGACAGACATGAATTCAAGTTCTTACTCAAACATCAGTGTGCTGCTCTCATGCAAGGGGAAGAAATTAAATCTTTATTTGTCGTTCCTTTAACGTCCTGGTTTTGCGTTTTCTTTAAAACAAGTTATTTTATTTTTTGATTATTTTTTGTGGCCATTTTAGGCCTTTATTTTAGAGAGTTGAAGACATACAAAGGGAAAAGAGGGGAAATGACACGCAGCAACGCCACAAGGTGGAATCGAACCGCAGGCCGCTGCAGTAAGGACTGAGCCTCTTTACATGGGGTACACGCTCAACCAGATAAGCTATCAGGGCACCCCTAAGACAAGTTATTCTGATGTAATTTTACTATATACTATACTAGGGCTGCAACTAACAATAATTTTCATTATTTATGAACTTAATTTTACACAATTAATTCATTAATCATCTGGTTTAAAAAGAAAATGTGCCCAATAAGATAGTAGTCTTAGGGTAAATATTCAAATTACTTGGTTTTGCTTGAACAACCGCTCACAACACAAATACATTCAATTTGCTATAATTTTACTTTATGGCTTTATTATATTTCCCAGGTGAAGTGAACTTCTTTATTCTCCCACTCTTTGCTTGCGACTGCTTGGAGAAGGGTGCTAAGTTGAAAACCAGTTCAAGTTCAAACGTTTGCTGCCTATAATATCCCTACTGTTTGTTTTTTGTGCACTCAATGCCCTTCGATCATTTTATAGCACCTTTAAGCATATAGAACTCTGTTAACAAGTGACTTCCTGTCAGCTTCGCTATTAGACACTGAAAGAACAAAAAACAAAACACAAACAGTCCAGTAGAGGAGCATTACATCATAACTGTTTTATTTGCTAAGGACAATAAATGTGAAGGATCATTGGTGTGGACACAATGTTGACTGAACGCTGTGTACACTGATAGTATCCATGTTGCAAGGACAGAAACTCATATACAGCTTAGCTGCAGATTGTACAGGTTATACTGCTCTTAGTTACCAACCAACACAAGAGTCTGACTGTGTCCATCCCAACTTCTCAATCTGTGTTTCTCGCTTTCTCATTCCTCCCCTACTCCTCCACCACACTCACTCTGATTAGTCATCGAGCTGATGCAGCACAGCATCTCTGAACATTGACACTCAAAACACAACCTACACCCCTCTCTCTCTCTCTCTCTCTCTCTCTCTCTCTCTCTCTCTCTCTCTCTCTCTCTCTCTCTCTCTCTCTCTCTCTCTCTCTCTCTCTCTCTCTCTCTCTCTCTCTCTCTCTCTCTCTCTCTCTCTCAGTTCATTTTAATTCAATTCAAGGGGCATGAACGTTTTAATAACAATGTTGCCAAAGCTTTAAAATACAGTTTCTTTAAATATTCGGACAGTACACAACAGTTATATGAACACTAACACAGCATTAAAATTGATTTATATTAATTACACAGCTCTCCCTCTCTCCCTCTCTTTCTCTCTCGTGTCCTCATACAATAAGAGGCAGAACGATGGGATAACATTGTATCAACTTGGAATCGTGTTGAAATGTTTGTCTTGTTGGAATGCACACATCCAAATGTGCATTCAGATCCAAATATATAAATAGGGTGCATACGTTTCCTTTATTGTTTCAGTGTGAATAAAACCTACACATTTGTTTTGTTTATTACTCTTCGCTGTAGAAACAGAAGGCCTCACGTCTCTGAACTCTGCTTGAGGGATGAACACAGTTCTTCCAAAAGATATTCCCTCACTTGGTGTTTTGATGATGGTGGTGGAGAGCACTGTCTACGTCCAAAATCTCCCATAGGTTTTCAACTAGGTTGAGATCTGGTAACTGTGAAGGCCATACTGTAGCATTTGTTCGTTCAGTGTCCCTCGCACGTACCCCATGTAGAAGCATATGCATTTGTTACGTTTCCCCGCTCATTTATTTAAGGTTTTCATTTAATTTGGTACCTGTGATTGAATTCATGATGGATTTGATTGTGGCCTGTGTTGACACAAGTAGGAGATATCAGAGCCTGCAAAAAATCCAACATTACTACATTTTCTTTTTTGTCAATGTAAAATAAATTTGATAACACTGCTATGATGTGAACTTTACAATACAGTTCTTATCTGTAACTTTAAGCTTTTTTCCCCACTCTGGGCCTCTGTGCTGTTATAGTTAACATCATAAGTCAACCTTACAATGTTATCTTTTCCTATTGTTTTTCCTCAACTGGCTGTCCTCATGGAGGTCAGTAAACCTAGAATGAACTGAATTATTAGCCTCATAAATCTGTCACAGCCTTCTTTCACTCCTTCCCTGTTAGCTATGTGTTAAGATGAATAGATAGCCCATGTCATTTAGGATCCCAGATTAAAGCAGGCAAAGTAGTAGTTTGTGGTTGGCCAATGGGATCACGTGGCTATGTGTGAATGAGTTTATATAGTAATTAACGACTGACTTTGTTATTGCTTCTGGATTACACCTTGCCATTGTTCAGTGTACCAGTCAGGGAGTTAAGGTTGTTTCTGATGGCAAGGGAACACAAGATACAGACACCATCTTATAAAAAAGCACCAGTAGACAACAAATGCTGTAAGTTGGCAAAAGTTATTTCTCTGGTTTTGTCTATTTTTCTTTCTGCTAATTCCTCTGTTACTCCTCCTCCTCCACCTGTATCACTTGTATTTCTCAAACTTTCCCTCGTTTCCTATTTTGTCAGAGCAGTACCAGGGTTGGCTTTACTTAAAGGGGTTTTCAGTTGCACCCATTTGAGGTGTCTCTATAGAGAAGCAGAACAAAATGTACTGTGGGTCTGCAGCTTGGTCCAGAAGTGGTGTCCTTGACCTAGTTATAAGTGGTGGCTACTAAAATGTATGACTACTGTTCATGAAGGTGTTAGCAAGGATATTTATAATTTGGATAAATATCCACTGGCTTAGTGTATGGGATTTTATTTATCCATCTTGGAAGAATGGTGTTGCAAGTAAACAGCGCACCAAGGCTCATTTTTCACTGTTAACTCTTTCCCGTTTCCTTCTTGGAGTATAAAACCTCCCTATATGGTTGCTCTGAGTTTAGGGGCCTGTCAGGGCGCCATTCATCTGACCCCTGCACACTTTATGATTTCTTTTCCTACAATTCTGATGATCTAGGAGAACATACTGTAGCTGAATGTCTGCAGTAAAATGTCTCATCCGGATATTCTCCCTCTTTTTTTTTTGTCTTTGTCCAGTCGATGCTGATGAGATTAAGAGGCTAGGGAAGAGGTTTAAGAAACTCGACCTAGATAACTCCGGCTCACTCAGTGTGGAGGAGTTCATGTCGCTGCCGGAGCTGCAACAGAACCCGCTGGTGCAGAGGGTTATCGACATATTTGACACAGACGGGAACGGAGAGGTGGACTTTAAAGGTAAGCAATAAACTGAAGATACCACAACACTGCTGGTATGGTATTGGTACAAATTGACTATATCATATTTCAGAAGGGCTTCATCAAAATTGCTTCCCTTTAAATTTAGTGTTTGAATTTTGGAGTGCCACTTTCACAGTTTTTATGACCCTGTTGCTTTAGCAGAGCACCCAGACGTTCACTTGTCCTTTATCTGAAAAAATAAGGCCTCAGTAATTGCTTTCATTTGATCAGAAGGCGTCTTTATAGGCCTTCATTTTTACTCATATTTTGAAATGCAGCCAGCCAACTCACATGGAATAGTTAGTATGTGAATAGTGTTTGAGTTGGTATTTGGCATCTAGGCTCTAATTTTGTCACACCTTGCAAGTAGGCCTGGGCAAAAAATCGATTAAATGAATAAATTCAAATTTTTTGTTGCGGGCGATTTAAAAAATAAGTAAATCAAGGTTTTTGTGTAATGGCGCATTTTTGTCTCTCCGGAGCTTCCGCAGCGTTAGCTTCACATAGCAGTATGGCAAGCGACAACAACAACATCATAGCACACACTAAACAGCAACAGCAAGTGACAACATGGCTACTGGTGAGAGTGGGAAGTTTGTTCCCAAGAAAGGAATAAAATCATCTGTTGTTTGGAACTGGTCTGGGTTTGCTGCGACAGACGTGGAGTAGCAAACCCCGCGCTGCAACATTTGCCTAAAGCCCATCGCAGTCAAAGGCAGCAGCACCACAAACCTATTCCAACATATGAAGTGTGTGGTGAAAATGTGATTGTTAGTGCCTGTCATATATGTGTGACAGAAGTCATGTTGAGTTTCCCATCAAGCCAATACCACAGGGAAACTCCTATGTGAAAGGACTGTGTGCAAGACAACAGTCATGTACACCACTGTAGCCAAAAACAGAAGTTACTCTCTGCTAGACAATAGAAACCCCCCAAAGAATGGCAACTACTAGGAGAAAATATGCAGCAAAACCAGTTTTATAAATGTTTTCATACTAATACATATGCTAAACAGCCACCAAAACAAAACAAAGATCAGCCTGTGCAAGAACATAGTGTAGGTAGATGGTGGGGGTCATGAGGATTCATATTAATACAGTATTAATGTGTCTGTGCTGCCATTTGGTTTTTAATCTAACAGTATAAGGCAGGTCCATGTCAATAAATACACAGCATTTGAGTAGTGAAGATGATGAGGAATTACCCCTAACCCTTAAATATACTGTGACAAAATAGAGATATTGTTCTCCAAATTTTGAAAATACATAATTATCTTGGACATTCACCTTCAATGCATGACTCAAAATAATCGGATATCTGTATCTAGGGACTTTGCGCCCAGCAGTCTCTCGTCTCTTCATTACAATAGAACAAAATTACAAAATGGAAAACAGGGACTCTATATATGAATTGCCATAGGTCCTACTTCTTGGAAGTCAGTTAAAAAATGCTAGTTAAATAGTGTCATAACATTGAAGAAAAAACTGGCAAAGTTTGGAAAGAGAGTTCAAATACACTGATATCTTCTTGCCTCGTTGTAGATGGACTTTCAGTTCATGTTTTGTGTTTGATTTGAATGATATTCTACAGCTCTGTCATTCGTAATGCATAGCAAGTATCAACATGTACAGCAATCACCACATTCAAATGCTGCCATAATGTTAACATCAGCAATATTGAAGTATTAAAGCCCGATTATCTGTAAAAACCCACAGCACTGATTGTTGTTATCCTCTCCTAGAGTTCATCGAGGGAGTCTCGCAGTTCAGCGTCAAGGGCGACAAAGAACAGAAACTCCGGTGTAAGTAAAGCTGCTTTTTCATTAAAACCATATGGTAGCACTGCAGGTTCAAGGTCTCTTATTCCCAAATATATCTGCTTGTTCTGCTGCTTAGGGACTTAAACGAGCCGGGGCTTTGTCTCCAGTGCCTCCCCTGTTCTGTTTGTCTCAACTTGCCCCACTGCTATAACAAAAAACTCCCCTGGGTAAAAATGTAAATGTTGAGCATTGTACAAAATTACCTTTTTGGCTCACCTGCCAAAGGGCAAGGGGTAGTGAAGTAAAAAAAAAAAATCCTATCCAATTATTATTTTTCTATCCAGGTTCTATCAGTTTTCAGTGCTGTTAAAGCTAGTCAACCACGCTCAAACAAAGAGGCACCAGTGGAACTGGAAGCCAAACAAGAGCATGTTTGATAAGGGTTTGTTGTGCTCTGTTTAAGAGCAGGAGTCTTTCAAATGTTACTGTCAGTCTGGTAGCTAGTCGTCAGAGATTCATTTATCAAAGTGCTCTGTAGGTGTTGCTGTGTAACTGATTTACACTCTTCTGTTCTTCCCGTCCCTCGTGCAACACCCTGCACTCACAGTCGCTTTCAGGATCTACGATATGGACAAGGATGGCTACATTTCCAACGGCGAGCTCTTCCAGGTGCTGAAGATGATGGTAGGCAACAACCTGAAGGACACGCAGCTCCAGCAGATCGTGGACAAAACCATTATCAACGCAGACAAGGACGGAGACGGCAGGATATCCTTTGAAGAGTTCTGTGCAGTAAGTCCAAGCCCTCCTGGGGTATTTTTTTTTGGGGGGGGGGGGGTTGGTGACATTTCAGCTGATGCAGCCTGTTATGGTGAAGGCAAATGTCAAAGGGGCAAAAACAAAACAGCTTTTAGCTAAGGCTGGACAGCACTGGGTTTCAGTTTCACACTTGCTGTTGAAATACAGTGTCAAGGGCTGTAAACGTAGGCTAGTGAGTTCTTGATACACATGTGGCACTAAAAGTACAGACAAGGGAGGCAGTCAAAGGATGGTACTGAAGTGATGCAGTCCTGTCAAACGCCACGCCGGTGCATTTGTGAATTAATAACTGATAGAATCATGGTAGTTTAATGTAGTTGAAATTAAGACATGGCTACTCTTTTGCATGTGACGAAAAAATATAGGCCTGGAGATATCTCAAAAATGAAGGAATTGCGACTGTGTGAAGCGTGAAATATACTAGACGCATTGCAGGTGGCGCGCGCCGTCGTGACATCAAAATGACGTAATTTTGCCGGTGTGCCCGGATTTATGGCGCACGAGCATAGGTCGCGCACGACTATTTTTTTTTTTTTTCAGAGGCGCGCCAAAGCGGAAACAGGAGGCCTGAACGAGTTTGCTGACAACCGGATGCCAGGACTCTCAGAGTGACCGCAAGTCTCTCTGGTAAACTTACTGGGTTAAGATGAGTTCTTTTTTTGTGAATGAAAGGCTTGATCCCACAAAGTAGCTCATTGAAGCATTGACGGCACTGCTGCTGCCTGTTCTGCCGTTGTTTACCTTTTTCTTCTTCTTCTTCTAGTCCTTAGAAAGAAAAAAGATCCCGCACACTGATCATTACGCAAGCAAAAATTGTTTGCTTGCGTAATGGTCAGTGTGCGGGATCTTTTTTCTAAACTTCTGATCTGCCACTTTGGATCACATCCTACGCACCTGCCCGACCAAAAGAGGTGTGCAAAAAAGCTTTCTTACGAGTCCTTAGAAAGAAAAACATCGGTAGCCTTTGCTCCTTAGCGCCACTGCTGTTCAGGAGAAGACTGCAACTAGTGTCGCGACCACCACGCGCTGGTATAAATACTCACGCCAATCCCATGACGTCACATTTGGATGCGCCAGTTTGCCTGCGGTTACTGTAAAACACGCTGTAAACACTCTAAATCTGCGCGTAACTCGCCAAAATGCAACCTAGGGTGTTTTTGTGAATGTACGCGAGTCAAACTTTAGTTTAAAAGCATAATTAGGACAGAAGCGCCACTTTTAAGATTTACCGTATTCTCGTTTTTCGGTCAAATGGCCTTTTGAATGGGAGAGCTAGGGGCACTTTTATGCTAGCCTCAAAATAGCTATTTTTGAAACACTAAGAAGACTCGACACAACATGAAACTTTGCTTGAAGTATCACCAGGGGCTCTACACATGAACGCAAGCATTGAGAACATTGTGTACACAGATTTACTAAAAAAAAAAAAAGGTTTTGAACGACTTACTTTAGCAGTTGTTGTTTCCGGGTGCTACCATCTCGCCAGTCAAAAAGTGTAGACCTCCGAATGCGGATGAATGGACTCCATAGGAGGAAATATCATTCTTATGAGGCTCCTTTTTCAACTACAAGGTCAATATTGTGTTTCACTAATGACAAAACAACAAATCATCCGTGCATTTATGTGGAACTAAGCTTTAGCTTTACTTTCCATCTTTACTCTCCTCCCTGTTACGTTGCATTCGGAGATGGTAGCGCCCGAAAACAACTTCTTTTTAGTAAATCTGTGTACACAATGTTGTCAATGCTTGCGTTAATGTGTAGAGCCCCTGGCGATACTTGGAGCAAAGTTTCATGTTGTGTCGAGCCTTCTTTGTGTTTAAAAATAGCTATTTTGAGGCTAGCATAAAAGTGCCCCTAGCTCTCCCATTCAAAAGGCCATTTGACCCAAAAACGAGAATACAGTAAATCTTAAAAGTGGCGCTTCTGTCCTAATTATGCTTTTAAACTAAAGTTTGACTCGGGTACATTCACAAAAACACCCTAGGTTGCATTTTGGCGAGAGTTACGGTTTAAAGCCTTGTTCTCGGTCGAAGAAAACACAATCGAGACAGAGCCAAGATTTAGCTAATCTGTGACTGTATTGCTGTTCATGGCCTTACTTATCTAATTCAAGATCAAAGAGGCAAAACGCACTGTCCCCATTCAAAATGAATGGAAAGACCTGTGTTTTTGCCGGTCAGTCGGATGGCCGACGCAGGCAGTCTGAACGCAGCGTTAGTGTTCTCTTGTTCATCCACATAAGTCATCTCTTGTTGGAGTTCAGCGCAACTTGCTTTGCTCTGAGACATTTTGTGAATTAAAAGGCAGCAGTTGTAACTGTCAGACAAAAGGCCCACATTCAATGGCTGTTATCTCGAGAGCCTTGAACTAAAAAGACTGTCGTCCTTGCGGGAGAGTATTATCAGGGTAGCGCAGGAGAATATTAGATCCCGATGGTAAAGTGGCGGAGACAGTGTGACATGATTTCAGTCTTGCTCATAGTAGAACTTATCTGAACACCGGAGAGTGAAAGAAACCCTAACAAAGACGGTGTAAAAATAGGATGATGGGTATAAAAATAGATTTAGTCAGAAGATAGTAGTAGAAAAGGAAAAGAGTGTTCACCTCCAGTGCTGCTGCAAGATTTCAGCAGTATAACAACACATTTGGGTGTTAAAACTAACTGTTGTGTAGTGCTGAAATGACCGGTGAATGATGATCGGTTTGAAGGGGCACTCCACGGATTTTACATGCAAAGGTCATCTTACTTGTTATTTGATGTTAAGAACAGTGGCTGGATGATGTAGTAACCTTTGCTGAGGTGAAGCAGTGGTTTACTGAAAGATTCAATTGAGGTGCATAACGGGAAATGTAGGATCCAGTTTTTCTAGAGACTGCGTCTCCCGAGTCCCTGACTTTATGAGTCTAACACTAAATTGCTGGACTACCTGTTTTAATACACAATTAATGGACAATTTAGATAATTGGTTCATTTTTTAAGTCCAGGGAAAATGCCAATGCCTGTTTCCAGCTTCTTAAATTTGAGGATTTGCTGCTTTTCTGTTTTATATTACATGAAACTTAATATCTGTTTGAAGACTTAAAAAACAGCTTAATCGATGATTCATCAATAGTTAGGGTTACTGTGACAGCAAGAACTCTGAAATGCATAGATTTTTAAAAAGTTAAATGAAACCACCTGAACCTTAAACTTTTGTATTTACCAGCATTGGATTAATACATGCATTTTCTTTTGCCTCCCTCTCACTCCTTTCAGGTGGTCGGGGGTCTCGATATACACAAAAAGATGGTGGTGGATGTGTGAGCACTTTTTCGCTTGCTGACTCCCGCCTTTCTCCTCGACACTCGCTTTCTCTGCCATCTGTGAAGATCTGCTCAAGACGTCCGGAAAAGCGCTCTCTGTGTAACTCATGGACGTATTCGCTCTCTTTCTCTCTCTGTAAAGCCACTTTTTCCTTTCAAAAACCACGGGCCTAGTGAAGCCAACTTTGAAGTGTTATTGAACTATAAGTCCTCTCAATAACCCGGTCGTAGCACTTTAAGAGACTGAAGGACATCTATTAGTCATTCGCAGAGCAACTCTGATTTTGGATGAGGGGGGAGAAAGTGGGTTAAGGGGGGCGCAGTGAAGAGGCTTGTTAGCTTGTTCACATTTCATCCTTCTTTTTTGTTAATTATTTTTGATATTTATTTTTTGTTCTTGTCTTTTATAAAGAAGAAAAAATACAAGTATATCTATGATTGTCTTGTGAGGGGAAGTGTACGGGCATATTCACGCTAGATTTACAGTACAACTAAAAAGTAGGGTATGAAGTGCCAACCAGAACATATCCAGAAACCAGCCCAAATTATTACCCATCATCACCACTGTCATTCATGCCAGACAGACTGGCTTTTGACACTTCCAGCTCATATTTCATGCAAAACTAAAAATTTCAGATGTCATTACTTTTTGTCCTGTTGTTTAAGCTTACATACACTCTCAGCAAAGCAATTCATGTTTTTCTTTATTTGTGATAAGATTGCTAGGTTTATTCATAACGTAATGTGTTTATATTGTTGGAGATTATCCTTGTTTCCGGTCATGAAATCTTAGGTAGATTAATTAATGCCAAGAACATGTCTTTCCAAAAATATTTTGTGGCTGCAAAACTGATACATGGTTTACTCTCGAAGCATTTTGCATTTACCAGCGTACATCCATAAGACAATCTCCAAAGCAAAGAATAACTCTGCACACACACACTGACAAATGAATTGTACTGGAATCATTAGATTTGTAGTTAATGTTAAGAATAGAGGCTGGATGGATTTGGCTCAAAACTGAGATTAATAGTGAATAATGGTGAGATTATACACAATTTGTGCGAGTACATAGAAATTTAAGAGAAATAACTGCAGGCATTTTTTAACCAGTATGTGTATATTAGCTAATGAATGTGTGCACATCTGTAACGGGAAGAGGTTTTGCCTCCTCTTTACATGAGCCCTTCTGAATACTTACCTTTGTCAATACAGTACAGGACGGGTCAGAGTTTTCTTACGCAACACGAACACTTCAAATCTTAACACGCTGGCATGATCAGTATGCAATGGGATAAACTGTATATTGTAGTTTCTTTCATGGAATGTGTACATTTCAAAAGTTGGCTTCCTCTTCCACTTCTTTTTTCTGTCACATTCACCTTATTTTCTCCCCTCCCATCCACTAATACTAACAGGGAGAAAAACAAATTCAACCATATTTTAATTTCTATGTGAAAAATGCTTCCCACTATAAACATCGGGATTAGCTTTTTTTAGCTTTGGAGGCCGACTGCAGGTTTGAACGGGAGTTTTCAGACTTTAATCAGGAGTGCTCAGTGTCCCGTATCTCAAAACTCTGCACGGCTTGGGCCTCCCTGTGCTTGCATGACATGGAAATATTTTTGTTGTGCATGTAGATCCATTTTTTTTTTTTTTTTATAAATAATCCTCGTTTACACATAGATGGTGATGTTAATATATTTAAGAATTTAATGGTATACAATATGGATGCTGCCAAACTTTGGTAAATGTACACATATGAGAGGTAATCCAAATGAACTGAACTAAAATGTAACTTTTTGTATTTTACCCGGGTCAGCAAAATGCTTCTATTCCAGTAAAGGTTGCATATCTGATCCTGTCTCAAACTGCCACACACTGTACTCAGCTTAAAAGGGGAACTTTTTGAACTTTTATTTTATTTTTTCTCCTTTCTTTATTTTGTATATAAGTATTTGTTAAAATGCAGTTCTGGCTCTCTGTTCTCTGTATAGTTCAGACCGCGCTTTAGTTTGTAAGTGATATTTTTTTTCTCAGAGGGAGTTGGGTTCTTTTTAGTTTTATGGAGATATCTGAAAAGTTTAATAGCCTTTTTTTTCTTCCTTTTTCTGCATGCTGCATCTTATGCTGTGGGACTGTTGGAAACTTGATACTGTATAAAAATTAAATAAACTTTGAAAGGATGAAAGTAATTAATCTATAGTCATTATCACAAACTTGATTTGTCATGCGGCAGCATACAGTCATCTTTTAGTATTAGGTCATTAGTTCCTGGTCCAAAACCTGACATTTTATACACTTTAGTGACAAAATTATACTCAGTTGTTAATGTGGATTGAAAATATTTATTTACATAAACTTATGCTTAGGGATAAGTGAACTCTGTTTATGCATGTATCATGAGTTTGCCTCATGTTTTGGGTCAACTGATCCAAAAATGTGTCAGCTTAATGCATGAGGCCATAACAGAGAAACCTGAGGTGTCAGTCCAAGAGGGAGTCAACAGTCACAGATCAACGTGGGAATTCCACCAGCCAACGGGGAAAAGATAAATCCACACAGCAGCCAATCAGACTTCAGAATCTCTCGGCAGTCCGGCTAGCAACCACCCTGATGTTACCGTAGACCTTTGAAGGTGGACTTCCTGCAGAGGCAGAAGGGGTTTAAAGGTCACCTCTCAGCACTACGTGTGGATTCAAATAGTTCTGTTCCAAATACAACATCAACCATCTTGCTTTACTGTATTAATCAAATATAAAAACAATATCTTTCTTACCTAGGATTAAGTTGCATATTGCTGTACGGGCCATCTTGATATTCTGAAAAGACCCTAATATGTGAACTTTTCTGTTGAGAGAGATGAAGGAGTGTTAAATGGTTCAGTAGGAGGAAAAATCAATGAGACGTGTCTTTGGTTTGTACACCAACCCTTGTGCACAGGTTGAACAGAAAATCACAACATTTCGCTGAGGCAAGAATTCAAAAATCATAAGTTAATACTATATCACAATAGTGTGTTTCTGCATTTTACAACAAAACACATAATGGAGTACAAAGGAAATTAGGAATGAGTACAGTTTTGGACCAGTACATGGGACTGCTGTGTTGAAATGTGAAAACAGTGTCAGCTATAAAAAGTAGATATTTTCCTGACTTTGTCATTTGGAGATAATTTATTTTTACAGTAGTAATCCACAACTCATTTTAGTTTCTATGGAACCTTTGTCTTTGTTAGGGAAAGCAAGGAAATGTATTTTCAAACGTCTTTTAGTTTACTGTAGTAGAACTGTGAAATCAAAATCTGTTAAACTGCCAAATACGGTAACACTGAAATTAAAAAAAGAGATTTAAAAGAACAGCCACATAATGATTAATAATTACGGTAATAAAATAGCAACTGCAAAATAATAATTTTACAGTAATGATGCATGAAGAACACTCACGTCTCTGCAAGCACAATGCGAGTCTTTGTAACATTTTCAATGGTGAATTTAGTTTTTCCTCCCTTCCCTGCTATTCTTCCGATGGCTCTGGATAAGTGGTCTCCCTTCAGAGGTTTCACTGCCGAGACAGACAACATGAGAAAACACTTAAATACACACCAAAGAGGACACAGGAGTCATTTGCAGCAGAGAACGAAAAATGTAAAAAAAAAAAAAAAAAAAAAAAAAAATATATTATATATATATATATATATATATATATATATATATATATATATATATATTATATATATATATATATATATAGTTTCAGAGCAGACAAGTATTATGTCAGTGCCATCTTACCGTCTGTGACATCAAAGCTTTCTAGGAAAAGCTCATCTAACCTGATGAGAGCTAGGGCGTCCTGGGAAGAGATAGTGCCCGAGTTACAACACAAACCAAAATCAAGGGACATTTACAAAACATACTCAAAAATGTTTACAGCTATTATAAAGCTAAGTGTTTAGATTTAAGTTCCTGCCTATATAAAAGTAAAATATGGCCACTACAGTCTATGAAAATTGAACAAATTGTTGTTTAAACAATGGGCCATTAAATTAGGAATATCTGACAAAAATATTTGAACAATAAAATAAAAACTACAAAATGCGTTGCAGGTTTTAGACTGTTTTCCTGTGGCTTCATCTAATTGGTTATAGACAATATTGACTTGTTGATTTCAAAATGTGATGAAAGTTCAACGTCAGCAGCAGAGATCTAGTCCTAATCCTAAGCCTCTATCACTGCCCCTTCACTTTACATTGGCTTGATAAATATAAATTATGTACAAAAAAAGACAAAGAACCGTGCCTCAGCCATGAAGTTAAACATACATAGCTCACCAAAACCTTCCATTAGAATACTTACTTCAACCTGGAATCCCAGAACAAACGCTTTAACAAAATCTGATGCTTTTGTGAGCGAGCCAATGTCCTGTGTTTCTTTGCATGTCTGAAAGAAGGAAGGCTTATTACACACACTGTGGACACAACCTTGGGTAGCAAAGAAAACAAATTGAAGATGGGCATTATTGTAAAAAAAAGTTCAGTCAAGTCAACATTGCTTTAATGAAATGGGGAAACTTACTTTGATTTCAACATTCCTAGTTTTGAGGTTGAATCTAACTTGAAGCTGTAGGTTCTCTACAATGGGGGTGAAAATCTTCAGCCAGTTTTCCTTCAGCGGGGTGTATCTGTGAGCTGGGACAGCGATTTTGCGCATCTCATCTGGTCCCTGAAACACACACAAAGCAATTAACATCTTACTGTGTATCATTACCAAAATTGCGTTCTGTGGAACTAAATTGGGATTTATTTGAATACCATTTTAGTTAACTGAATGTTACAAAATGGTATTCAAATAAATCATACTTGTTATTGTCACTGTCACTTTAATTTTTAAGTTGTGGGTGTTCTTACTAATTCTTATACTGCTGGGTAGGTATTAGCTAGTTATGAATATCTGATGAGCTTTTTTATTTTTTATATAATATTTTATATTTCTTACTGTCCTTTCTGTTTTTATTCCTTATATGTTAAGTGAGTGTCGCACTTTGACAGCGAAGATTAACCGGAGTCAAATTCCTTGTTTGTTTACCCAAACCTGGCCAATAAAGCTGATTGTGATTGCAAAGTAACGTTAGCTGTTGACTGCAACTATTAGCTACATACTAGCTGTTACGGTCATGTATTGTGCAACGTTAGTAAAATAAGTCGCACATTTAAAATTAGGTTAGTAAACGCCTGAATAACCATAAAACTACACATAACGTTACACAATAGTTATTCGTTTTTTGGTTCGCAGTGGTGGAATGTTACTAAATACATTTACTCAAGCACTTTACTTCACTAGCTACATTTCAGAGACAAATATTGTCCTTTTTTATTATCCGACAGGCAGCTTTAGTTAAGGTTACTTTACATATTACAATTTTTTTTTTCTTTTTCTGTCCAGTGAAAACTATGTAAAATGTATTTCTATGAAGAAAACACTATTGGTATAAGTATTGGATAACATTAAGACACTACACAGAACACATATACAAGGACAGGGTTTAAAATTAGCACCATTTACCAGCCAAATGCTGGTAAAATATGCAAGTGGCTGGTAGATTTGCTTCACTCACCAGCCAAAATAGCAATGTTTATCGAGTGGATAGTAATGGTAAAATGGATGGTAAAATGTGAACATTCACTATCCATTTGGCTGGTAAATAAAAAAGTTAATTTTTAACCCTGTACAAGGATAGTAGTTACCCTTAATTTGTCGCTTGAAATTGGTGGAAACTGCGGCCGCTTGCTTGCCACGGGCCCCTCTGTGTCCATGTCCACTCCATCTTGTTCACGTTTTCGTTTCTGAGTCTTTTTAGACTTTACTTTTGTGAAAGACTCCGTGTCATCTTTAGTCTCCATGGTAGCGCCAGCGTCTGGGGTTAGATTTTTATCAGTGTCCATGTCTGAAATTAGCTTTATATCCGATTTAACAAGAAAAGTGAGGCAGACTGTGGTTACGGAGACATGTGGGTGTCCTCGTGCAACGAAAAGGGACCCAAACAGCCGCATCGTCGACGCCTGTAGAAATAATAATAATACATATTCGTGTAGTTATTACAATATAAGTCTCATTTGGTTTGGAGAATTGAGGTTGAAATAATACAATATCCGAATAAATGTTCTGTGCATCTCAAATACATAAATGTTTAGTTGAATTGTAAACATTTGGTCAGGCATCTCTTTAGGCAGCCCCATGCTCAGCTAGTTTTACGGTAGGACAGTCAAGACGTCATTTGTTTTGGCAGCGAGCTCGAGTGCAAGTTTATTACCCGGAATATAGCTATGTCTTTATAAAGTTGTTGCTTTGTTTGTTTCAGTTGAATTTATTAATGATGTATGCTTAAAGTCATGAAGTTACAACATAAAATGGAATAACATCCATTTTATTTCCGTGTTACACGCACCGGTAGAGTAGGTGGCGGCATGCTCATTCAATATTGGTGTGTAGCACGCCCATAAAACTAAAGAAGAAGAAGAAGAGGAGGAAGAGAAGAAGAAGAAGAAGAAGCCACATTGGATGGGTTTTCATGATACTTTTAAAATAGTATTTCAGGCGTCTTACACATTCTCTCCCAAAGGCAAATATGTCATCGCCACTAGCAAAGCCTCAGATAATTGCGCATTTTCAGAAGAGTTTGAACTACACTGTTTTTGACACTAAATGGATTCCCTGCAGCGCGAAGTTCGTCTGTATGGGGAACTTTCCTAGAGGAACCGGAGTAATGCAAATCTATGAAGTGGAGCACGGAGATGCTCAGCTTATCAAGGAGGTAGATAACACGTAAACATTTTACTCGTGTTTGCTCTTGTCCCCCTTTTTTACTCAGAAATGCATCATGTAAACGGCCTATTTGAGGGTTAGCTAGCTAGCTTATCTAGCTAAGGTCTAGAAAAGTCTTGCTAGGTTGTCTCCATAGCAACGAGCAACAAGAAGACAGCCGATTACCTCGAACGCGTCTGCCAGTCAAAAACTTCTGACCCCCCCATGTTGTGTATGTAACGTTACAGATTGTGCTCTCTATGATTGTGCTACAACTGTATACAACGTTACAGCTTAAACGGTTAGAAATGCCTAGTCCACCTGCACTAATTTACAGCACTACTAGGTCTAAGAGGTTGCTAACAATTAACGGGTCCTTTAGTGCACAGAATAACATTGAACTGCCACCACTGGAGGCAAAACGGAGTCAGAGAGCTTTAAATGGCTTTGAGCACTGTCATACTGGCAACATGTTCTAATTGGGGGGTGGCAGTAGCTCAGTCCGTAGGGAGTTGGGAACCGGAGGGTGGACTGGTAGCTGGAGAGATGCCAGTCCACCTCCTGGGCACTGCCAAGGTGCTCTTGAGCAAAGGCACCGAATCCCCAAACTGCTCAGGGCTCCTGTTCTGCAGTCGCAGTCCACTCACTCTGACATCTCTCCATTAGTGCATGTAAAAGGACCTGAGCATGTGTGTATTCCAGGCCTGTGTGTAATAACAACAGAGTGTAAATTGTAATTTCCCCATTGGGGATCAATAAAAGAGTATACATTATAAATGATATAATGGCTATGTAGCTTGACATCTAGCAGACATCAGGATAGAGCTAAAAGAGAGTCCTCATAAGAAAATGCTCACTTCATTATAGAGTATAGAGAAGGTCTTGGGTTAATGGGGTGATGTGTGTAGCATTTGAATAGGCATCACATCACCAGGGTTCAGAGGTGTAAGTTACTTGGGTGAAGACATATAGGACCCTGGAGTAGACCCTGGTGTGGACTGTTGTTGCTATAAATTATTGTTGCCGGTAATTGTTGGTTAGTGGGTCAGTGTTTGATTATATCCGAGTAATTCCAACTATATCGAAACTTTAATTTAGGATGTTCTCCATTAACACACGGCTCAATATTGAACCCAAATAAGTATATGTTGTTCCTTCCTTACTGCTATTTCACTGCTTGTTGCGTTGTCTCATAATTGGAGCTAAACAAAATCTTGCATCTCATGTGTTTCAGGTAGAGAAACCCAAACCCATAAAGTGTGGAACATTTGGGGCCACCTCTCTTCAACAAAGACACATAGCAACTGGGGATTTTGAAGGAAATCTCAATATATGGTATTTTATCTATATCCACTAAGTATCTTCATCTTAGTATTGTCAGCGAAATGGTGAAAGAACGGTTTTAATTCAAAATGTAATCACAAACCACTTCATGTGCTAACTGTAGAGCCTAAAGCTGTTTTAATTCCAAAGGCTCAATTGGACAACTATAATTCGCTTCTTAGATATTCAATATTATAAAGATGAATTGCTGTCTGACTTAATGGAAAGTGAGGTCACACTGACACTGTTTTTAAGTCTAGTGGTTTCTTCAGTGCAGATGCTTCTGTTGTCCACAGGAATCTGGAGATGCCTGAAGTGCCAGTGTACACTGTTAAGGCCCACAAAGAGATAGTGAATAGTATTGATGCTGTTGGCGGCCTGGGGATTGGTGATGGTGCACCTGAGATAGTCACTGGAAGCAGAGATGGTAAGAGAATTACAAAAGTTTAGGCATATGCCGTTTGCAATTAAACGCTTTTTAAAGCAATGACACAAAGGAAACAAAATGAGTCAAATTGATGTCAAATTATCTTGGGTGTTACAGGGACAGTCAAGGTGTGGGATCCCAGACAGAAGGATTCACCTGTAGCCAACATGGAGCCCATGGAAGGAGAAACCAAGAGGGACTGCTGGACTGTTGCATTTGGTGTGTGAAATATAAGTTTTCAGCTCATGGAAGTACCTACATCCACAACTTTTAGATAACAATGGCTGTTTTAGAAATGCAAGCAGTCCCGTTTCAGACACCTGCTTTCCAAGTACACACAGATGGGTGTTCCTTTACCATTATCAATGAAAACACTGCTCATTTTCTTTACAGGCCATGCCTTCAACGATCAGGACCGCTGTGTGTGTGCTGGCTACGACAACGGGGACATCAAACTCTTTGACCTGCGGAATATGTCTCTACGGTGGGAAACCAACATTAAAAACGGGGTGAGGTGAACATGTGTTGAAATGTTAAAACATTAAAAAAACACATCTGCTAATAAGTGGTGTGACAGCCCATGTGTTTTTCAGCTGAAACCTGAAGAGTAATCCTCATAATTAGAACTGATGTTTTTATTAGGATATTCTTTCCAAACATATTCTTTCTTTTGCACTGCAACCTGCACTTGAATGAGAACGTAGACACAAACAGGATCAGATGTGGAGACAGAGCTGAAAATTACTTCCCAGCTAGACTGCACATAAAACCACAGGGGAAGTACTGCATGTTGCCTGTACACGTCGTATACAAAGCCCTGCACTGATTTTATCACACAGTCTCTCTTATTCATCACTTCCTGAATGTAGGTGAAACCCCCAGGGGTCATTATGTCCATTTCAACACATTCTGTTGTACAGTATGGAGAATAGTTTGTGGTGGACCCATGCCATGTGATAAATGTCCAGGGAGTGACTGTTATTATTTCTGACATCATGACCAGGTATGCTGTGTAGAGTTTGACAGGAAAGACATCAGCATGAACAAGCTGGTGGCCACCTCGCTGGAGGGAAAATTCCACGTCTTTGACATGAGGACCCAACACCCCACCAAGGGCTTCGCCTCTGTTTCCGAAAAGGTAATTGACCAGTGTGGAGAGAGCCAGACGGATGTTTGGCTCCCTTCTATGGGAAACATGTCATAAGGTTATTATCATTATTATTATTTTTTTTACATTTGTACGCTACAGAGGAAAATGGGGGCACACGTGGGTTTGACCGTTTCCACAGCTGGAAGTGTTTGGGGTTGTGTTTGTCTAATAGTCTCAGTGGCTTTGTGACACTGGCCAAAAATGACACTGGGCCGGGGCGAAGAGACGCGAAGTGTGGCTTTTTGTGGGAAAATGCTAGAAAAACACACTTAAACCGGCGTTAGTGGACAGCACGACCCACCGAGTGTTTTGCTAGGTCAGTTTTCTAAATATTTGTCCAGTTCTTCTGAGTGATCAACAGTCGACACATCCGTGTCTCAAACCACAAATCACAAGGTTCCACCAGACATTTTGTTTTTAAATAGGATATCAGTGTAGCTCTACAAAGTCTTAACAGCTTTGGATTGTATCTATTATTATAATAAACATCCCAAAACTTTAGATGAAACTAACTAGTGGATTCTGAAGGCACCATGTTTTTGTTAGTTAAATGGATATAGTTACATTTTTATGTCAGCATATTTGTGTGTTGCAGTACCGTATTGTTTCTGAAACCAGTGGTTTCAGTGAACTCATTAATATTGTTCCAAGTGTTTTTCTGCTCTGCATATTGTCACCTTCCTAAAATAATGGCCTATGTCATTTTTTCAGACACAAAACAAAAACAAAAAAACTGAACCAAATACTGAATATATATTTATTAATAATTTCAGTCAAAATTGTTATGACAATAGATAACTATTGACATACTAATAACAATGTTTGTCAGTTATGCAACATAAGAGGAATAAATGCCTTTGTGACTTAGGCAATTGTAAAACTTCAGCTCTGTCAACAGTCAGTGTGTTTACATGCACAGAAACCTCATCACTTACCAATTGGGGACGAGCCCTGAATCATGGATGTAACTTCAGTGATAGAGTGGTAGATTTTTGTTCTTCTTGAAGCGGCTGCCATTTTGAAAAGCTTGTAAAATTGCCTAAGTCACAATGTCTTTTAACTTAGGCAAAGTAAAACGGCCTAAGTCACACCCTTGACATAGGCCATTATACTAAAGGTGTAGAATCACATGACCTGTTCAACTGAGGATGTAGGCAAATTTCACCAGAGGTGGCCAGCACCATGAGGAGATGATTTAGGCAAGCAAATCATTTTTGTCAAAAAATGACATAGGCCATTATTTTAGGAAGGTGACGATATGTAAAAGCTAAGTAATGGCTTCCCACAATGCAGTTTGGCTAGTTAACATAGGGGAAAGTTGCATAGATCACACTAGGGATAACAACTGTTCCATCATTTACATAACTTTAAACAGACTTTAGAATCTAAGTCAATACTAAAGGAAGAGTCAAAACTGTTTGTGACAACATTGTTGACCGAATGAGCAAGGCCAGATTACTTAAACCCTCAGCAGCAGATTACAGTGATTTAGAGGTTTTCTACACATCTTTGCAGTGTTTTGAAAGGTGCTAGAAATGTAATGCCAATGTACTAAATCTAATCTGTACTAAATTGTTTTGGTAACTAAATGATCCCTCTTCTTTATTTTAGGCTAATAAGTCAACCATCTGGCAGGTGAGACATTTACCTCAAAACAGAGACATCTTTATGACTGCAGGGGGTGCAGGCAATTTACATCTATGGAAATAGTAAGTCATCCATCTTAAACTACAATGTTTTGTTCCATTTCAAAATACACAAATGCTCATCATGATGGGCTCACATTTCCTGCTTTACTAGAACCTAACCTCTAAAATATTTTGATGTCATTTCCAGCGAGTATCCTGCTCAGAGAAGCAAGAAAGGCTCAGATGACATGGATGTGGGCGTAGCGGGCTCCGTCAACCTCTTACAGAACGCCACTCTGTCCACTCAGCCGATCGCCAGCCTGGACTGGAGCCCCGACAAGCAGGGCCTGTGTGTGTGTTCGGGCTTTGACCAGTCTGTCCGTGTGCTCATTGTCACCAAACTCAACGTAGTTTGATAAAGTAGACCACAACAAAGACTGATGGTCAAGATCTGTGCAGCTTAGAAAGAAATCAGACCCAACTAATAGAGATTCGCCAACAGTGTTTAAATAACTGCCTTATTGTGAGGCTGATTTGTCTTTTATTAGATGATAACAATTTCCTACTGTGGGTCTTGGCGGCTGTCTGTCTAGATTTTGTATATTTGAGACTTACCTTTAGACTCATCTTGCCAGAAAACCATTTAACTCAAATGAACTTGGAAATCCTTGGTTGGAGTTATGCCGTTTTGTCTCTGTTAAAGGCTGTCCTTGATAAATATGTAGTGCTTGGCTGAGCCCAGCAGGCAATGTAAAAAACAAACAATCTGTAGTGCAGATAAATACAATACCTTTCCTGTATTTTCAAAAAGCCTCTATTGGGATGAAGAAATTATTCATATAGCCTCTGGTTTGAAATGACACTTTGAGGATCAATATTTAACTTTATCTATTCCCATTTCTGTCAGATGCTCACTGAAACACCTGTCTTTTGTTGCACTACTGGTGGATGTTGATGTACTCCAGTTTTGTCTGTTGTTAAAGTTGCCACTTTTGATATGTCATTTTTATTGAGAACTCAGTGTTTTCAAATTAAATGTGCCTTTGGAGATAAAGATGACCATTTTCTCAGTGTCCTCTGTCTAATATAAATGGCTTATTTATAACATCAGGTGTAAGGTGTAAGTCAAGAGGATTACTATACGTATGCACACAGAAAGTGTCTTTTCAGCAACAACAGTCTTTTTGGTAAACAGTAAGCAAACTGTGAGTCACTCAAGTATTCAAAAAGATAATAAATACAGGTATTTCATTATGTCCAGCATTTGAACTTGAAGAAATCTTGTAGTTCCTGATCGTCCTCCTGTCTGTCATGGATCCTTGCGTAGACACTCTTCAACAGCTTGGTCATACACTTCTCATCCAAGATGTCGATGTATTTGTCTATGCAACCTATGGACACAACCACAGATTACTACATGGACATTACTGCAGTAACAACAACACAAATACTTTAACACGTGAAGTTTAATTTTAAAATATGTTGCGTTGTATGAAGTAAGTTCTAATTTTGTGCTTTGATTTATAAATCAAACATCATGTGAGACTTCATGTAATATTAATGTATTGAACATCATTACACAAAATTAATCCAATTTTGTTTTCTTCTTTTTTTCTGTCCTTTATAGCTGCCCTATCTTATGTTGTGTATTTATAGGTATGTGTATGGATGTGCTGTGTATATTTATGTTTTGTTTATGCTTTTGCTTCTTCTGTTAATGCACTTTGTAAGCTGTTGTTTTTAAAGGTGCTATACAAATAAAGTTATTATTACTCTAGCTGGCCATTACAAAGTCAAATGTGATACAAATCTATAAATAGCACATCATGGCATGTGGCATCGGCCTGGCTGCATGATTTCAATGCCCAATTTAAACAGCACATTTGTTAAAGGTCTAATATGTAATACTGACAGCTAGTGTTTAAAATAGTTACTGCAGTACAAATTCAAAATACTGGAGAGAGTCGTCTCTTTTTCCTGCTAAAACAAAAGCAAGTTTAATAACACTTCTACTACTGCTGAGTTTTGACTTCTTCCAAGACTAATATTACTATGTCTATAGTAAGTATAACAATAGCAAAAGTAATCACTTAGACCCATGACTTTGCCATATGCTACGAGGCTGGGGCCCAGCTGCGGGTGGTTGTACAGCTCCAGCGTCATTAGCATGCGGGCGATCTCTCCTGTGATGAAGGCATCATCGAAGCTTTGCTGGGCCACCGGCTTCAGGGGGAATCTGCAGTACACCTCCACTGCAGCCTGAGGGTCTGATGGCTCCATCAGCTGCACAAGCTCAATGTAGGCATCGTGGACCTAGACAGTCAGTAAATTAATCAACCACATCGTATCTGGATTACATCAGTTGAGGGAAATCAACACATCTGCCAACTGCTTGTAAATCTCTATAAATAACTACTTGCAACTTCCGCAAGTTGCAAGAAGACAAAGATATCCCCATTGAAATATAATTTCTTCTCTTTGTTACAACTGAAATGTTTGTTTTAAGTAAAACTGCACTAGTCTCTCTGTGGGCAATCATAGACCTACCATTCCACTGGACGTATACACCAAGACTGGAGTCACACGGTTGGGTGGGTGTGAAACTTGTGACGTTATTTTATTTTATAACATAACCATTGTAAGCTGCATTGTAATTGCCTAATTGCATTAGGTGAATGCCTGAAATCTAAATGTAGCAGATAACAACTGACCCCTGGTGCCATGGAGATGACCTCTTGGTAGAGCTGCTTTGCCTGGTCCTGGGTGTCTGCCGAGCGAGAGAGGGCACGGGCCAGACCCAGCCGTGAGATATGAGACCTGCGGTTCACCGGACCGGACACGCTCACCTTGTCTGCCACAGCGGCCTCTGAATACACACAGAAAGTATAACTGACTCCTTTGAGAAACCCAGGAGGAAAAAGACTAAAAGCGGCTGCTGTTGGTCACATTTCAGGTTTTACAACAACACAATTGTTGTTCAAAGTGAATCTGAAATATTTTATATTTTATACTTGACCTGTTTAATGTTTATGTTATGTAATTGTTTAGGTGTAAAGAAGAGTTACTGCACCTGAAAAAGTGTTAGGTGTGATGATGCAATGTGACACATCATCTACATTTGAACAGTTCTAATTAAGATTGGGCATTAAATACATGGTGATATATAGTAAATCACCATATATGACATTTTTTTCCCCCAAATCATGAAAAACTAAGATCTTGGGGAAGAAAGGTTTATGTATGTCTCTGTCAATGCTTTTGTCATGCCTTACCCTCCGCTGTCTCAGCAGTATCAGGGCAACAGTCCTGTTTAGACTTGTTGGCAGGGAGCTGGGCTTGTGTACCATTGTTGGAGGGTTTAGCCAATCTATCTGGCTTTGCTGCTGCTCCAGCGTTTCCCCTATAAAAGAGAACATAATGCTCCAAAATGGATTATAAAATCAGAGAGATACTTTTTTTTTACATATTTGAGTGTGGCCCTCAAACGTTTCAAGACCTGTTAATGCTTCCTTAATTCACACAATTCACTCTTCATAGAGCATCTACAAGGATTAAAACTGAAAATGTGTTCAAGTGAAGGTTGACAAACAGTAAAAAAATAAATAAATAAAACATTGTACTTGACATGAATATCAAGCAGGATAGAACTGAGAAAAGTAAGCATCCACAGGAAATCATCCATGAATAAATAAACAACCAAACAATCCACAGAAAACCACATAACAGGTTGGCCAAACGCTTGAGTCATGACTGCCAGCATGACTCACCTGGCTGCAGGGGTTTTGGCTGGAGGCTGGGCAGCTTTCCTTCCCCTGATGGGGGCTGGAGGGGTAGGAGCAGGAGCTTTGGTTACAGCTGCTGCCACCCGTCCTTGATCAGGTCCTCCCCTGCCCCGCATAGCTCCTCTCTTGGCCACTCCCGCTGGTTGGGTGATGGACTGCTTGGCAGCTTTCTTGTTTTCAGCCTCCTGCCGGTCCTGCCACCACTTTTGTTCTGAGCAAACAGGGGATGGTTAATGTGGCTGTGGAGTTCATCTCTATCATAACTGTTGTTGTAAATGTAATACATGTATCAATTGGAAGTATCTCAGGTAGCCATATTATATATAGCCAGATTTGCCATGAGGGCCCTGCATTCAATTTTTACATAAATGTAAGATAAGGCCCATTTCTATGTAATTCTGAGTGAAAATCACAAAGAGACTCACTGCTCAGCTGTTTAAGTGGCTCTCCACTCTGAGTCTTGTGCTCCAACTCAATGCTGGCCTGGAAGCTAAGGCAGGCATCTGTTATGGCTTCCTTTGATCTGTCAGAATTTGGGTTGTTGTCAAATTGAGCCAGCTGTGCCAGACCCAAGAGACACAGGGCGTGGCTGTCCCGCGGTGTGGTCACCACTGCCAGCTGGCATGCCTGTACACAGTGCAGGAGAGGTAGGCAGAAGGTACAAGTGAGATTCCTTTGTCGCACCAGGACATAACAGTCAATATATGGACTAGCTAACAAACCAGTAAACCAAAACAGACTGTTAAAATACAAATAAAATATGCATTCTGTATCTTTTCCTTGCCCAACTGAACGCTCTTACCCTCTCCTGCATGTCCAGCAGCTCCTGACAGGGGGCGATAGAGGTTAGGCGTATGAGAGCTGTGAGGGCCTGGCATCTCTTTGCCACCAGGGACTGTCTCTCGATGTCCACCTTGGGCTGGCGCTCACCCTGCTCGATCAGCCTCTGCAGCAGGGCAAATTGAGCATCCAGGAGTACCCATTCCAATTGCTCCATTATCTCGCCACGACACACACACTGACTCACACTCTGCGCAGTCAGCACTGCTACACTGAAGCATTACAGCACAGAGACAAGCAGACACTTATTAAACTGGCTCAAACACTGGGTAAAAAGGTAATATCTGTCAATTTCTGACTTAAACAAAACTACTGGTTTGTAACATACATGTGATAGACCTGCTCTGCACTCAAGGCCTTCTCAGACAGTGTGTTTCTCTGTTGCAGCTGGCCCAGAGTGAGAAGGCCTCGCAGGAACTGTGTGCTGATGCTGGACAGAGGGGCTGATGGCTCCTGCTCCATCCAGCTGTAGACAAGATCATGAAAAAGAGTAGCAGCACAGAAAAAGCAGTCGTGATGACCATGATCAAATTATAGTTACATACAAGCAAAACAGACAAATCCAAGGCAATGGCAGGAGCTCCTTCATTGTAAATCCCAAAATGTAACCAGCAAATGTCTCAACTAATAAGGAAACAGGTCTCTGAACCTTTCTAAAACTTTCTCCGGTCACTGACAATGAAGGTGGTTAGTGGAAAACCCAAATCTATACTGACTTTAACACACACACACACACACACACACACACACACACACACACACACACACACACACACACACACACACACACACACACACACACACACACACACACACACACACACACACACACACACACACAAATGTAAACCTCTTGCTGCAGCGCTGGCTGATAAAGTGCTCCAGTCCCTGTTGTAAGAACAGAGCAGCCTCCTTCTCTGTGTCTTCAGAGGCTTTCTGTTCCTGCTGCAACAGAGCCAGCCCTGTGAAGAATCTGAGAAAATGAACGCAACACAGGAAAGATGTTGAAGACAAAACTAGCTCTGCCGGGCCTTGTGTGAATACACAATTTCCCTGCATGATCATTTGTCATGTAGGAGTTGATGAGTTAATGATGGCCATTATTTGTACTATTCCTGCTGACACAACAACGGTTCTGCTTCTACTACCAACAAATGACCTGACCTGAGAGCAGGGTGTAGTGGGCGCAGTGCCAGGCCGCACTGGAGGTGCTGCAGGGCTTCCCTGCTCCTCCCCTGCAGCAGTAGAAGCCTTCCTATGTGGAGGCTGTACTCCCAGCTGTCAGGACTCAGAGACCAGGCATCCAAGTACTTCATCAGGGCCCGATGGACACAGCTCTCTTCATCCCGCACAGCGGCACTGCTATCCTGCAACAACAGGGGAGGGAGTTCAATTTAATCTGCCATATATTGATGAGTAACTATTTAGTGGGTGCTTTTAAGTATGTGTCATTGCAGTCTCTTACGTTGCACAACAAGCAAAGATAAACATAAAAATCCATAACTTAAGTATCCATAACCTGTGACACTTTCTAGTTTTTCATTTGCTACATCTAGCAATTGAAAATAAATGCAATGATAATCTGCTTTCTAAAAATCCACTCAATTTGCAAAATAATGAGCGACAGGGCAGAGCTGCTCATCTATCTATCTATCTATCTATCTATCTATCTATCTATCTATCTATCTATCTATCTATCTATCTATCTATCTATCTATCTATCTATCTATCTATCTATCTATCTATCCATCCATCCATCCATCCATCCATCCATCAAAGTCCCTCTTTGACATTTACTTTTTAGGTATGTCACTGGTGCTCCTAATTAGAGCAAGTGAAGTAAACTTAGAAGCAACATATGGCACAGTTACCTTGCCAGATTTCTTGGAGAGCCAGATGTAGAGTGTCTGAACATAGTCTCCTCTGCTGGACTGTCCCTGCTCTTTGAGCTGCTGATACTCTTTATCCAAGGCCTGCAGCTGGTTCTCCACCGTGGGCGTGCCGAGGAAACCATGGAGCTTGCACACAGCCAGGATGTCATCCTGACGCGCTGTTGCTTTGGCATCGCTTAATTCATCTCTGTCTCTGTCAACCTGGAGAAGAAACAAATGAAAAGGTTTCGAGAGGTTGGGTTGCTTCCAGCTGCACAATTCACTGTTCTCAAATGTAAGAACCATTTTCACCAACAATATGATTCATTATCAACATTCAAAAATGTGGGGTTAAGTGTTGAGCTGTTAAGACGAAAGAGCCCATGCACACTGTATTTGCAAAGTAATACAATTCTATATTTCCTTTAAGCTTTGTAAGATGTATAAATCCCTAGACCTCAATGTTATATGAATGGATTTTTGTCAGGACATTTTAGGTGTGTTTGCGTGGGTAGGACATGGAAAAGAGTAGCTGGCCAAATGTGGGTGGGAAAGCCCTTGAGCTTGGTGCATTACCACCATTGCAGTCAGGTTAGGGGATATATTGTACCGAGCACCTGCCAGGTATAAATGTGTAAAATAGTGTCAGTGCTTAAAAGAATTTTAATAAAAAAATGTCTTTTAATAAAAAGATTTTCAGAAGCTATTTAGTTATGCATGTTTTGCTACAGCTAGTCATCTGAGCAAAACCTCACAATTCGTCACTGAAAGAGCTGGCTTTTCCCCAGGATATTTCGTGACACTACCTTCCTCTGGAGGCCGTACATCTCTGTAGCGTAGTGCAGCTCCTCCAGAACGAGACCCAGCAGGAAGTGGAGTCTGGCTTCTCTGGAGCTGAGTCTGATTGCTGATGCATAGTGGACAGCAGCCTGCTCCAGGCTATGCAGAGGAGACTGGCCATCCTCATACTGCAACACATCCCCTGTGGAAATGTGAGAAACACATACTGTGGTATATGGTATGCACACACAGCAAACAACAAGACCAGAGAGTATTTGCATATATCTGTGAGATCATTTGCATTAATATAGAGCTGAAAAATAACATTTCATAGTGACCTTGGTAACTGCATTGTACTACAGGTGAAACCAGGTTTGGATTTAGATTGACTTTAAATAATAAAAAGAGTTTTTCCTGCATAGAGAAAGTTTTGGCACCCCCCAAAGAGGTTTTAGCCAGCGCACAAGGAAAATCATGAGCGCCAAAGGGTCTGATTTTCAGCAGCCTGCCTCCTGTTCATCCACAGCCACTTTATTTGATTGATTTAACTGGTTCTGAGTGCTCCGCTGTGATGCTAGCGCTAATGGGGTGTCCATTTGCATAGTCAGATGGAATCATCCATGGTCCCGGATGCGAAAGACTATTATATTTTTTGATTTTGAATTGTTACCTGTCAACAGAATATTGTGTTTTCCTTGACATAAATGAAGATATTTTCACCATAAATTGGTGCCTTGTTATTAACAATGTTCCTTATTGCAGGATATTAAGTCTTTGACGCTCAAAATTTCCTGGGGGAGGACCCCCGCTTAATATGTGTTACCCCAAAGGCCCATTCTGAGCCAGGAAAAACCCTGGTCTATCATGCCTGTCATGGGTTATTGGATAAATTTAACTGAAAATAGGAACCCGTTGTGACATTAGAGATGAGTTAGCTAACTAGAGCAGGAACAGCCAGTGAAAAGGTTGTGTGTCAGTTACACACTTTGTTAGTTGCTTTTATTGGTTTGAGATTGAGACTTATTAAACCTTGTGGATCCAATTTTCTAATTCTGTGGAACGTTGCTTGCTCACAGCACTGACATCAATCAATAAACAGCTGCAATACAAGCCGGACATGGAGGCTTTGCTCCAAAAACTACAGGTTGGGAAGCTGGCAAAAAAAATGTTATTCAGTGTTAGACTCTGGCAAATTGTTTTGCCAGTTTAACACTGAATAACTATTTTTTAAGATACAAATATTTAATTTCAAAAGAACAATAAATAAAATGACAAACTAAATTAGGCCAGTCAGACACCAAAAGACAATCAATGTGGATAAAAAGGTTTTACTTTCATTTCAGACTGTAACAACCGTCAGAACGAACACACAAACAGCCTCTTCAACAATCTGCTGACAGATTTCATTCCTGTGTTACACTCTCATGAAAAACGTTTAAAAGGTGTTAAGGTCTCACACTAAAATTAAACTCTTCCCCTAGTGTTTTTTAAAACCGTGTTTCTGTTTCATTCAAGCACAAACACTTCACAGTACACAGCATAATGAGGAATAAAAGGATCTCCCATTTAGCCGCCTTCTCTCTTTCACTTACGAATGTTTGCATGCGTCCTTTGCATGAAATGCAGCTTCCCTTGGCAAGATTTTTTTTTAAAGTCCACTCATCTAATGAAAATGTTCTGCGGGCCTATGCACATATAGCATAACATGCACCTAGTGTTACTGTAATATATATTATATGCAGTATATATCTCTTAATATTAAAAATTAAAAAGTTTTAAAATTCCCAGCCTTGATGAAATCTACACGTGTAACAACATGATCGTTGTGTTTTTCAAAACACAAGCAGTCAGACTGAATAACACTTCATCATCCTTCATTTCCGATGACTTTCATTCAGTCTCCCAGGCATCAGTCTCGAATGTCACTTCTCAGGGTCATCAAACAGTTAGCAAGGCACAATTAACTGAGGAACAATGAGCAGTAACTTGAGTGCCTGGCACGTCAAATAGAGGAGGAGGCTTCAGATGCAACCGCTAGCTAGCCCATTTTCATCTATTTTTTTAATGGCTGAAGCTGAGCTGCTGTGCCAAGGCAGGGAAAGGAAAATGACTCTTCTGTCCACTGGCTGGGGATGCATAAACTCACCAGCCTGTATTGTTATTTAACTACAATACAAAATAAACGCTCTGTTAAAGTGTGTGGTAATTTAGACAGTTTAACCTTTACTTCATAACTAAAAAGAACAACAAGGGAGGGTTTTAGTGCAAATATGGTAATATGGAGTGTGACAAATACAGATAATTTGTATATTCATATATTGATATTACACCCTCTGAAAATTCAAAATCAAAAAATATTTGTTTTTTCGGTCACCTTGCACGGTGATTTATTTAAAGTATAAAAGTGTAGAAGGTTATTGGAGTCAGGGGGGTATGTCTGATAGTTTAGTGGGAGGAAATAAGGTCTATCACTGCTGCAATTGATAATAGTTGCCAATATACTTTGATAGATTACTTGACTTCCCTTCCATTTCTGATCCTTCACTCTTTGGTTTGGAAAGTGCTACTTACCTGGCTTTGGCAGGCGTTGCCGGTAGAGTTCTGTGTTATCTTGGGCCAAGGCACATAGTTTATCCACATTGTCTTCTCCCACTGTCATTTGTAGTCTTTTTTCCCAATTACGCACCTGCATTAGACAGATAACAATCATCCACCCATGAAGTGCAGCAGGCCAAGCAGCAAAGCAAAATATTACTTCATAGTGATAAGTAGTATTACGTAAGTTATATAAGGATGGGAATTTGTAAGGGGAGAAATGTTGTTGATTTCAATTTGATCAGTAAAAGTCAAAGTTCACCCATTTTTATTTACCACAAGATGGTTTTCTGTAATATGTGTTAATATGGAACACAATGACATATGTGAGTATATAACAGAATCAGAATGACTAAGGCAAAAAAAACGTGACAAATGATTACAGCGATTTTGACTCTGCATACGACCCTGAATTTGATCTCTACTGTGCAAGATGAGAATAAGTTGATATATGTAGAAGAAAATGAAGCTGAATAACCCTTATTGATGATGATTCATGAACAGTTTCTATCCCAAAACTATCACTATACTCAAATCAAACCCACTGTAATCTGTCAGCACTAATCAATGACATCAATATCTCATGCAATGCTCTGAACTTTATTTATTTTGCACTACCTTGCATACAATGGCACTAAGTTGATGGTTGTGTATGATGACATGAATGGATTGACTGAATGAATGAGAATGTACTATTTTATTGACTGTTCATTATGCTACCTTTTTTAATGGTCCAGTATGTGAGTGCACTGAAATTTCATTGTATTACTGTGCAATGACAATAAATCTCTATTCTATTCTATTTAAAAAAATCATCTTTATGTTAAATGAATGGTGAGCCTACCTATGGGGGTCTTAGGTGGTGTGTCCAATGCAGTTTAATTTCAGACTTGTATACTGATAATGCAAAGTAAAATACATGTATTACCTCCAAACTGTGTTTAGTTTCTATCTCCAAACAACTGGATGATGCAAAGTGCTGCTTATACCAATCCGTCTCTGTGACATCCTGAAAATGAACATGAGCACAAGAGAGATGTGTTGATCAGATGCAATCAATAAAAGATCAAAGCTTTCAAATAGATTGACCTGGTGAATCTATTTACTATAATGAACATGTGTTCTTTGTTGTTAGTTGAGGTATAATAGCATGACACACCTCTGCATCCCATCCTCAAAGAACCTTTATACACTCACTATGTCAGCCCCACACACACAAACACAAGATCCTTTTACTGTTGAAGTTAAACCAGCACTTAGTCACTGTGAAGTATGAGCAGAGTCAAGCTTGATAGCAGTGATTCTGGCAATGCAGAGCTCTGTTTAATCTTTCATTCTGACCTTTGCATCCAGGTCCCCTGTGGGTTTGTGTGGACAGTCCAGAGAGTGTGACCCCAGCTCAGACAGTTCCATCACACTGTCACATCCTTTATTTAAAAGAAAAACACACACACATCAAAGACACAATATATCACACACTAGGAGTGGATAGTAGCGTTGTCCTCCACTACTAAAACCGAAAAGACCACTTAAATGACACATTTGTGAGCAGTGATTGTCTTTATTTATTTTTTTCTACAAAATGAGTCCAGTTTAATTAACAACTCTGCAGAATTGCTTTTCAATTCTTTCAAATTAATTTTTTAGCAAAAGTATTTAACTACTGTTGTAAACATGTCTATTACATGTTGTTTAGGTGCATTCTTTTTGTAATTCCCCAGAACTAACCTCTGCAAGTAAAAAGAAATCAATTAGAAAGATATCTTTGTTGTCCAGAAATACTTCTTTGACTAAGCAGGGCTCAAAGGAGGCCTGATATAAAATGCAGCCTACAAAATCTAGATAGACAAGGTCTTAATTAAGTAATAATATCCCTCTCATTACAGTAACATAATAGTTGTCTACAGTGACATCATGTTACATGATAGTACAGGGAGTATAATCAGGACTGCTGAGAGGTAAGCCAGAGTGTATACCTAGCACATTAACAATGTAGTTATACAGTATAAGATATCATTAGAAATAGCTCAACTGATGTAGAAAAATCTCAATGGCAGAGTCAAAGAGTCAGTTACTCTGAGTGTATGTTGACCATGTAATGGCAATAACTTATCTTTTATTATTTGATCAATGTGACTGAATGCATGCTCCTGGGAGGTTAGCAAGCTATTACCTATCTATCCTCCCTTCTACACAACTCGATTTCCCCCCAAAAATAATAGTGGTTCTAATGTTCTAACCATTGACTTTTAACTCAACCAATAAGCACCTCCACGCAGCTGTGCTTTAGACACATCTCTTTGAGGAGCTAAGATTCCAAACTTCACCTCTGTAAGTAAAGAAACACTTGACCCGAGCAGCCGACATCTTCCTGTCAAGGTCCAGTTCAACAATCTTCCAGCCGTCTCCCAGAGGACAATCGCTAAGTGGGTCGACTTTTGATCTTCGTGCCAGCATCTCGATATAAGGCCTTGAGAAGATGTGCTTTGGGTCACTGCAAATCAACAGGGAACCAGTTAGATCTTGGCAGCATTTGTTAAACCAATATAGAAGGTACTATACGCATAGTTTAAGCTACTGATGTACTGCACCATACAGCATTTTTTTTTTCTAATTTCAATTTTTAAAAAAACGCCCAAAGTGATAAACTTAAAGGTGCAGTAGGTAAGACTTATAAAACTGACTTTCTGTCATATTTGCTGAAACTGACCCTATGTTCGAGTAGAACTACATAAAGCAGGTAATTTAAAAAAAAAACCGGCTCCTCTGGCACCACCTACAGCCTGTAGTGCGATTTGCACAAATCCACCATGCCCTGTTCAGATGCACCAATTAGGGCCAGAGGGGGTGTCTAACTGCGTGTCAATCACTGCTCTTGCACACGCATTCATTCTCCCTTGTGGGGCGAGGGGCTTAGGAGACAGTTTTGGGCTTTAGCTGAAAGGGGGGAGGGACTGAGAAGTTGTCGATGTTCAAAAGTCCTGGATCTTTGCAATCCTACCTACTGCACCTTTAAATGGCTCCAATTAACCACAAGTGTAACACAATAGCAATTGATGCCCTAAATTATAAGTATTATATATTAGGGTATGAGAAATGACTATTGAGATTGTGCATCCGATACTGATTGTCATTTACTTTAATTTATTTTACTATTGCATGAACTGTAAAAGAAAAACAATGTTAAAATATATTATGAATGTGATAAAGAAGGTAACTGCTGTTACAACTGCCAACATGTTCATATATTAAGTGTGTCATTCAGGTCTTACCTGTGGTTGATAGATATGGGTCTATATAAAGCAGTCAGAGATACTGGACATTCATAGTCCAGCCGCTGCTTCTCATCAGTGAAAGTCACAGCCATGGGGATTAACTCTCGAGTCACCAACACTGTGTACACCTGACAGAGTCAGAGGGACGTTTAGAGCCTTTGAAACAGCACAGCATTATGAAACCTAAAAGTATCCAAACAAACTCTACTCTTGGAAGCTGACTTATATAGGCCTACTATTATTTAGGAACATGGAACCACTAACTGTGTGTGAAGCTTTAAAATGTAAGATTACTACAGGTTAACAGGTAGGTTATTAGGTAAGGATAAGGTATACTGCAAAGCAAAATGTATATGTTTGGAAATATAATGTCAACAATTTAGTGTGATGAAACATAAAGTCGTCCTCTTCTCATGTCTCATCCACCTGTGAATTACTGCCATCTGCTGAACAGACTGAGATTTCTACCACAGTGTCTCCAAAATTCAGAGGGACTGGTTGTGAGCTGTCCTCTCGATTCACTGTAACTTTGATGTTTTTGTCTGGCACCTTGGGAAGCAGGGTCACAGCATTACAATGAAAGGGAACAATACCTGCAGAAAAAGAGTTTACAGTGGGAGTGACAGAGATCAAAAACCCAAACAAAAATGTATCTTTTTTACTGATAATCACAACACAGAAAATATACAGTATACACCCCTATAATGACTAAACATAGGCTATACAGTATACTAATATTTATATACAGTCTATGATATTCTACCATATTTTAATATTTATGCAAGTAAATTACTATCAATTAATGTATTCACAACACACAATTACCTTTAACTTTTTCCAAATCAGTTGTTCTTGTAAATGAATATGTATTTATTTCTTTGTTAATTAAAACGTTGAATAATGTCCCAATTACATACTGTTACTTTAATACAACCGCCTTACAGTAACACATAGGCCACCTACTGTGCCATAGTGTCACATGAAGTCTGTACTCACTGTTATATTCATAGATGTTGGTGCAAAATGCAGGTTGAAGTGGAATATCTCCTTCCAAAGCCAGATTACTGAGTTCTGCAATCTTTGCAGACAGCCTGGTGATTTCCACACAGTATTTCTTTATGGTGCCATCCTCAGCTACCACTTCAACTTCTACTCTGTTTAAGCCAACATTCAGTATAATGGTGCTGGAACCGTCACCAAAGAGCTGAAATAAATAGATAAATAGATAAATAGATAGATAGATAGATAGATAGATAGATAGATAGATAGATAGATAGATAGATAGATAGATAGATAGATAGATAGATAGATAGATAGACGAGGATACATTTTATGCTTAGTTTTACTAGATTAACCAGAGAAAAAGTGCACACAATTTGTAGGACGGTACTCACAATACTGTATGACGCCCCGCAGTCACTAGTATTCAGGTCCAGAGTCACTTTGTTGACATTGCTCTCCACTGTCACTTTGTAGTCTATAACTTGTGGTGTGAAGTCTGGATGGAGCTTCCCACCAGAGACTGAAAGCTTCTCCAAATCACAGTTGTCCATGTCTGAAGGCTCTTTCACGGATGGTTTACTTGTGTTCAGCTACAGCGGTGTGTACAGTCCTAAACGCACTTAAACTGTTGCCTGGCACCATGGTAACGTGAACATCGCTGCTGCCTTCATATACAGTAAACTAGCTACGTTAATACCATACGTTTTAGACGCGTTTTCTCTGAGGAAAAACCGCTTGCTGACTAATAAAAACAACTTAAACCAACAACCTGTTGTTAGTTTATAATCTTAGTGTTAAAAAGCATATTTAAACCTGTAGGTAGTAGTAGCTAATTTGCTCTTCCAAACGGCAGACGGCAGTAGAGTATCTCGCTCAAAGACAGTATATCTAGCTACAGAAGAAGACGACAAGTTGTTTATAAACGTCACTTCCTGTTGGCTAAAGCGTGTTGCGTGCTTAAAAGGTAACGTTAATCGAATAAATAGCTAACGTTAAATGTCGTCCGATTCCTTTTTCAGTTAACTTGTATTGCTGATAACACAGTTATAATTGTTGCTTAACATATATTATATATGCCACTTTATTTCTGTTCATGTAGCTAAACGTTCTCCTGTTAGCAGCATGTGCAAGCTATCTTACTAGCTAGCTAGCTAACGTTGGCGTTACAACAACTTTGAATGGGAGCTTTTTGCTATTGTGTAACGTTACTGTCTAATGAAACAGTCATGTGACAGCAAAGCTTCACATTATTTTTACATTTACATATTTTACAGGAAAATGGCAGCGGACAGCAAAACTGAGGACTACCCTCACGAGATAGACGAACAGCTCACTGGTTTCGACTCCTCAGTTTCTTCTGTCAAAACTATGTTGGAGAAGTTGATGTCGATGCCAAGGAATGACCTGCTCCAAAAGGTAGGCTGAACACCGTTTATTTATTTTTTTACAGCGGTCATTATCACTTGTCAAACACTCGTTGCTATTAGGTACACCTGTTTCTTTTTCTTCTGTGACGAGTTAAAATGTAACTTGTGAAGAAAGCCTTCATCACATACGGATTATCAGATTGGCAACAAAACATACAAACATATTTGGTTGTTTTTGATGTGTAAAAACCAGATTTGAATCGTATGAAAGTAACTTGCGTCTGTGAGACGGAAGTTCTCCCACTCGACCAAACATCAGTGGGAAATGTTGTGCTACATCCTGTCGAGGCTTGCAGTGGGTTGGAGCTTCTCCCATCTCATCTTGGGCTAGATGCAGGGTAGACCCGTGGACAGGTCACAAGGCTAACGCACAATTAGGCGAACAACCATTCACATATTATACTGAGGCTGATAATTACCAGTTACTTTGAAGAGTAACATTTACATGGTAGACATGCAATAATCTCATAAAATATAATGCTTTGGTCTATCCAGCAGTCTATTTTGCTTATTTATTTACTGTGGTGATGGACTTTGATTACCGGTATGTGTATACAACTGGTGCTAATGAAACTAAATCTGGTTTATTGACAGCTGGACCCTTTGGATCAAGCCAAGCTGGATCTGATGTCTGCCTACACCCTTAATTCATTATTCTGGAGTGAGTATTTTCTGGATTTACTGTGATTATTTTGTGGTTTCGGGGAATATAAATTTAAGGCAGGTAGTATTATACAACACTTACAATACTGTTATGTGAATTATGTTGACTTGATACCTGAACAAGTTGAATGCCATTATGGACTTCTACCACTATTTGTTCATGTGCCACCACATAGTTATCCACTTAAATAGTCACACAACAATGAAAAAGCATGATTGGGTTTCAATGATTGCACCTATAATTTCTTAGCAAAGATTCTGTGCGGAAATTACAGTTATTGTGAGATACAAACATACAAGCAGTTTTATTTATATTAATCTATTATTGAGTTATTGAGTTGTCTTGGCTTTGAATCAGATTGTATCAGTATTCTTTTTCTGGACATGTAGACTTACTTTTGTTCTTGATTACAGTGTACTTGGTTACACAAGGTGTAAATCCCAGAGAACATGGAATCAAACAGGAATTGGTATGTATGTTTTCTCTGCACTGTCTTTGACATGTTTACGCTTTGTCTGTTTATTTGCTTTTTCTTATTCCTCTGTAACCCTTCTCTGTTTTTCAGGAGCGAATAAGGACGTATATGAACAAAGTGAAAGAGATTACAGACAGGAAGAAAGCTGCCCGTCTGGACAAGGGGGCTGCTGCACGCTTTGTCAGGAATGCTCTGTACAATGCAGATGAAAAAGATTCTAGAAAAAAAGCAGCATCCAAGAAAGCAGCAGACACAAAATCTGACACCCCGCAGTCAAAGCGTTCAAAGCAGAGCTGAAGTAGAGGAGCTGTACAGTCTGGTCCCACTGCATTTTGTACCTCTTCGGGGATAACAAACACTCTTTGTTCACAAGGCAGCTTCTTAAGTTGTGTTACAGGCATCAAACAAGGCGACATCAAACAAAATACACGTTGGTGTTTATCTGGGGTGCTCACCAGTCAAATAGCCTGTCAGATTGCAGCATTCACGTTGCTAGATGTACCAAAACACAAGACTGATTGCCATCTACGATACACCATCCCAGGTTTTGCTGAACATATTGTTGCTCCACAATTTAATAGACTCGAATCTGTAATACTTTTGTAATGTTACTTCACCATTGAGTTGTACATGTTCAGGATTCCATAACCTTGAAAATGTATTTTATTAAGAAAAGTGAGTAAAATCCTGGACCATCCAGGTATTGAAATATATTATTTAGAATTTGTCTGTATTTTAAGTGATTCTATGAATCATAAGTCATTTTTAGGTGTCAGACTTGATAAAACCTTTTTCTGCGATGTATTGCTTTTAGGATTGACTTGTGTATGAAAGAAAAAATATATACTCACCAAAACATGTTTGATCCTCTTCCCCCCCCCCCCCCCCCCGTTATATAAGATAAGATACACCTTTATCCCCAGTGGGGGGAAGTCTGTTGTTGCAGCAGTACATATTGCACCAAATTGGTAATTGGATTTTTTTTTTTTGTGTGTAAAACAGTTATGCAAGCTTCCAACTTTCCCCAGTAGACCTTGCTCACATTTTGACATGTCACATTAGGAAAAGCACAGGTGTAAATAATAACATGAATGATGGCTGAATTCCATTTGGCTGATTGAGTTTAAGGTTCCTGGTATTGTGCATGCTGACGCACTCACGGTTCACTGGGTCACATGAATACACCAGAGCCATCGTTAGTTTTATTAGTAACACCTTTTAGTAACACCTACTTATGCTACTTGTACTATCCTAATTTTCTTAAGAGCAAGGCTATTCTGGTTATGTGATGAGGTTGAGCTGGTCCCACTTTATTTACGTCTTCCCAAGTTTAATGTAGAGTCTTTTAATCAGACCTACATTACGGCCAATGCGTTGCGAGAAAAGGAGAACTTGTTCGGATGCGTGTTCGGAAGTGCCAATAAACCAATTTCCAATACATTATATGTCTTTGAGTGCGGTGACCCATTTATTTAATGATGGCATGCTCACCATAGCACTGGTATATTTCAATTTTGTGCATTTTCTTTCAGCTAAGTTTCATTCTGCTTTCCAGTTAAATACTAATCAAACAATACCACTGACATGCCACGCTGACATGGTAAAAAGCTGTTTGCTTTCCCCTTACACACACCTGTGAACCTCTGGCTGTTGGTTACCCTTTATGCATTTCCAATGACAATGCTCCACCCACTGTAAACTGATTACCAGTGGTTAGTGTCTCAGCATTGAGTCTGGATGTTATTGTTTGTTCAGCGCTGTATGTGTTCCTTGACAGTCTTCAGTGGAAAATATTTCTTTTTCTTTCATGTTTGATATTACATATACGTTTAGCAGCAAATATTGTTAAAAAAAACCCAGCTCATCTCTTTATTTTACTTGTAGAGCTGTTGTGCCATGAACTATAAGACATATAGAGAATAAATAGAAAAAAGTTGCTAAACGTTACATTACCAGTCAAAGGTTTGGATACACTTTCTCATTCAAATGAATGGAAAAGTGTGTACAAACCTTTGACTGGTACTGTAGATATGAGAGGTTGCCTTTATGAACTAGTTAAGTGTGTGTGTATCTTACTACAAATCCAGCAGAGCATTACTTAATTCATGGTAGTAATTTAGACCGGCCCTTGTGTGGGTCAAACCTGTGACCTTTTTATTACAAAATGGCCTCTGTAACCATCACAAACGGTGCTGTAGCCACATGGCTGCACATTGTAAGCGTAGGCCGTAATGAGACTTCCTTGTATAAAAAAACAATGTCACATTTGATAAAGACACCCATATTGCTTCCTTTTTGTAATTCCCTCTGGACAGCTGAGATCTTAATCTTAATGTACCCGCAACTTACTGCATCCCTCTAATCAAGCCCAGGAAACCGTGAGGCAGTGAGTTAGATTCCCAGGAATGTGTCTTTTCACTCTTTTCATCATCTTGCTTTTTTTCTCATCCTCCCTGCAGCAAGCGTCCAAAAATGACATTTGTTTAGCCAAACCACCTTACTCCATCCTTTTACTTTTTCCACCAAGTTGTTGTTTCTAACTGTTCAAAGACGCGTGTCAAACCTTTCTTGATGAACAGCTCTGTCTGCAAATTGGAAAAATATGGATTTTTCCCCCCCTCTATTGTTTGCCTTCCTATGCTCTCCTCCCCACATGTGCTCAGTATAAAGGAGTTAGGTCACTGTGCGAGCAAATTTGAACAAACAAACTCTCATGTTGAAATTGCGCGCCCTAACAAGCTCCAAACCCTGGTTTGTCCCGCAAATGTTTATTTATGCTGTTTGTGAGCAGCTTGTGGTGAGGAAGTTTATATTATATATGGAGTGAAAGGCATCAGACCAAATTACCTCCTCAGGCAAGATGAAGCAGCCTTTTCAGTCTAAAAAGGATGAAGTGTGCTGCCAAGAGACTGCATTAACCTGCTTGGAGTACCAAATTCAGAGTTCAACACAGGGGAAAGTCACGTAATTTGAGGTTAAGTTGTCAGTAAGTAGATGCTGTAAACAGATGGGCTTCAAGTACTTGTCCTTTGAGTGCTATATTTAGAGCATGCTAAAACTCCAAGAACCTAAAAGAACTTCCCACCAGATACATTTAGGGAATCTGATAGACTAGGGTCACAGGAATAATCCAAAAATGTATGTCTCAATCCGTCCCTCTCCCTCTCTATAGCATTTTGTGTTTTTCTGCCCATTTCAAGTGGAAATCAAAGTGTTTATTGATTCCTTAAACAAATCAGGAAGAAGTCAATGTTTTTAGGTCATGCTAATGTTCCAGTGTAGAAATGGAAAGTCACTGAAAACTCCTGGAATTTTGCAACACAACACTGTAGGTAAACAAAGAAAAGACCTCAACATTTAGAGATTGAAAGTTTATGATTCACCTTGCAAATACCAGAAAACAATTTCACCAAGAGGTCCATTTAGCAGATGTTCCGGAGCTTTCGGTCACCTCAGCAGAGCAAGTTGTAAATGTTCAAATCTACATTTTTTCAGAGCACTTTACATCTTATTTATAGCAGGTAAACCTGTATCTGAGTGATGTTTTATGAATTACAAACCTGAAGTGTATCACCCACTACGGAGGGAAAGACGAGTTATTACTGGAACAAGCTTTGCTTTGAATAAGTGGGTGAAATTGAGAGTGAGTGAATGACGAACATTGCAGCTTTATTCTGTCTGACACACCAGAAATTCCATGCAGTTATTTGTGCAACTTTCTATTCACCTTGGCCCCGCTGACAGAGCCGCTGATTAATAATGATAACAATGTTTTCCATTTATTTAGCCCTCACTTCCCGGCGCCGGGACAAATTACTGTCTGTAAGAGTCAGCAGGTAAGACTGAAGCTCAGACCACCAGGGTGTCCGACAGGAACATGGTTTACATCATTTTCTTCTTCTTTTTAACTCTTTAGATTCTGTTATTTCGGGTTTTTGTTTTTGTTTTTGAAGCAAGATAACTATTCATGGTTATTTATTGACTGTAAATAAACAATAAATAAAGTTAAATAAATAAATGAAGTCATTTCTATTTTAAAAAGTAACTTACTGGGCTGCCAGGTTTAAGGGTTCAATAATTACAGGTTTTTAGCTTTTTGGAATCACATTCTTGAAATTATAACACCCTCTTCTCTCACGGTTTTGCCATTTTCTTCACACTGCCACCTTTCCTTCTCTCAGAGTCAGCATCACTTCTACGTCAGGTTCAGTAATTGGGATTTGTCTTGGTGATATTGTGCAGAAGCATACTCACAACTTGCAAATAGTTAAGATCAATTTGACACATTAGCAAGATTGTGTTAACCCCCTTTTCTATATTGTTATTGTGTGTTGCTCCTCAGTGCAGTTTAGTGACCCCCATTCACCTGGACAATGTCATCAGAAAGAACACAAAGCTCTAATGCACCCTTCATAATGTCTTCATTGCTCTCTCCCTTTCACTCTCTACTTCTCTCTCCCCCACTACTGTACCCCAGTGGGGTTTGGCAGTGTAAGAAAATGACGCCATGCTGAAAACATGCACGGAGCGGGGCCGTGAACCCTCCTCGCTAAACACATCACATCATCATCACACTTTATTGAGTTTCCATCCTTACATTACCTTACTCCTTCTGCCAGTGTGTTTAATCTACAGAGAAGAAGAAAAAAACCTGCACAGAAATACTCCTCACTCAATGAGTTAGGGTTGGCCTGCCATCTGTCTTGCTTAAATAAACTATTAGGAATGAAAACACAAAATCATTTTAGAGATCCAAGCTTGGGCGTGGCCGTGGAGGGTTACAGGTTCAAATGTAGGGAGAAGCTGAGAGAATCTATGTGAGTAAATCCTTTCTCTCAAAGTCAAGTCAAAGTGGTGCTGGTGATTGTGAGGCTGTACTGATGAGATGTGTGTAAATATATTTCAATTACCTTTTCATGGATACACACATCCATATTAAACACAGATTATTCATCTTCTTTCTCCCATGTGCAGACCAGCTTTATGATGATGTCACTCCGACTCTGTGGCCATTTGAAGGCCTCATCTATTACTGTGGCCCGGTGTTTACCTCTGGTGTGGACCTCACTTTAAGCAGTCCATGTGGCTGCAATGTGAAATCAGGGCTTTTTCCCTTTAAACCATGGGCTTCCGATGCATAAAGCCGCAGGATAACTGCTCAGCTATCAAAGAGCTGAATGCAAAACCATCTCTGAGCCCTCTACACACAAGCACACATGCACATGTACACAGTCACACACACAGAGGGAGTTAGGCAGCTGCAAGCACACTGAAAGTAGAAAAAACACTCACCGTAACACATGCTGATGGACGTACAAGGAAACAGAGAAAATGGCTTACACATGCATCTACGTACACTCAAGAGCTCGCTGGAGGTGTGTAATGGATTGGATCCCCCTCATAATTCCTGGGACAGCGTTGTCTTTGAGGTTCGTACAGAGGCGGATGAGACCACAGCTGTTTGGACATAAATTTTCAGAGGAATGCCTTAAGTCCGAGCCCTCAGCATAAAGAGCATGACTGAAAATTCCTCTCGAAATGACAAATGATCGCCCTAAGGACTGTGTGTGTGTGTGTGTGTGTGTGTGTGTGTGTATGTGAAAAGGGTTTGTCATGCCGGCAAGGTCATGGAATGAGTATTTCTGTTTCTGTGTATGTTTTGTTTAATGCACAAGTGTGTATATCATATATATGACATGTATGTACGCATACCTTTGCAGGATGAGTTGTGTGTAGAGTATGTGTGTGTGTTGCAGCAGGTTGAGGAGAAGTAGGAAATGGCGTGCAGACAGGAATTGGTCTCCTCTGTTGGATCAGGAAGACTCAACAGCTGGGGAAGGAGAGGAGGGCAGCTTGCCAGGTCTAAAAAAAAAGTCTGAATCTCAATTTTCTCTCTATACAGTAGCTAACGCTGGAGTCATGTTATCATACAAGTGTGCAGATTTATAGGAATATTTTGAATAGATTAGGTTGCATGCAGCTTGTAGCACGTGATATTGTTTTGCCAACGAGGCAAAGTCTCAATCTTATGTCTTCCTGGATCGTGTTTCATTTGCAGATATTGCAGGGCTACATGGATATTAGCTACAGCTTTCACTCTGATATTAATGTGGTTTAATGACCATGTATTTACAGTGTAAATGTAAGCATTTGAAGCTATTGTTATATGAGTGTTTTACACCAGGTAAAACACCCTTTCTCATTTATCACAGAACAATATAGTTGAATTGTCAGAATGAATACTGTCTTCACTTGTTCTGTTATCACTTTATTTCACAATAAAATCATGAACGTCATCAATAAATAGTGTGAATAGTGTGTGGGGTTTTCATGGATACATTTCCTCATGAACAGAGGGTTATAGTGGTTGATCTGAATGAAATAGCATTTTCAAACATTGGGGAAACATTCACATGCTTGTCCAAATTGCAAATCTAATTCAGTGCGGTTTATGGGGCTCCTGGGCAAACAAACAAAACAAGCTCATGGACAACATCTCCTGTTTCTCCTCAGTTTTTCTCACAAGAGACACACCTGCTTGGAATGGACAGCCAGAGTGCCTCCTCTCATGCCACACACCTAGTTTCCTTTCTCCCTCAATATGATAATGGGGTTTATAGCACATCAATAACCCCTCTCATCCCTCTTCCCTCTTACATTCAGAGCCAGGTTTACAGCTAGTGTGGGGCGGAAGGCTGTGGGCCTTGATATGAGAGCCTGGGGCTAACGGTAGCGCGGGGTACTGTAAAGTGATGAAGGGCCTCCGCTTTTACGATGATGTGAATGATGTAGCCTGAGAGAGTAAAAGAGCTTGTGAGAGCAGCAGTGTGTCCATTTACTGTACATGACTGAACTGCAAGGGAACTGCAAAGATTATATGTCCTGCTACTAAATATTTACATCCTCCTTAAGAATATTTGCAGATGCTATAACCCCAAATGATGTACAGCAACGACGTTGACTAAACTTGAGAATTAGAAACATTAAAAGAAGCCAAAAATACGGAATTCAGCAAAACACCAGTGTTAATTAATTTAACTTGTGTTCAAAATCATCAACCCCCCATGCATGTTATAGAATTCCACATCCATCTGACTAAGAGGCAAATCAAACAATTGAGCAGACTTTATTGCTTCACCTATCAGTAAACAAGAGTCATCTTCAGTCACTGAACAGGAAGAGAAAGCTGCAAAAAATAGGCACAGATGTAAGTGGGACATCAGTGTTCTTCCTGTGTTCAGAATGAAGGACATTGTGTATTTTTATTTGTCAACCAATCCCATTAAAAGATCTAAACCAACAATAAATTCTATTAACCCTTGTTGTGTGCTGTGTAGCCAAAACCTGATATAACTTACTCCTCTGTGCCATAGAGCTCCATTGTTGTCCAAAACCGATTAAAAACACATCAGTGAGCCACACTGTTCCTCTGGGTGACATGTCCCTTCATTACCATCAATGCAGTGCAGTTATTTTGAGTCAAACCCTCACACACTTCCTGCTGTCAGAAATACTTGCTTGTGCATCAAATGTTTATTAATCCACAGCTGAAAATATTCCCCGACAAACTGTTCAGACTGTTTGAGTAATGTTTGCTAAAAACTAAAGTGCCCAGCTGTTTCAGGAAATAATTTAGCCTTAAAAAAAGAATCTATATATTGGTTGTCTATTCTTAAATATGTATGTCTTCAGTAGCTGTGAATAGGCAATAGACAGGCTGGGAAAGTCGGAAACTATTTAGAGACATTTTTTTGGTCTTTTTTTATTGGATCTGTTGATTGAAAAAAAAAAGAAAATATCACAAATGTTATCCTTTAAAATGTATATAACAAAATAGCATGTATGGTCAATCTGTGGCAGTTAATCAAAGCTGAATGTCTTATTAGAACTGGAGAAAATATTAGTATGGAAGTGAAAAATATACAGCAATATCACTGGAATTACATGCATCACATAATTTAATTTAGTTGCTTGTCTCTTTGTCTTCATTCTCTGTGATTAGCAAAGAGCCAATAAGGTAAAGCACTCAGAGACAATAGGGTTCTGCATTATTTAACTTCTATGCAGACCACTTCACATGAAATAGTGTCCCTAATATTTTTTGTTTTGGTTTTAAATTTCTACAGGACTTTTAAAATGGCTTGGGAGTACCAGACAGGGCTCTTTATTCAGCCTTAAGTGTAACAGCATAAGGAGGTACAAAGTATGATCAAAAGTTCCTCCTAGCAGCCACAGGGGGGCAGTCCAACACCACTGTACAGGCCTTTTTCTCTGGTCAGGCTTGAGTGGCAAACTGAGGTTTGCTTTTCCTCCTACCGCAGAGCAGATTGGAGAAGATTAGCCCTCGCTTGGCCGGTAATCACCCTTATCACAGGAGAAAACGACAACAGTACAGGGAGTTTAATGACAGAAGTAATTGTTGTGGATGTCCCACGTTATGCTGCGGTGGTGTGATGAATGACAACCGCAATGCACTGCGCTGTGAGGAGAATTGCTGCATGCTTGTAATTTAAACCCATTTGTTATGGTTGCAACTTCCCTCTAGAGTTGGCACAAGATTTTTTTTTTTTTTCTGAATGAAAAAAAAAAGTTTTCATTGTTGATTACAAGTGAAAGTGATAGGCTATTTTGTGGATGTATGTGAAAGTAGACAGCATGTGTTGTGCCCCATTCTCTGCTTTTCCGTCTAAACAGATGGACAGTTATTTTCACACACATAGTGTGGATTTAAACTAAAAGAACCAATAGTTCCAAAATATATACAACCAAAATGTATGCGCATAAATATTCATGTTGGACTTTAATGTGTAAATAACTAGAAAAGTTAAACACAGTAAGTGCATTTTGGCTTTTGTATCCATTGACTACACTCCACCCTAAATTGTCTATTCATAACTGTAAATCTGCATGAAAAGTACAATCAAAATGTATTAAGTAGAAACTGAAAACTTGAATGACAGTTGATATAAGACTTGTAATAGAAGTTGCTGGTATTATTAACCGCATAAATCCCCCACCAAAAAATCTGGATGTTCTACGTTCTGCTTGCTGCAGGCAATACGGGCTAATCATGATCTAATACACAGGCACTGCATGCTTGGATTGACATCAATTGGCTGTTTTTTCTGTGCATGTGGCTGTGTGCATACCCATATAATCACGAGTGCATTTGTGTGTGTGTGTGTGTGTGTGTGTGTGTGTGTGTGTGTGTGTGTGTGTGTGTGTGTGTGTGTGTGTGTGTGTGTGTGTGTGTGTGTGTGTGTGTGTGTGTGTGTGTGTGTGTGTGTGTGTGTGTGTGTGCGCGCGCGCCTTTGCGTGAACTGTTTGTGAATGTATCTGCATGGGTGTGTTTGAATGTGTGTTTTCTCCAGAGTGCCTTTGCTCATGTAGGGGTGTGTGTGTGTGCGTGTGTGTGTGTGTGTGTGTGTGTGTGTGTGGTGTGGTGTGAGACAGAGGTTGCAGTGCTCTTTAGTGAAACTTTGGAATGCATCATACAGAGACAGCTGCAGACAGTCTAGACTGTCATTCTCGCGTCACTTTATCGCTTCGGGCCTAAAAGACAAATAAGGAGGAGAACCCAGATATGCGGCCTCATCTGATAAGAGAGGTGGTAAGAGGATCTATTGATGACTTATTCTTCAAACTAGCAAAAAAAGGCAGCTCTGGTGTCTGATACAGCAAGCACTTTCAAGGAGTTCTCGGGTAGGCACTAAAGAGCATGAGCTGTCCAGCTTCTATCATGTATAAGTAACGTGTTAACGTATATGTTGGTGTCGTAGGAAGAAAGCTCAGAGAGGGTTTTTGGTTTTTACACAAAGGCCTACATTCACTGTTTTAAGCCTATTTTGACATAAAATGTAAACTCTTTACATCTGTGTTTTCATTTTTCTTGCAAGCGGGAAATCTTTAAAAAAATGCGATAAAAAAAGAAATATTTAATTTGACCGGTGAAAACTGTGAGAAGCTTTCCAAAGCAGCTAGAGTAGGAAATGTCAGTCCTAATGTCAGAGGGCTGCTCTGTCCTATTATGGCAAATGGAAGCAGAATGTGTCATTAGCTAATCGAGGGCTAGTCTCTCCTTTCAAAACAGCAGACAGAGGGCAGCCTCTGTCCCTGGCGCTCTACCCTTCAAAGGCCCCCATTATACTTCAATGGAGGGTAAACAGCAGCTCCCAAAAATGACGGTCTCCAAAGTTTAAAGCAACATCGTTTATCATCACCTCTGCCAACCACTGCAGGTGTGACCCCATTCCCACAGCCTCATCGACAGCCTGGGCCAAGGGGAAAGTATGCCTGTGTGTATGTGCGTGCATGTTTGTTCACATGCACAACATTCAAACAGTACACTTTTAACAGCAACAAAATACTCAAATACAAGTATGAACTCTGAGATTCTATTGAACCCATCAACTCAAATCTTTGTCAAATGCAAACATTAGCTAGTCTCATGCTTCTCCACTAATGTGTGCAGTAACATGCTTTACTTAATCAATTCCAATAAACATGGCTGAAAACCTACGGGGAAGAAGGCATTGTATACTGGAGAAGATCTGTAGGATTTGATGGACTTTCTTTGAAACTCACCCTTTTCTGCACCTTGCTTTGTGTGTGTTTTCAAAGTGAGGATATGCTAAAAGAGTGTAGCACACCACTTTAACCTTTTAACATATGATGGAGACATTTAGCTCACTTAATGAGTAGAACTACAGATGGCATCTGAATTATTTTTGTTGACCATATCATATTTTTGTCGGTTTTGGATGCTCAACAACTATTAAATGTCAATGATGTTTGACGTCGGTTTGCATTGAGGGTTTGGCAGATATCTATGCCAAATTGAAATAGATTCTTTGCCAGTGACCTCAGTTTCCACCGATTCCTACAGTATGTCTGTGCTTTCGCCTTTTTGTTTGACATTTTAATTTAGTGTCCGACTGTGCTGTGGGTGCATGCATTTTTTTTTATTTTGGATTGCTAAAGTGAAAGCAAGAACTTTCATCCTGGCAGCATGAGCAACATACAGGACTCAATGCATTTTACAGATCAGCATGTTTTTCAGCAGTATTTTCTACCTTTCATAAATGTGCTAAATAAAGGTTTAATGATAGTCATGATCCTCAGTGACTGCTTGTTATGTCAGTCTGACTGAACTCCTCTGCTATCTTTCTTAGAAGGATTCAGAGTTGGCCAAAGTTCTTTAACACAAGGTTTTATAAAGGCCGGTGTACAGATGATTACTGTGAAGATTATCAGAAGGATGTGGCACAGAGACACCTTAGTGTGTCTAGTGATACAGCAACTGAGAAGATATCCAGGGTTGTTTTTAATGTGATCTCTCTCTCTCTCTCTCTCTCTCTCTCTCTCTCTCTCTCTCTGTGTGTGACAGAGAGAGAGAGTGAAAGAGAAAGTGTGTGTGTATTTATTGAAAGTCAACTAAGCATGCATGGTCTACTCTATAAACATCAACACCACATTCACACAGTTTTATGCATTCACACCTGGGACCAGCTCTGCACAGTCTTGTGCTGTCAGGGTCAGGCACAAGCAGCTCTACAGGAGCAGTTGGTCTAGAGCCACCTGGCTTTCACAGACATTGTTTTATTGGGTAAATATGATCCATGCATGTCTACCATCATTTAGCCCAAAATATGTGTCTCTCATTGTGTAACTTGTAAGTTTACTTTATATTTATACCCAATATTTATCTTTTTAAAGGGGCTGTACTCGATATTCAGAAAAAAAGTGGTCTGGGATTGCCTCCACACGGCTCTCCCAGACCATTCCCATACTCGTCAAATAACAATGCTTTGTCACGGGCCTCGCTGTCTGATACCAACGCATAAGGCACTCACATGCACTAACATGTACACACAGATGGACCGGCTATCAAAATAAAAAAACAGAAAAGCTTAGATTACAACACACACAGAGGGAGTGTGACTTCATTCTCTCCTCAGGATGCCATTACTCCACTGTATCTTTACATAGCAAATATTCGTTTACTGCTACAGTATATTATGTTCTGAATATTGTCTATAGCCTGTTTAACCAACTTAAACAATTTCTTTGCAGCTTTTTTTTCAACCAGCAACAAATCTTAAACTCAATAACATGACAACATTTTTCAGCAGCGGTTAATTGCAGTGTTACTCATTCACCTTCCATACCCACATTTTCCCAGATGGTTCAAGGATTGAACCAATGACCCTTCAGTCACAGTGTGTGTGTGTGTGTGTGTGTGTGTGTGTGTGTGTGTTTGGTTGAGCCAGCTGACTACAGCTGCGCTCCCAAGTGTGTGTAAGTGACTGTGTCTTTATCTGTGTATGTGTGCTTTATCAAATGCATGTCCTCGGTTGAGTTGAATTAACAGAGGCCATGTGAACGGATCCCATCAGGGTCAAGGTGATCGAGGCGGCTGAGCAGGTGGAAAATCAATGAGATTGGCTCACACAGAGCACATCGACCACTGGTCAAACACAGCCACTATTGATTGACATGTTTACAGCGGAAGTGTGTTTAACAGTGGAGTTCATGTGTTGAACACACATTGGGTACTGATACAGACAGAAAAGTGGTACCCCAAGTAAAAAAAGACACTGCTAGGACAGTATACCTTCTTTTTTTGTTTCAGATTTAAGTTCTGCAGATCAAATACGATTTTTTAAGTTGCAAGTCAATAAAACCTGAAAACATTTGATGTTGATAATGATGAATAGTGTTAGTTATGCATAGATTCCACTATTCTGTCATTGCATTCATTCAATACATTCAGTATTAATACAGCGTCCATATGCCTTGCCATTTAGTCACCCAGCACTCACGATGGCCGCTGCTCTGATCCTTTCTAGAATTCACAAACCTTCCAGGAAAGAAAAGGCCAATGATGCAAAAAATGGGGCCACTTTTCATCATTTTACTTGCTTCTCAGATCAAAAATAAGCTGCAGCGAAAACACCTAAACTCTCATATATTCCTCATGCAGGCCCTGGGCATTGGCGTAGAGACACAGAAAATAAGGTAGGATGGGAGAGAGAGGCTATGAAGGCGATTATGGAAGGGGGAAAGACATGGAGAGGAAGGGAGACAGACTAGGGAGTAGATTAAGTAGCCTTGAAAATGCTGGCTTCCCCACACATATAAACCCCCTGTGAAAACACAAGCTAATTATTAAGAAAACAAAGGAGGAACCACAGCGACGTGCCAACGCACACAGATCCCCGGCAGAGTAATTGTGCGTGAGCTATTTGGGCTGAAAACAGCGCGATTTGGTGCTCTTCCTCAGCACAGCCAAGCAGAATGAACAACATCTGTTCCCTGGGATGGGTTTTGAAAACAAGCACAAGGAATGATTCTCTCTTCTTTTTTTACTGTGATTCAATGGTGTCTGACGAAAGACAACAGTTTTTGGATTTCTTTTATTCGGTCACTTCGAAACAACAAAGAGCCCAAGTATTTTGTAGGTTTTTGTTTCCCTTTGCTACATGCTAATGCTAATGTAACCAGAGGTCATTAGCAAAAAACAGTCGTTCTGCTATAAAGGGATCCCATCATCAACATGATGGGCCAGAGCTCATAAAAGCTTGGCTTCATAATAATGCTTTCACTCCCAATGAGGCTCAGAACTTGGACAGCGTTAGCAGGGGGTGGAAAAAAAACCTCAGTGTTTTTGAATAGGCCCTGAATGTTTCTTCTTTCATGCATGATTAAGTTATACAATCTAAGAGGCTTTTTGCGTGTCCCCTGTGCTTTTCAAATCTTTTCACAGTATCAAAATGATCTCTGTCCTACACAGCTGAGCATATTACTTCCCAATCTCACTCTGCATTTTAAGCGGTGAGGGAAGTGTCGCTGGGAATTTGATAATACTCAGCAGTGCAGTGGATGCCTTGGTGGAGAGCCATGTTTTGAATTGCCTCTGAAGCTGCAGCATTAACCTTAGCAAGACGCCAAAAGCATGGTTCCATTTGATTTCTGACGGAGTCAAAACAATTGATGTCAGCTCATGAGAAATGGTGGTAATAGCCGCTCAAAGAGTCATTGTTTTTATAATGTGACCGGGTTTACTTGAGTTAGCATGCGGTGAGCTGGGGGCATACAATTAGCTTTGGTGGTGTTTGTGAAGTGTCTGGTCTTTCTTGTTTTTACTGTACATCTCTTGTTTTTATCTTTCATTGTGTCTTTCTCTGTGAGGCACTTTGCGGCTTTTAGCAAAGGTTGGCCACGCTTTGCCAAAAGCACTTTTAAAGGATTTTTTTTTGTTGCAATTTTGACTTGACAGTGATTGATGATGACAGAAGGTTTTAATACTGTATTGAGGGGTCATTGGTGGGCGTCTTGGGGGAGGTTTCAAATGACAATTGTCTTAGTGTGGCTGTCTCCCTCTCTCTCTCCACACCAGTTAACTCCTCACTAATGGAAACTATGCCTGACTGCTAAGTTGTGTGTGTGTGTGTGTGTGTGTGTATGTGTGTGCATTGTACACCTGCGCGTGTTAGAAAGAGAGCCGCCTAGCACGCTGCTGCTGATGAAGAACTATGTTAAGTGCACCAGTGCACTGTGTTCTCAGAGACCTGCAATCACCAGACACCACATTCCTCCTAAACATGCTCTGTTTGTTTAAGTCACACACACACACACACACACACACACACACACACACACACACACACACACACATTTCCATTTATACACACATACCCACAAACACTTTTAAATACATTCGGGCCCTGTATAACTGATTATATGAGCTATGGCAACAATTAGATATAATAGCCAAAGATAATAACGGCTATTTTTATACTTACGGGAATGATTAAACGCCAGCAAAATATGCAGTGAATTATGTTTTAAGTAGCATGTGGCGGTTTGTTTGTGTGTTTTATTCGAGCATGTATTTTCTTTATCGTCTCAAGTGTCAGTCAGACACAAAGTCTGCCAGTTTCTCTCAGCTTTATGGACAAACAAAAGTAGTTTTAGACAAACTTTAGCTAATTATATGTAGATCATAATGCCACCCAATTACAATGCAGAATGCATTGATGCTCTAAAACTTTATAGAGCAATTTTGTAACGTTGTTGATTTAGTTCCAAATTTATTTTTTGCACTTTTCATCAAACAAGCAAACAGATTGGCAATAAAATGAAATTCACGTAAAGCCAGATAAATGAAACCAAAGTACAATCACTAATTGCTTAAGATAATCTTTATCTTTAAACAGACAAGAAACACACATATTCCCACTTTATCAATGAATACAGGGTCTGTTATGTTGGTCATGCAACTGGCCAAACCTGCCAAAAGAAAGAAATAACTAATGAATAATCATCAGAACTTATCAGACACATACACTATCCATGGTCACGTCGAATCAGGATAGGAATTTACTGCATATAAATGTACATGAATTGCTTTTTGATTTTGTGCCTTCCTAAAAGAAAAGTTTAGACCTACCCCTATGTACATGTTGAAATTAGTTATTTTAACAAAAAAAAATAATCACTAAGCAGCTTCTCATGTATGAACAATAGCGGTTTAAAGCAGTCTAAATCTGCTCAACATAAAGGGAGAACTTTGTTTTCTGCATATTTTGGTTTATTACTCAAATATTCAGAAAGGGGATTTGATTCAAACCAGAATCAATATAGAGAATTGGAACTTGGAGTAAGAAAATCTGAAACAAGAAGATGTAGACCGTATCTAATTCTACCAGATGGTCCATATTTTTATGTTTATGGTAGTTGGGAACGAGGCGCTACTTACAGGAGGTGGACACTCAAAGTGTGTTAACCTAACCCCGACACACTTCAAGACCAGCAGCAGAAGAATAATTTATGGATGAGGGTGTGCGACCACCCAAAGACAGGGGCCCCCTCACAGCTGCTTACCATGGAACGAACACACACACACACACACACACACACACACACACACACACACACACACACACACACACACACACACACACACACACACACACACACACACACACACACACACACACACAAGGTTATATGGCAACGTAATGCAAGTATTTACATGTACTGTTTACCTGACATGTGTGGTGCCTTTCTGCTCACCGTGGCACCATCTTCCAACACTGACCAGCTGAAGAATGTGTAAGTGAGGTGAACCTTTTCTCACCAAGGACATTTTGACTTGTCATAGGAAAAGCACAGGTGTAATTGATTATCATTAATTAGTGCCCTGTTCCATTTTCAGTTTCCAAATAAAGCATGTTAATGAGCAGCATGGGCAGTATATGGCCATGGAACTATTAATTACACCTGTGCTTTACCTGCTATGACATGTCAAAATGTCTGCTGTGAAATGAGCCTATTGGGAATCTTTAGGAATTGCATGAATTTCTTTGTTCAAAGACATTACAGGCTTTAGAAAATTGAGTTCTGTAAGCAACAAGAAGTCTTTATTGACCTGCTGAATAGTATTATAAATCTCCATTAAAATGATTTTAAAGAATGCAAGCCTTGTCTAGCATGGCACTGAGCTGGGCGTTTAATACCCAGCTCAAGCTATCTGTATTTCAGTTCAAACATTTTGTTAAGTGTAGGGCTACTTGTGTTTGGAAAAAAAGAATGTTATCCATATTTGTAAAAGCAGTACCCAGCTAACTCCTACAGCCTACTTACCACAGCAGAGACTCCAAAAGTGTGCTTGAATAGGCTTGTACACAGATGTGCTTATGCTCACGTTTCACCCTGGCACACACAGTACAGAGGTACAACCAAAGGTACGTTTCTGATCACTGAACCTGCTTTGGAAAAGATAGCTCTGCTGGCCCATGAAAAAAGGTTCATCTCTGTATTGTGGAATCCAATCGCTTCTCCAGTGATGGAATCCCCAGACAGTTCACCTGCTTCTATTCATGCCGGTAGGTTCTTATAGGGATCATATCTGCTGGGAGAGGGACGGGGATTAACTTTTCCGAAAGAAAAGACAGGGACTGGAAGCTTATATGACTCTTTTCTTGAAAACCAACTCGTTTTGGCTGCAGGCACCCTTCTCATCCTCTTATCCTCTTCTTCTCTATCGTTCCCATCTTCTGTCCTCAGGACTGCATTGAGGGAGAGTGGTAAAAAAAACACAGGTGTAATTGGAGTGATTTTGTGTCCATCCAGGTGTGTCAGGGAGCACATGTTGCCTGTGTGTGGTGTATGTGTGCCACTTACCACTTTTACTTACTGCATGAGTTTAAATATGTCTGTGTGCAGTTTCAATTATGTTCACCTCAGAGTTTTGTGGGTCATTTATTAATGATTTTGTGAATTACAATTAAGCATGATTTGTGAATTAAAGTTAAGCATGTTTTGCATCTATGTCTGCTGTTTATGCTTGTTTGTACACATGCACCTATATAAATATCACTACATGTAAGTTTAGGCAGTGGCATGTGTATGTCTACATCTCTACGTGTGTATATGTGTACAAGCACTTCTTGTGTGTCTGTGGTCCAGGTCTAAGGCTTCTTTTATCCTTTAAGAGCCTGGTGAGATAGGAGCTGTAATATATGCCAGTGCTGTATTCTGTGAAAGGTCACTGGGGAGGTGGAGGTGCAGGGGAGGGCAGGCCCGTTGTTCCCTCTGGGCCAGAATTCACTCTATATAGCATGTCTACTCCTCTTTTACAAATCCACCAAGACTGTAGCGCCTCTACGCCTGAGGTGGCACACCAGGGGAAACGTGTCAGTGCTCTGTAGTGTTGTTGGAACTGGGTTACAAGGTGACGGATCAGAGCAATAGGTTTGTGCGCTGTGGGGTTTGTTTAGCTTTTGAGTTCACCCCTCCTTCCCCCTCTGTGGGTTGCACTGTTGCTATCGTTTTACAATATCAGTGACTTCTGTATGATTGTTCTTTATTGGCAGGGATGGTTGCCTTTGTACTATATACTGTATATATGTGCAAATATTCCTTTAACACTGCACCTGCTGGAAAATCGAAACGTCAGTAGATATTTTTTCTTTTTTCTCTGTCCCTTTTCTTTCTCTCTCTCTCGCTTTCTCAATTTTAACTGTAAAACGGCTGAAATTTGAAGGTTTGTTACATTCTTAACACTCTTCTCCTTCTCCACAAAGCACACCAAGAATTTAGCCTACAGGATAGACAATGATAGCAGCTCGCTAGCTGTTCGCGGGTACGGTAAATATGTCCATAGTAACAACGAGCTCCACCAATCAGAGACATCGCTGTTATTCTTTGGATTCTGGGTAGTGTAGTACTTCTTCTTGACATCCTGAATAAAACACGTTTTTCTTAAAACAAGGGCCAAAACCAGTTAATTTAAACTGAAACAAGGGTACGTTGAACACCCTGCTGTGTGCGCAAGCGCTCTGCCTTTTTATTACCACGAGTTTACGTCGCTACTGATTAGGTATAAACCATATGAACCAGCCAGGTGAGCACATTGCTAACGAATTGGATAAATACAGTGAACACACGTAGTGACAGAAAGTCAATTACTACAAATACTTTAATATCTAAGACAACTTTACACAAACTTGACAACCTTGACGATGAATGTTTGCAAATCCACGTTAGCTTGACTATTAGCATAACGTAACTGCTAGCAGTTATGCAAGTAACAAGTAACAGGGGAACGTTCGTGCTCCATAGTACATGTGTATCATTTCCATGTTATTTTATTTGAACATTACTGTAGTATTTGACTTCTGTAAGCTCTATTTAACACTTTTAAAAAGTGTTAGTCTAAGCTTGGTGAACAATATAGGTGTGTGTGGATGGGTTTGTTTTTGCAGTGGTGGGTGTGTATGTGAATAACGCTGTTTATGTATATGTATGTCCATAAGTATATGAGCTATGAGCATGCATACTTTTGTATTTTCCCACACACTAAATGTGATTAATCTCAATACAATTACAAAGTTTCAAGCTTAGCTTATCTTGACCCTTCTCTTTCACTCATCATATAGGAGGGAGTTTATTTTCTCCTTGCTGTGCTCCGATTAGTGCTCATTTATCCATGGTGAAGAGAAGTTGTGGCTGTGTTGAGGAGTGTAATATTTCGGCCTCTTTGACCTCTAACTGATTCCAGCAAAACACTGGTGGATCATGTGTACCGACGGTCAAAATGGCAGACGGAAAATGCATGTTGCTAACATGAAAACATGGTTGACAACCACATGTGCTTGTTTATGAATATGGGTTTGCATGCGTTGAAATATGAGTGTTTGTGTCTGAATGCGAGGATACATATTTATGTGTGCAGAGTACATGGGTTTATGGGTTGGCACATAGTGAGTGTTCTGTCAAAACTTTGTAGAACTTCCAGATTTTCCTCATCAAAGCTCATGTACAATATGTTTTACATTACACAATTTGTTTTCAATGTTATGACTTGCTTTTGCCTTAGGTTTCTGGAACTTTAGTTTTTTGCTTGTGCAGTAGTATCTACCATCAGTTACAACATAAAAAGAGTTAAATGTGCCTTGACTTTTGTGTTTTTAAAAATGATTGTACAGGTTTACTGATGTACTCCAATGTCACTTGTTCTATGCAACTATTGTAACATATGAAATCGCGATACCTTGAAATATTTACTGTACACAAATTGGATAATAGTGACCTAGAAATTGAAAAAAAACTTTCGCTTTCTTGTCACAATGAGTATGATGATGAGGTTAAAGCAGCTGCTGATAAAGCCAATGGTATATTCCTGAATAACTACATTTTAACTAAATTAAAATTGTATTATTTGTGTCATAATCCAAGAGATTTCTAATGAAACCTCACTCTAAGAAGAGGAACAAAAGCCTTGCTTATTTACCGTTATACAAAATGATTTTATATACAGTATATATATATATATACAGTATCTCACAAAAGTGAGTACACCCCTCACATTTTAGTAAATATTTCATTATATCTTTTAATGGGACAACAATGAAGAAATTACACTTTGCTATAATGTAAAGTATTACGTGTACAGTTTGTATAACAGTGTAAATGTGCTGTCCCCTCAAAATAACTCAACACACAGCCATTAATGTCTAAACCGCTGGCAACAAAAGTGAGTACACTCCTATGTTAAATTCCCATAGAGACAGGCATATTTTTATTTTTAAAGGCCAGTTATTTCATGGATCCAGGACACTATACATCCTGATAAAGTTCCCTTGGCCTTTGGAATTAAAATAGCCTCACATTATCACATACCCTTCACCATACCTACAAATTGGCATGGTTTTATGTCGGTTAGCCTAATAGCTGGTTTGATTTGCATTGAGAGATGATTTTATGGAAAGTACCCCCTGCCAATCTCTAGGTAAACAACTTTTTGATGCTCATTGTTATTTTAAATCTGTATTTTCACATATTTAAGAATAGGGGTGGAAATCACAGGATACCTCACAATCCAAGATCGATGGCTCACGATACCGATACAGCAATTCTGAAATAATTAATATATTACTAAACAATCCTATAATGATAGATCACAATATCGGTCTAACTATGAATACAAAATGCCCTTGAAAAAGATAACTGCTGTCTGCCATCCCGTTGAAAACCTCTTCCTCTTTGGCTAGTTAACTTATGTTCAAGTTTCTCTCATTCATGTGTTGAGCGCCACCTCGAGGAGCCATGAAGTAGACACACTGAGAGCAGGGAAATCTATTCAGAGCGCCTTATTTTAATAAAATATCAATATTTGGTGCCAGTGTATCGATTCTCATATCAAACGAAGATAAGATAAAATAAACCTTTATTGTTATTGCACAGAGACCCATACAATGGAATTGTGAGTGCCACAACTGAAGGTGCATTAAAGATAATAAACAATAAACAATAAATAGCTAAAAACAATAATAATTTAAGACATAAAACACTTAGGACGGGACAAGAAATATATTGCACATGGTGTATGATTATTGTAATAATATTGCGGGATAATAAAGAAGAAGGACAATGATATATGGCCGTATCAATATTTTGTCACACCCCTATTTAAGAATGTGCATGCTTGTCCTAGCCATCTGCTGGGGTGTTTATCATTTCTTACTGATTTCAACTCTATGATGTTAGATCAATATGGCCCAAGAAATATGTCAAATACAGAATCATGACATCACAATGCTATTCTCGAATACTAAGTTGATGTTACTGGTAAACAAGAGTGGGCATGTACATACACAGTAAGTACCTGGCATGGAAGTTTAAGAAAAGGGATGTTTTGAGGTAGCCATGATATAGAAGAAAAGAACATTTTTATTTACTGTTTGTCTGTGATAAACTCTAATCAGGCAGTGTTTGATTGCGTGCACACATATCATTATTATGCATATGTATGAGTTAAGTCGTTAAATATTCATCAGAGAGCGTCATTGTTTTTGGAGGACTACATATGGGGTAATTAGAGCAATAGTTTATATCTACATAACAACTGCCTTCTGGAGCAAAGGGACTCGGCTTTAATGTCAAACAGGCAGCAACAGAGGCATGTGCGTGTGCACGCGTGTGTGTGTGTGTGTGTGTGTGTGTGTGTATGAATGAGAGTGGGGGTGCCATGTTAAATGTAAAACAGACAGTGGCAATGCCTCAGTGGCACAGAGGGAAAGGCGTGACCATCTAAACTGCCCCCTGGAGAACCAGAGAATTCATCCATAGCCACAGCTCTCTCTCTCTCTCTCTCTCTCTCTCTCTCTCTCTCTCTCTCTCTCTCTCTCTCTCTCTCTCTCTCTCTCTTCTCTCTCTCTCTCTCTCTCTCTCTCTCTCTCTCTCTCTCTCTGTGTGTGAATGCAGCTGCAGGAGATATGAAAGGTCTGGTGATACAGTGATACATTAGGGTTAGCATGATGGCAGTTGGACTTTTATCACTGAAGTACCGAATAATTGGATTTCCTTCCGATAATCACGAGGTTATGATCATGATTACTTTCTTTTTCAAGTAAATTGCATTTTGAATGTTCAAACATAGTCAACAATACAGCAATATGAAAAAGAAAATGCAATTAATTATTATTATGATTTGGCATACAGGGAGTTAGTTTGGTGGAGGAAATGCAGAAGAGAAATAACATGTTTATAATGTTCTGTCCTTTTCTCACCAGCATGCTAATAAAACTGGTATGAAAACAAACCATCATAAACTGAGAGCTTTGAATTCAAGAATTGAAATATGTCCATGTCTCCACAAACAACTGTTAGAGCCCACTGAGTTTTTAATGTTGAAGTGGCAATCATTACGATTTCGGTCCTGGTTGATTTAGAATTTCTATTTGAGTGAAAACAAATGAAATTGTCCTGAGAAAAGAAATATAATTTATCTCATTCTATTTATTTGGTCTGGACTGGAGTCTTGTTGTTGATACATTAGCCTAAAGTTTTCAGAATTGTGTGCATAGTTCCACTTACTGTAATAGACCAAATCACTGTGACATCACGCTAACGCCAAAATCTCTTCCGGGTAGACAGATGGCAGTTGATTTGAAATGCGGAGATATGTGAAATTGAAAGTCGAAGAGGGCATTGGTCTTTGATTCTGAGGGGCCAACACCAAAACGTGATGTGTCCTGTTAGTTTTTGGTTGCCCAAGGGCTGTCTGTCCTGTCCACAAACCCCCCAAAAACCCTTACCCTTCATCCGGCCTGCGGCAGAATTGAGGTGGCTGATGAAGCGATGTTTGTGTCTGTGGTGGTGAAGGTCAGCTCTCCCTGCTGTGTGTTGTCGTTCAGTTGGTCTACCACAGTATGTCAGGGACAAAAGTGTGGCTTAGAGCTTTGTCTGTGTGTGTTGAATGAGTAGGTTACTTATTGGCACACATGGATATGCTTATTTACGTGTATATCTATGACATTTGTTTATGAATATACTGTGTTTATGAGAGAGAGTTTTTATTTCAAACACATGCTTGTGTTGTTTTTGTATGTTTTGGCTATGTATACATTCAAAGGTCTTTTGACTTGCTTATGCAATTCTTTCATGATTTAGAATGTAAAAATAGTGGACTGGTGTTATGTTGTGTGGAGTGTGTGTTAGAGAGTGTACAGTATGTGTTTGTGTGTCCTATGAATGCATTGACATTTACCTTTGCCATCACATCATCAAACAATTCCCAAGGACTTTTCATCAGTTCCCACTGCACTACAAAACTACAAAACTACCTTCCTTAGCCTAGGAAAATCCCACCACAGCAACATTGCATGTGTTACTCACAATTCATGGCATTCCAAAAATGGATATGCTACACAATACGCAAAGAGGGTGTGCGTCTTTGCATCATTAATCTTTGGCGCATACTTTGTTTATAGGCAGCAGCTTGACCACTACAAATTAGATTGAGCGAAAGAGAGAGAAGTGGGAGAATTGTTTCAGCAATAAATTAGAGCCAAAGTGGAGTTTCCATTTTGTCGTAAAAGATGACGCTGTGGTCTTGGGGTTGAATGCATGCAGTTCATCTATTTTATGATGTTATAGTATTCTCTTTCTTAGTCTTTCACACCCCTGCTGCTCTGCACACTTTATGCTCTTTTTGTTCTCTCCATTATTTAATTTGCTTTCTGCCGTCTCTTCTACTTAGTATTACCGCACAGTCCTTCTGACTGTTTTATACTGCCAAACAAAATACAGCAATGGCATGAAATGGTATGTATGTGGTGTTGTCTTTGATATTACTATGGAATCAAATCACTGGGTATAATGTATAATTATCTCTCTTTAGGATCCTAGTTTGGTTTTACTAGACATGTATAGTATGGCTGAGTCTTACTCACACTAATCTCCTGTAGGCAGCTACTTCTTGCAAAAAAGCTGTGATAAAACCACTGTACACTACCTGCCTAGTACCAAATGACAAATGGACAGAGTTAATGTGGCTGGTGAAAAGGGTTGAGCAGTAGCAGCCAAAGACCCAGATATTTTTTTCTCAGGAGTTGACGGAGACCAAATCAAAGTGCTGCGTTTGCTGGGTGTGAAAGTAAGCAGTGTCTTGCCAAAATTTGAATAACACAACTTCATAACCCTATAATATGTTGTTACTGTGTATCTGAGATCTTTTTCTGATGTGTTCCTGACCCAATTGATCAAATTCATTCATAATTCAGCTGTAAGCATTAATCTGAAACTAATTTGGATATTTTGGTATAATTACTGTAATTTAATACTAAAGCAGTTGGAAGTTCGATGCCTTGCTTAAGAGCACCTTTCCAGTGCTCAGGAGGTGAACTGGCACCTCTCCAGCTACCAATCCACCACCATACTTTTGTCCATATGGGGACTTGAACCAGCGACCCTCCGGTTCCCAACTCCCTGCAGACTGAACTACTGCCTCCCCAGCTAATGAAACTATTCGTGGGACTGGTGGAATGAATGAGTTATACTCATCTCAATTGAGGCTGGCAAAAATTACATCTAGTTCAGTATTAATAATGTGTTCCTGTTTTTTTTTTTACTGTTTTAAAAAAAAACAAAGAAAAAAAGGATGTACTGGGGACAAACTAAACTCAAGATTTCGAGTTTGTGAAATGAAAAAAAAAACGTGAGGAGAAAAAAACTTGGGGAAAAAACGTGAAGAAAAGAAAATGCTAAAAAAAGTGAGGAAAAAATGTGAGGAAAAAAACGTGAAGAAAAAAAACGTGACGAAAAAAGTGAAGGAAAAAAACATGAAAAAAGCATGAAGAAAAAAAACGTGAGAAAAAAAAACATGAAAAAAGTATGAGAGAAAAACGCTGAAGAAAAATGTGAGGAAAAAAAAACCGTGAGGGAAATAAAACGTGAGGGAAAAAAAACGTGAGGGAAAAAAAACATGAAAAAAGCATGAGAAAAGAAAGCGTGGAAAAAAAAATGAGGAACAAAAAAGCGTGAGAAAAAAATGCTAAAAAAGTGACAAAATAGTGAAAAAAAGCATGAGGAAAAAAAACATGAGAAAAAAAACGTGAGGAAAAACCGTGAGGAAAAAAAAGTGAGAAAAAAAACATGAGGAAAAAAAAACGTGAGAAAAATAAAACGTGAAAAAAAGTCAAAAAAATTTGATGTCAAGATCTTGACTTTCAAAGTCGAGATATGGAGTTTCAGCCCACTTCATTCACAAAAAAAAGCATGAGGAAAAAAAAGCATCAGAAAAAAACATGAAAAAAGTATGAGGAAAGAAAAGTGTGAGGAATAATAACATGAGGAAAAAAAACATGAGGAAAAAAAGCGTGAGGGTAAAAACGTGAGAAAAATAAAATGTGAAAAAAAGCGTGAGGAAAAAAAAGCGCGAGGAAAAAAACCCGTGAAAAACACATGAGGAAAAAAAGTGAGGGAAAAAAACATCAGAAAAAAATGTGGAAAAATAGCGTGAGGAAAAAAAAGTGTGAGGAAAAAAAATGCTAAAAAAACGTGATGAAAAAAATTTGAGAAAAAAAACATGAGTAAAAATAAATGCAAGAAAATAAACGTGAAAAAAAGCAACAAAAAAAAAACGCTATAAAACATGATGGAAAAAAGTGAAAAAAGCATGAGAGAAAAAGTGAGGAAAAAACACACTAAAAAAACGAGATGAAAAAACTGTGAGAAAAAAACATGAGGAAAAAAAACGTAAGGGAAAAAAACGTGAGAAAAAAAAACGTGAGGAAAAAAAAACGTGTGGGAAAAAATATATCAGAAAAAAATGTGAAAAAAGCGTGACGAAAAAAAAATGTGAGAAAAAAAAACGAGAAAAAAAATGAGGAACAAAAAATCGTGACAAAAAAACGTGAGGAAAAAAATGTGAGGAAAAAAACGCTAAAAAAACATGATGGAAAAAATTGAAAAAAAGCATGAGAAAAAAAGTGAGGAAAAAACACACTAAAAAAACGAGATGAAAAAACTGTGAGAAAAAAAACGTAAGGGAAAAAAACGTGAGAAAAAAAAACGTGAGAAAAAAAAACGTGAGGAAAAAAAAACGTGAGGGAAAAAATATATCAGAAAAAAATGTGAAAAAAGCGTGACGAAAAAAAAGTGTGAGAAAAAAAAACGTGAAAAAAAATGAGGAACAAAAAATTGTGACAAAAAAACGTGAGGAAAAAAAACGCTAAAAAAACATGATGGAAAAAAGAGAAAAAAAAGCATGAGAAAAAAAATGCTAAAAAAAGTGTGAGGGGAAAAAACGTGAGAAAAATAAAACATGAAAAAATAAACGTGAGGAAAAAAATGTGAGAAAAAAGCATGAGGTAAAAGTGAGGAAAAAACACACTAAAAAAACGAGATGAAAAAACTGTGAGAAAAAAAACATGAGGAAAAAAAAACGTAAGGGAAAAAAACGTGAGAAAAAAAAACGTGAGAAAAAAAAACGTGAGGAAAAAAAAACGTGAAAAAAAGTGAGGAACAAAAAATCGTGACAAAAAAAGCATGAGGAAAAAAAACGCTAAAAAAACATGATGGAAAAAAGTGAAAAAAAAGCATGAGAAAAAAAATGCTAAAAAAAGTGTGAGGGGAAAAAACGTGAGAAAAAAAAACGTGAGGAAAAAAAAACGTGTGGGAAAAAATATATCAGAAAAAAATGTGAAAAAAGCGTGACGAAAAAAAAATGTGAGAAAAAAAAACGAGAAAAAAAATGAGGAACAAAAAATCGTGACAAAAAAACGTGAGGAAAAAAAACGTGAGAAAAAAAAACGTGAGAAAAAAAAACGTGAGGAAAAAAAAACGTGAGGGAAAAAATATATCAGAAAAAAATGTGAAAAAAGCGTGACGAAAAAAAAGTGTGAGAAAAAAAAATGTGAAAAGAAATGAGGAACAAAAAATCGTGACAAAAAAAACGTGAGGAAAAAAAACGCTAAAAAAACATGATGGAAAAAAGAGAAAAAAAAGCATGAGAAAAAAAATGCTAAAAAAAGTGTGAGGGGAAAAAACGTGAGAAAAATAAAACATGAAAAAAAAAACGTGAGGAAAAAAATGTGAGAAAAAAGCATGAGGAAAAAGTGAGGAAAAAACACACTAAAAAAACGAGATGAAAAAACTGTGAGAAAAAAAACATGAGGAAAAAAAAACGTAAGGGAAAAAAACGTGAGAAAAAAAAACGAGAGAAAAAAAAACGTGAGGAAAAAAAAACGTGAAAAAAAGTGAGGAACAAAAAATCGTGACAAAAAAAGCAAACGCTAAAAAAACATGATGGAAAAAAGTGAAAAAAAATTATGAGAAAAAAAATGCTAAAAAAAGTGTGAGGGGAAAAAACGTGAGAAAAATAAAACGTGAAAAAAAAAAAACGTGAGGAAAAAAATGTGAGAAAAAAGCATGAGGAAAAAAAACGCTAAAAAAACATGATGGATAAAAGGGAAAAAAGCATGAGAAGAAAAACGTGAGGAAAATAAGGAGGAACAAAAAAAGCGTGAGAAAAAAACGTGAAAAAAAGCATGAGGAAAAAAACGTGAGGAAAAAACATGAGGGAAAAAAAACATCAGAAAAAAAACATCAGAAAAAAACGTGAAAAAAATCGTTTCAGCCCACTTCATTCACAAAAAAAAGCATGAGGAAAAAAAAGCATCAGAAAAAAACATGAAAAAAGTATGAGGAAAGAAAAGTGTGAGGAATAATAACATGAGGAAAAAAAACATGAGGAAAAAAAGCGTGAGGGTAAAAACGTGAGAAAAATAAAATGTGAAAAAAAGCGTGAGGAAAAAAAAGCGCGAGGAAAAAAACCCGTGAAAAACACATGAGGAAAAAAAGTGAGGGAAAAAAACATCAGAAAAAAATGTGGAAAAATAGCGTGAGGAAAAAAAAGTGTGAGGAAAAAAAATGCTAAAAAAACGTGATGAAAAAAATTTGAGAAAAAAAACATGAGTAAAAATAAATGCAAGAAAATAAACGTGAAAAAAAGCAACAAAAAAAAAACGCTATAAAACATGATGGAAAAAAGTGAAAAAAGCATGAGAGAAAAAGTGAGGAAAAAACACACTAAAAAAACGAGATGAAAAAACTGTGAGAAAAAAACATGAGGAAAAAAAACGTAAGGGAAAAAAACGTGAGAAAAAAAAACGTGAGGAAAAAAAAACGTGTGGGAAAAAATATATCAGAAAAAAATGTGAAAAAAGCGTGACGAAAAAAAAATGTGAGAAAAAAAAACGAGAAAAAAAATGAGGAACAAAAAATCGTGACAAAAAAACGTGAGGAAAAAAATGTGAGGAAAAAAACGCTAAAAAAACATGATGGAAAAAATTGAAAAAAAGCATGAGAAAAAAAGTGAGGAAAAAACACACTAAAAAAACGAGATGAAAAAACTGTGAGAAAAAAAACGTAAGGGAAAAAAACGTGAGAAAAAAAAACGTGAGAAAAAAAAACGTGAGGAAAAAAAAACGTGAGGGAAAAAATATATCAGAAAAAAATGTGAAAAAAGCGTGACGCAAAAAAAGTGTGAGAAAAAAAAACGTGAAAAAAAATGAGGAACAAAAAATTGTGACAAAAAAACGTGAGGAAAAAAAACGCTAAAAAAACATGATGGAAAAAAGAGAAAAAAAAGCATGAGAAAAAAAATGCTAAAAAAAGTGTGAGGGGAAAAAACGTGAGAAAAATAAAACATGAAAAAAAAACGTGAGGAAAAAAATGTGAGAAAAAAGCATGAGGTAAAAGTGAGGAAAAAACACACTAAAAAAACGAGATGAAAAAACTGTGAGAAAAAAAACATGAGGAAAAAAAAACGTAAGGGAAAAAAACGTGAGAAAAAAAAACGTGAGAAAAAAAAACGTGAGGAAAAAAAAACGTGAAAAAAAGTGAGGAACAAAAAATCGTGACAAAAAAAGCATGAGGAAAAAAAACGCTAAAAAAACATGATGGAAAAAAGTGAAAAAAAAGCATGAGAAAAAAAATGCTAAAAAAAGTGTGAGGGGAAAAAACGTGAGAAAAAAAAACGTGAGGAAAAAAAAACGTGTGGGAAAAAATATATCAGAAAAAAATGTGAAAAAAGCGTGACGAAAAAAAAATGTGAGAAAAAAAAACGAGAAAAAAAATGAGGAACAAAAAATCGTGACAAAAAAACGTGAGGAAAAAAAACGTGAGAAAAAAAAACGTGAGAAAAAAAAACGTGAGGAAAAAAAAACGTGAGGGAAAAAATATATCAGAAAAAAATGTGAAAAAAGCGTGACGAAAAAAAAGTGTGAGAAAAAAAAATGTGAAAAGAAATGAGGAACAAAAAATCGTGACAAAAAAAACGTGAGGAAAAAAAACGCTAAAAAAACATGATGGAAAAAAGAGAAAAAAAAGCATGAGAAAAAAAATGCTAAAAAAAGTGTGAGGGGAAAAAACGTGAGAAAAATAAAACATGAAAAAAAAAACGTGAGGAAAAAAATGTGAGAAAAAAGCATGAGGAAAAAGTGAGGAAAAAACACACTAAAAAAACGAGATGAAAAAACTGTGAGAAAAAAAACATGAGGAAAAAAAAACGTAAGGGAAAAAAACGTGAGAAAAAAAAACGAGAGAAAAAAAAACGTGAGGAAAAAAAAACGTGAAAAAAAGTGAGGAACAAAAAATCGTGACAAAAAAAGCAAACGCTAAAAAAACATGATGGAAAAAAGTGAAAAAAAATTATGAGAAAAAAAATGCTAAAAAAAGTGTGAGGGGAAAAAACGTGAGAAAAATAAAACGTGTGGGAAAAAATATATCAGAAAAAAATGTGAAAAAAGCGTGACGAAAAAAAAATGTGAGAAAAAAAAACGAGAAAAAAAATGAGGAACAAAAAATCGTGACAAAAAAACGTGAGGAAAAAAATGTGAGGAAAAAAACGCTAAAAAAACATGATGGAAAAAATTGAAAAAAAGCATGAGAAAAAAAGTGAGGAAAAAACACACTAAAAAAACGAGATGAAAAAACTGTGAGAAAAAAAACGTAAGGGAAAAAAACGTGAGAAAAAAAAACGTGAGAAAAAAAAACGTGAGGAAAAAAAAACGTGAGGGAAAAAATATATCAGAAAAAAATGTGAAAAAAGCGTGACGCAAAAAAAGTGTGAGAAAAAAAAACGTGAAAAAAAATGAGGAACAAAAAACGCTAAAAAAACATGATGGAAAAAAGAGAAAAAAAAGCATGAGAAAAAAAATGCTAAAAAAAGTGTGAGGGGAAAAAACGTGAGAAAAATAAAACATGAAAAAAAAACGTGAGGAAAAAAATGTGAGAAAAAAGCATGAGGTAAAAGTGAGGAAAAAACACACTAAAAAAACGAGATGAAAAAACTGTGAGAAAAAAAACATGAGGAAAAAAAAACGTAAGGGAAAAAAACGTGAGAAAAAAAAACGTGAGCAAAAAAAACGTGAGGAAAAAAAAACGTGAAAAAAAGTGAGGAACAAAAAATCGTGACAAAAAAAGCATGAGGAAAAAAAACGCTAAAAAAACATGATGGAAAAAAGTGAAAAAAAAGCATGAGAAAAAAAATGCTAAAAAAAGTGTGAGGGGAAAAAACGTGAGAAAAAAAAACGTGAGGAAAAAAAAACGTGTGGGAAAAAATATATCAGAAAAAAATGTGAAAAAAGCGTGACGAAAAAAAAATGTGAGAAAAAAAAACGAGAAAAAAAATGAGGAACAAAAAATCGTGACAAAAAAACGTGAGGAAAAAAAACGTGAGAAAAAAAAACGTGAGAAAAAAAAACGTGAGAAAAAAAAACGAGAAAAAAAATGAGGAACAAAAAATCGTGACAAAAAAACGTGAGGAAAAAAAACGTGAGAAAAAAAAACGTGAGAAAAAAAAACGTGAGGAAAAAAAAACGTGAGGGAAAAAATATATCAGAAAAAAATGTGAAAAAAGCGTGACGAAAAAAAAGTGTGAGAAAAAAAAATGTGAAAAGAAATGAGGAACAAAAAATCGTGACAAAAAAAACGTGAGGAAAAAAAGCATGAGAAAAAAAATGCTAAAAAAAGTGTGAGGGGAAAAAACGTGAGAAAAATAAAACATGAAAAAAAAAACGTGAGGAAAAAAATGTGAGAAAAAAGCATGAGGAAAAAGTGAGGAAAAAACACACTAAAAAAACGAGATGAAAAAACTGTGAGAAAAAAAACATGAGGAAAAAAAAACGTAAGGGAAAAAAACGTGAGAAAAAAAAACGAGAGAAAAAAAAACGTGAGGAAAAAAAAACGTGAAAAAAAGTGAGGAACAAAAAATCGTGACAAAAAAAGCAAACGCTAAAAAAACATGATGGAAAAAAGTGAAAAAAAATTATGAGAAAAAAAATGCTAAAAAAAGTGTGAGGGGAAAAAACGTGAGAAAAATAAAACGTGAAAAAAAAAAAACGTGAGGAAAAAAATGTGAGAAAAAAGCATGAGGAAAAAAAACGCTAAAAAAACATGATGGATAAAAGGGAAAAAAGCATGAGAAGAAAAACGTGAGGAAAATAAGGAGGAACAAAAAAAGCGTGAGAAAAAAACGTGAAAAAAAGCATGAGGAAAAAAACGTGAGGAAAAAAGCATGAGGGAAAAAAAACATCAGAAAAAAAACATCAGAAAAAAACGTGAAAAAAATCGTTTCAGCCCACTTCATTCACAAAAAAAAGCATGAGGAAAAAAAAGCATCAGAAAAAAACATGAAAAAAGTATGAGGAAAGAAAAGTGTGAGGAATAATAACATGAGGAAAAAAAACATGAGGAAAAAAAGCGTGAGGGTAAAAACGTGAGAAAAATAAAATGTGAAAAAAAGCGTGAGGAAAAAAAAGCGCGAGGAAAAAAACCCGTGAAAAACACATGAGGAAAAAAAGTGAGGGAAAAAAACATCAGAAAAAAATGTGGAAAAATAGCGTGAGGAAAAAAAAGTGTGAGGAAAAAAAATGCTAAAAAAACGTGATGAAAAAAATTTGAGAAAAAAAACATGAGTAAAAATAAATGCAAGAAAATAAACGTGAAAAAAAGCAACAAAAAAAAAACGCTATAAAACATGATGGAAAAAAGTGAAAAAAGCATGAGAGAAAAAGTGAGGAAAAAACACACTAAAAAAACGAGATGAAAAAACTGTGAGAAAAAAACATGAGGAAAAAAAACGTAAGGGAAAAAAACGTGAGAAAAAAAAACGTGAGGAAAAAAAAACGTGTGGGAAAAAATATATCAGAAAAAAATGTGAAAAAAGCGTGACGAAAAAAAAAAGGGAGAAAAAAAAACGAGAAAAAAAATGAGGAACAAAAAATCGTGACAAAAAAACGTGAGGAAAAAAATGTGAGGAAAAAAACGCTAAAAAAACATGATGGAAAAAATTGAAAAAAAGCATGAGAAAAAAAGTGAGGAAAAAACACACTAAAAAAACGAGATGAAAAAACTGTGAGAAAAAAAACGTAAGGGAAAAAAACGTGAGAAAAAAAAACGTGAGAAAAAAAAACGTGAGGAAAAAAAAACGTGAGGGAAAAAATATATCAGAAAAAAATGTGAAAAAAGCGTGACGCAAAAAAAGTGTGAGAAAAAAAAACGTGAAAAAAAATGAGGAACAAAAAATTGTGACAAAAAAACGTGAGGAAAAAAAACGCTAAAAAAACATGATGGAAAAAAGAGAAAAAAAAGCATGAGAAAAAAAATGCTAAAAAAAGTGTGAGGGGAAAAAACGTGAGAAAAATAAAACATGAAAAAAAAAACGTGAGGAAAAAAATGTGAGAAAAAAGCATGAGGTAAAAGTGAGGAAAAAACACACTAAAAAAACGAGATGAAAAAACTGTGAGAAAAAAAACATGAGGAAAAAAAAACGTAAGGGAAAAAAACGTGAGAAAAAAAAACGTGAGAAAAAAAAACGTGAGGAAAAAAAAACGTGAAAAAAAGTGAGGAACAAAAAATCGTGACAAAAAAAGCATGAGGAAAAAAAACGCTAAAAAAACATGATGGAAAAAAGTGAAAAAAAAGCATGAGAAAAAAAATGCTAAAAAAAGTGTGAGGGGAAAAAACGTGAGAAAAAAAAACGTGAGGAAAAAAAAACGTGTGGGAAAAAATATATCAGAAAAAAATGTGAAAAAAGCGTGACGAAAAAAAAATGTGAGAAAAAAAAACGAGAAAAAAAATGAGGAACAAAAAATCGTGACAAAAAAACGTGAGGAAAAAAAACGCTAAAAAAACATGATGGAAAAAAGAGAAAAAAAAGCATGAGAAAAAAAATGCTAAAAAAAGTGTGAGGGGAAAAAACGTGAGAAAAATAAAACATGAAAAAAAAAACGTGAGGAAAAAAATGTGAGAAAAAAGCATGAGGAAAAAGTGAGGAAAAAACACACTAAAAAAACGAGATGAAAAAACTGTGAGAAAAAAAACATGAGGAAAAAAAAACGTAAGGGAAAAAAACGTGAGAAAAAAAAACGAGAGAAAAAAAAACGTGAGGAAAAAAAAACGTGAAAAAAAGTGAGGAACAAAAAATCGTGACAAAAAAAGCAAACGCTAAAAAAACATGATGGAAAAAAGTGAAAAAAAATTATGAGAAAAAAAATGCTAAAAAAAGTGTGAGGGGAAAAAACGTGAGAAAAATAAAACGTGAAAAAAAAAAAACGTGAGGAAAAAAATGTGAGAAAAAAGCATGAGGAAAAAAAACGCTAAAAAAACATGATGGATAAAAGGGAAAAAAGCATGAGAAGAAAAACGTGAGGAAAATAAGGAGGAACAAAAAAAGCGTGAGAAAAAAACGTGAAAAAAAGCATGAGGAAAAAAACGTGAGGAAAAAAGCATGAGGGAAAAAAAACATCAGAAAAAAAACATCAGAAAAAAACGTGAAAAAAATCGTTTCAGCCCACTTCATTCACAAAAAAAAGCATGAGGAAAAAAAAGCATCAGAAAAAAACATGAAAAAAGTATGAGGAAAGAAAAGTGTGAGGAATAATAACATGAGGAAAAAAAACATGAGGAAAAAAAGCGTGAGGGTAAAAACGTGAGAAAAATAAAATGTGAAAAAAAGCGTGAGGAAAAAAAAGCGCGAGGAAAAAAACCCGTGAAAAACACATGAGGAAAAAAAGTGAGGGAAAAAAACATCAGAAAAAAATGTGGAAAAATAGCGTGAGGAAAAAAAAGTGTGAGGAAAAAAAATGCTAAAAAAACGTGATGAAAAAAATTTGAGAAAAAAAACATGAGTAAAAATAAATGCAAGAAAATAAACGTGAAAAAAAGCAACAAAAAAAAAACGCTATAAAACATGATGGAAAAAAGTGAAAAAAGCATGAGAGAAAAAGTGAGGAAAAAACACACTAAAAAAACGAGATGAAAAAACTGTGAGAAAAAAACATGAGGAAAAAAAACGTAAGGGAAAAAAACGTGAGAAAAAAAAACGTGAGGAAAAAAAAACGTGTGGGAAAAAATATATCAGAAAAAAATGTGAAAAAAGCGTGACGAAAAAAAAATGTGAGAAAAAAAAACGAGAAAAAAAATGAGGAACAAAAAATCGTGACAAAAAAACGTGAGGAAAAAAATGTGAGGAAAAAAACGCTAAAAAAACATGATGGAAAAAATTGAAAAAAAGCATGAGAAAAAAAGTGAGGAAAAAAACATCAGAAAAAAATGTGGAAAAATAGCGTGAGGAAAAAAAAGTGTGAGGAAAAAAAATGCTAAAAAAACGTGATGAAAAAAATTTGAGAAAAAAAACATGAGTAAAAATAAATGCAAGAAAATAAACGTGAAAAAAAGCAACAAAAAAAAAACGCTATAAAACATGATGGAAAAAAGTGAAAAAAGCATGAGAGAAAAAGTGAGGAAAAAACACACTAAAAAAACGAGATGAAAAAACTGTGAGAAAAAAACATGAGGAAAAAAAACGTAAGGGAAAAAAACGTGAGAAAAAAAAACGTGAGGAAAAAAAAACGTGTGGGAAAAAATATATCAGAAAAAAATGTGAAAAAAGCGTGACGAAAAAAAAATGTGAGAAAAAAAAACGAGAAAAAAAATGAGGAACAAAAAATCGTGACAAAAAAACGTGAGGAAAAAAATGTGAGGAAAAAAACGCTAAAAAAACATGATGGAAAAAATTGAAAAAAAGCATGAGAAAAAAAGTGAGGAAAAAACACACTAAAAAAACGAGATGAAAAAACTGTGAGAAAAAAAACGTAAGGGAAAAAAACGTGAGAAAAAAAAACGTGAGAAAAAAAAACGTGAGGAAAAAAAAACGTGAGGGAAAAAATATATCAGAAAAAAATGTGAAAAAAGCGTGACGCAAAAAAAGTGTGAGAAAAAAAAACGTGAAAAAAAATGAGGAACAAAAAATTGTGACAAAAAAACGTGAGGAAAAAAAACGCTAAAAAAACATGATGGAAAAAAGAGAAAAAAAAGCATGAGAAAAAAAATGCTAAAAAAAGTGTGAGGGGAAAAAACGTGAGAAAAATAAAACATGAAAAAAAAAACGTGAGGAAAAAAATGTGAGAAAAAAGCATGAGGTAAAAGTGAGGAAAAAACACACTAAAAAAACGAGATGAAAAAACTGTGAGAAAAAAAACATGAGGAAAAAAAAACGTAAGGGAAAAAAACGTGAGAAAAAAAAACGTGAGAAAAAAAAACGTGAGGAAAAAAAAACGTGAAAAAAAGTGAGGAACAAAAAATCGTGACAAAAAAAGCATGAGGAAAAAAAACGCTAAAAAAACATGATGGAAAAAAGTGAAAAAAAAGCATGAGAAAAAAAATGCTAAAAAAAGTGTGAGGGGAAAAAACGTGAGAAAAAAAAACGTGAGGAAAAAAAAACGTGTGGGAAAAAATATATCAGAAAAAAATGTGAAAAAAGCGTGACGAAAAAAAAATGTGAGAAAAAAAAACGAGAAAAAAAATGAGGAACAAAAAATCGTGACAAAAAAACGTGAGGAAAAAAAACGTGAGAAAAAAAAACGTGAGAAAAAAAAACGTGAGGAAAAAAAAACGTGAGGGAAAAAATATATCAGAAAAAAATGTGAAAAAAGCGTGACGAAAAAAAAGTGTGAGAAAAAAAAATGTGAAAAGAAATGAGGAACAAAAAATCGTGACAAAAAAAACGTGAGGAAAAAAAACGCTAAAAAAACATGATGGAAAAAAGAGAAAAAAAAGCATGAGAAAAAAAATGCTAAAAAAAGTGTGAGGGGAAAAAACGTGAGAAAAATAAAACATGAAAAAAAAAACGTGAGGAAAAAAATGTGAGAAAAAAGCATGAGGAAAAAGTGAGGAAAAAACACACTAAAAAAACGAGATGAAAAAACTGTGAGAAAAAAAACATGAGGAAAAAAAAACGTAAGGGAAAAAAACGTGAGAAAAAAAAACGAGAGAAAAAAAAACGTGAGGAAAAAAAAACGTGAAAAAAAGTGAGGAACAAAAAATCGTGACAAAAAAAGCAAACGCTAAAAAAACATGATGGAAAAAAGTGAAAAAAAATTATGAGAAAAAAAATGCTAAAAAAAGTGTGAGGGGAAAAAACGTGAGAAAAATAAAACGTGAAAAAAAAAAACGTGAGGAAAAAAATGTGAGAAAAAAGCATGAGGAAAAAAAACGCTAAAAAAACATGATGGATAAAAGGGAAAAAAGCATGAGAAGAAAAACGTGAGGAAAATAAGGAGGAACAAAAAAAGCGTGAGAAAAAAACGTGAAAAAAAGCATGAGGAAAAAAATGTGAGGAAAAAAGCATGAGGGAAAAAAAACATCAGAAAAAAAACATCAGAAAAAAACGTGAAAAAAATCGTGACAAAAAAACGTGAGGAAAAAAAACGTGAAAAACAAAAAAACGTAAGGAAAAAAACGTGAAAAAAAGTGAGGAACAAAAAATCGTGACAAAAAAAGCATGAGGAAAAAAAACGCTAAAAAAACATGATGGAAAAAAGTGAAAAAAAAGCATGAGAAAAAAAATGCTAAAAAAAGTGTGAGGGGAAAAAACGTGAGAAAAAAAAAACGTGAGGAAAAAAAAACGTGTGGGAAAAAATATATCAGAAAAAAATGTGAAAAAAGCGTGACGAAAAAAAAATGTGAGAAAAAAAAACGAGAAAAAAAATGAGGAACAAAAAATCGTGACAAAAAAACGTGAGGAAAAAAAACGCTAAAAAAACATGATGGAAAAAAGAGAAAAAAAAGCATGAGAAAAAAAATGCTAAAAAAAGTGTGAGGGGAAAAAACGTGAGAAAAATAAAACATGAAAAAAAAAACGTGAGGAAAAAAATGTGAGAAAAAAGCATGAGGAAAAAGTGAGGAAAAAACACACTAAAAAAACGAGATGAAAAAACTGTGAGAAAAAAAACATGAGGAAAAAAAACGTGAAAAAAAGTGAGGAACAAAAAATCGTGACAAAAAAAGCATGAGGAAAAAAAACGCTAAAAAAACATGATGGAAAAAAGTGAAAAAAAAGCATGAGAAAAAAAATGCTAAAAAAAGTGTGAGGGGAAAAAACGTGAGAAAAAAAAACGTGAGGAAAAAAAAACGTGTGGGAAAAAATATATCAGAAAAAAATGTGAAAAAAGCGTGACGAAAAAAAAATGTGAGAAAAAAAAACGAGAAAAAAAATGAGGAACAAAAAATCGTGACAAAAAAACGTGAGGAAAAAAAACGCTAAAAAAACATGATGGAAAAAAGAGAAAAAAAAGCATGAGAAAAAAAATGCTAAAAAAAGTGTGAGGGGAAAAAACGTGAGAAAAATAAAACATGAAAAAAAAAACGTGAGGAAAAAAATGTGAGAAAAAAGCATGAGGAAAAAGTGAGGAAAAAACACACTAAAAAAACGAGATGAAAAAACTGTGAGAAAAAAAACATGAGGAAAAAAAAACGTAAGGGAAAAAAACGTGAGAAAAAAAAACGAGAGAAAAAAAAACGTGAGGAAAAAAAAACGTGAAAAAAAGTGAGGAACAAAAAATCGTGACAAAAAAAGCAAACGCTAAAAAAACATGATGGAAAAAAGTGAAAAAAAATTATGAGAAAAAAAATGCTAAAAAAAGTGTGAGGGGAAAAAACGTGAGAAAAATAAAACGTGAAAAAAAAAAAACGTGAGGAAAAAAATGTGAGAAAAAAGCATGAGGAAAAAAAACGCTAAAAAAACATGATGGATAAAAGGGAAAAAAGCATGAGAAGAAAAACGTGAGGAAAATAAGGAGGAACAAAAAAAGCGTGAGAAAAAAACGTGAAAAAAAGCATGAGGAAAAAAACGTGAGGAAAAAAGCATGAGGGAAAAAAAACATCAGAAAAAAAACATCAGAAAAAAACGTGAAAAAAATCGTTTCAGCCCACTTCATTCACAAAAAAAAGCATGAGGAAAAAAAAGCATCAGAAAAAAACATGAAAAAAGTATGAGGAAAGAAAAGTGTGAGGAATAATAACATGAGGAAAAAAAACATGAGGAAAAAAAGCGTGAGGGTAAAAACGTGAGAAAAATAAAATGTGAAAAAAAGCGTGAGGAAAAAAAAGCGCGAGGAAAAAAACCCGTGAAAAACACATGAGGAAAAAAAGTGAGGGAAAAAAACATCAGAAAAAAATGTGGAAAAATAGCGTGAGGAAAAAAAAGTGTGAGGAAAAAAAATGCTAAAAAAACGTGATGAAAAAAATTTGAGAAAAAAAACATGAGTAAAAATAAATGCAAGAAAATAAACGTGAAAAAAAGCAACAAAAAAAAAACGCTATAAAACATGATGGAAAAAAGTGAAAAAAGCATGAGAGAAAAAGTGAGGAAAAAACACACTAAAAAAACGAGATGAAAAAACTGTGAGAAAAAAACATGAGGAAAAAAAACGTAAGGGAAAAAAACGTGAGAAAAAAAAACGTGAGGAAAAAAAAACGTGTGGGAAAAAATATATCAGAAAAAAATGTGAAAAAAGCGTGACGAAAAAAAAATGTGAGAAAAAAAAACGAGAAAAAAAATGAGGAACAAAAAATCGTGACAAAAAAACGTGAGGAAAAAAATGTGAGGAAAAAAACGCTAAAAAAACATGATGGAAAAAATTGAAAAAAAGCATGAGAAAAAAAGTGAGGAAAAAAACATCAGAAAAAAATGTGGAAAAATAGCGTGAGGAAAAAAAAGTGTGAGGAAAAAAAATGCTAAAAAAACGTGATGAAAAAAATTTGAGAAAAAAAACATGAGTAAAAATAAATGCAAGAAAATAAACGTGAAAAAAAGCAACAAAAAAAAAACGCTATAAAACATGATGGAAAAAAGTGAAAAAAGCATGAGAGAAAAAGTGAGGAAAAAACACACTAAAAAAACGAGATGAAAAAACTGTGAGAAAAAAACATGAGGAAAAAAAACGTAAGGGAAAAAAACGTGAGAAAAAAAAACGTGAGGAAAAAAAAACGTGTGGGAAAAAATATATCAGAAAAAAATGTGAAAAAAGCGTGACGAAAAAAAAATGTGAGAAAAAAAAACGAGAAAAAAAATGAGGAACAAAAAATCGTGACAAAAAAACGTGAGGAAAAAAATGTGAGGAAAAAAACGCTAAAAAAACATGATGGAAAAAATTGAAAAAAAGCATGAGAAAAAAAGTGAGGAAAAAACACACTAAAAAAACGAGATGAAAAAACTGTGAGAAAAAAAACGTAAGGGAAAAAAACGTGAGAAAAAAAAACGTGAGAAAAAAAAACGTGAGGAAAAAAAAACGTGAGGGAAAAAATATATCAGAAAAAAATGTGAAAAAAGCGTGACGCAAAAAAAGTGTGAGAAAAAAAAACGTGAAAAAAAATGAGGAACAAAAAATTGTGACAAAAAAACGTGAGGAAAAAAAACGCTAAAAAAACATGATGGAAAAAAGAGAAAAAAAAGCATGAGAAAAAAAATGCTAAAAAAAGTGTGAGGGGAAAAAACGTGAGAAAAATAAAACATGAAAAAAAAAACGTGAGGAAAAAAATGTGAGAAAAAAGCATGAGGTAAAAGTGAGGAAAAAACACACTAAAAAAACGAGATGAAAAAACTGTGAGAAAAAAAACATGAGGAAAAAAAAACGTAAGGGAAAAAAACGTGAGAAAAAAAAACGTGAGAAAAAAAAACGTGAGGAAAAAAAAACGTGAAAAAAAGTGAGGAACAAAAAATCGTGACAAAAAAAGCATGAGGAAAAAAAACGCTAAAAAAACATGATGGAAAAAAGTGAAAAAAAAGCATGAGAAAAAAAATGCTAAAAAAAGTGTGAGGGGAAAAAACGTGAGAAAAAAAAACGTGAGGAAAAAAAAACGTGTGGGAAAAAATATATCAGAAAAAAATGTGAAAAAAGCGTGACGAAAAAAAAATGTGAGAAAAAAAAACGAGAAAAAAAATGAGGAACAAAAAATCGTGACAAAAAAACGTGAGGAAAAAAAACGTGAGAAAAAAAAACGTGAGAAAAAAAAACGTGAGGAAAAAAAAACGTGAGGGAAAAAATATATCAGAAAAAAATGTGAAAAAAGCGTGACGAAAAAAAAGTGTGAGAAAAAAAAATGTGAAAAGAAATGAGGAACAAAAAATCGTGACAAAAAAAACGTGAGGAAAAAAAACGCTAAAAAAACATGATGGAAAAAAGAGAAAAAAAAGCATGAGAAAAAAAATGCTAAAAAAAGTGTGAGGGGAAAAAACGTGAGAAAAATAAAACATGAAAAAAAAAACGTGAGGAAAAAAATGTGAGAAAAAAGCATGAGGAAAAAGTGAGGAAAAAACACACTAAAAAAACGAGATGAAAAAACTGTGAGAAAAAAAACATGAGGAAAAAAAAACGTAAGGGAAAAAAACGTGAGAAAAAAAAACGAGAGAAAAAAAAACGTGAGGAAAAAAAAACGTGAAAAAAAGTGAGGAACAAAAAATCGTGACAAAAAAAGCAAACGCTAAAAAAACATGATGGAAAAAAGTGAAAAAAAATTATGAGAAAAAAAATGCTAAAAAAAGTGTGAGGGGAAAAAACGTGAGAAAAATAAAACGTGAAAAAAAAAAACGTGAGGAAAAAAATGTGAGAAAAAAGCATGAGGAAAAAAAACGCTAAAAAAACATGATGGATAAAAGGGAAAAAAGCATGAGAAGAAAAACGTGAGGAAAATAAGGAGGAACAAAAAAAGCGTGAGAAAAAAACGTGAAAAAAAGCATGAGGAAAAAAATGTGAGGAAAAAAGCATGAGGGAAAAAAAACATCAGAAAAAAAACATCAGAAAAAAACGTGAAAAAAATCGTGACAAAAAAACGTGAGGAAAAAAAACGTGAAAAACAAAAAAACGTAAGGAAAAAAACGTGAAAAAAAGTGAGGAACAAAAAATCGTGACAAAAAAAGCATGAGGAAAAAAAACGCTAAAAAAACATGATGGAAAAAAGTGAAAAAAAAGCATGAGAAAAAAAATGCTAAAAAAAGTGTGAGGGGAAAAAACGTGAGAAAAAAAAAACGTGAGGAAAAAAAAACGTGTGGGAAAAAATATATCAGAAAAAAATGTGAAAAAAGCGTGACGAAAAAAAAATGTGAGAAAAAAAAACGAGAAAAAAAATGAGGAACAAAAAATCGTGACAAAAAAACGTGAGGAAAAAAAACGCTAAAAAAACATGATGGAAAAAAGAGAAAAAAAAGCATGAGAAAAAAAATGCTAAAAAAAGTGTGAGGGGAAAAAACGTGAGAAAAATAAAACATGAAAAAAAAAACGTGAGGAAAAAAATGTGACAAAAAAGCATGAGGAAAAAGTGAGGAAAAAACACACTAAAAAAACGAGATGAAAAAACTGTGAGAAAAAAAACATGAGGAAAAAAAAACGTAAGGGAAAAAAACGTGAGAAAAAAAAACGAGAGAAAAAAAAACGTGAGGAAAAAAAAACGTGAAAAAAAGTGAGGAACAAAAAATCGTGACAAAAAAAGCAAACGCTAAAAAAACATGATGGAAAAAAGTGAAAAAAAATTATGAGAAAAAAAATGCTAAAAAAAGTGTGAGGGGAAAAAACGTGAGAAAAATAAAACGTGAAAAAAAAAAACGTGAGGAAAAAAATGTGAGAAAAAAGCATGAGGAAAAAAAACGCTAAAAAAACATGATGGATAAAAGGGAAAAAAGCATGAGAAGAAAAACGTGAGGAAAATAAGGAGGAACAAAAAAAGCGTGAGAAAAAAACGTGAAAAAAAGCATGAGGAAAAAAACGTGAGGAAAAAAGCATGAGGGAAAAAAAACATCAGAAAAAAAACATCAGAAAAAAACGTGAAAAAAATCGTGACAAAAAAACGTGAGGAAAAAAAACGTGAAAAACAAAAAAACGTAAGGAAAAAAAACGTGAAAAAAAGTGAGGAACAAAAAATCGTGACAAAAAAAGCATGAGGAAAAAAAACGCTAAAAAAACATGATGGAAAAAAGTGAAAAAAAAGCATGAGAAAAAAAATGCTAAAAAAAGTGTGAGGGGAAAAAACGTGAGAAAAAAAAACGTGAGGAAAAAAAAACGTGTGGGAAAAAATATATCAGAAAAAAATGTGAAAAAAGCGTGACGAAAAAAAAATGTGAGAAAAAAAAACGAGAAAAAAAATGAGGAACAAAAAATCGTGACAAAAAAACGTGAGGAAAAAAAACGCTAAAAAAACATGATGGAAAAAAGAGAAAAAAAAGCATGAGAAAAAAAATGCTAAAAAAAGTGTGAGGGGAAAAAACGTGAGAAAAATAAAACATGAAAAAAAAAACGTGAGGAAAAAAATGTGAGAAAAAAGCATGAGGAAAAAGTGAGGAAAAAACACACTAAAAAAACGAGATGAAAAAACTGTGAGAAAAAAAACATGAGGAAAAAAAACGTGAAAAAAAGTGAGGAACAAAAAATCGTGACAAAAAAAGCATGAGGAAAAAAAACGCTAAAAAAACATGATGGAAAAAAGTGAAAAAAAAGCATGAGAAAAAAAATGCTAAAAAAAGTGTGAGGGGAAAAAACGTGAGAAAAAAAAACGTGAGGAAAAAAAAACGTGTGGGAAAAAATATATCAGAAAAAAATGTGAAAAAAGCGTGACGAAAAAAAAATGTGAGAAAAAAAAACGAGAAAAAAAATGAGGAACAAAAAATCGTGACAAAAAAACGTGAGGAAAAAAAACGCTAAAAAAACATGATGGAAAAAAGAGAAAAAAAAGCATGAGAAAAAAAATGCTAAAAAAAGTGTGAGGGGAAAAAACGTGAGAAAAATAAAACATGAAAAAAAAAACGTGAGGAAAAAAATGTGAGAAAAAAGCATGAGGAAAAAGTGAGGAAAAAACACACTAAAAAAACGAGATGAAAAAACTGTGAGAAAAAAAACATGAGGAAAAAAAAACGTAAGGGAAAAAAACGTGAGAAAAAAAAACGAGAGAAAAAAAAACGTGAGGAAAAAAAAACGTGAAAAAAAGTGAGGAACAAAAAATCGTGACAAAAAAAGCAAACGCTAAAAAAACATGATGGAAAAAAGTGAAAAAAAATTATGAGAAAAAAAATGCTAAAAAAAGTGTGAGGGGAAAAAACGTGAGAAAAATAAAACGTGAAAAAAAAAAAACGTGAGGAAAAAAATGTGAGAAAAAAGCATGAGGAAAAAAAACGCTAAAAAAACATGATGGATAAAAGGGAAAAAAGCATGAGAAGAAAAACGTGAGGAAAATAAGGAGGAACAAAAAAAGCGTGAGAAAAAAACGTGAAAAAAAGCATGAGGAAAAAAACGTGAGGAAAAAAGCATGAGGGAAAAAAAACATCAGAAAAAAAACATCAGAAAAAAACGTGAAAAAAATCGTTTCAGCCCACTTCATTCACAAAAAAAAGCATGAGGAAAAAAAAGCATCAGAAAAAAACATGAAAAAAGTATGAGGAAAGAAAAGTGTGAGGAATAATAACATGAGGAAAAAAAACATGAGGAAAAAAAGCGTGAGGGTAAAAACGTGAGAAAAATAAAATGTGAAAAAAAGCGTGAGGAAAAAAAAGCGCGAGGAAAAAAACCCGTGAAAAACACATGAGGAAAAAAAGTGAGGGAAAAAAACATCAGAAAAAAATGTGGAAAAATAGCGTGAGGAAAAAAAAGTGTGAGGAAAAAAAATGCTAAAAAAACGTGATGAAAAAAATTTGAGAAAAAAAACATGAGTAAAAATAAATGCAAGAAAATAAACGTGAAAAAAAGCAACAAAAAAAAAACGCTATAAAACATGATGGAAAAAAGTGAAAAAAGCATGAGAGAAAAAGTGAGGAAAAAACACACTAAAAAAACGAGATGAAAAAACTGTGAGAAAAAAACATGAGGAAAAAAAACGTAAGGGAAAAAAACGTGAGAAAAAAAAACGTGAGGAAAAAAAAACGTGTGGGAAAAAATATATCAGAAAAAAATGTGAAAAAAGCGTGACGAAAAAAAAATGTGAGAAAAAAAAACGAGAAAAAAAATGAGGAACAAAAAATCGTGACAAAAAAACGTGAGGAAAAAAATGTGAGGAAAAAAACGCTAAAAAAACATGATGGAAAAAATTGAAAAAAAGCATGAGAAAAAAAGTGAGGAAAAAAACATCAGAAAAAAATGTGGAAAAATAGCGTGAGGAAAAAAAAGTGTGAGGAAAAAAAATGCTAAAAAAACGTGATGAAAAAAATTTGAGAAAAAAAACATGAGTAAAAATAAATGCAAGAAAATAAACGTGAAAAAAAGCAACAAAAAAAAAACGCTATAAAACATGATGGAAAAAAGTGAAAAAAGCATGAGAGAAAAAGTGAGGAAAAAACACACTAAAAAAACGAGATGAAAAAACTGTGAGAAAAAAACATGAGGAAAAAAAACGTAAGGGAAAAAAACGTGAGAAAAAAAAACGTGAGGAAAAAAAAACGTGTGGGAAAAAATATATCAGAAAAAAATGTGAAAAAAGCGTGACGAAAAAAAAATGTGAGAAAAAAAAACGAGAAAAAAAATGAGGAACAAAAAATCGTGACAAAAAAACGTGAGGAAAAAAATGTGAGGAAAAAAACGCTAAAAAAACATGATGGAAAAAATTGAAAAAAAGCATGAGAAAAAAAGTGAGGAAAAAACACACTAAAAAAACGAGATGAAAAAACTGTGAGAAAAAAAACGTAAGGGAAAAAAACGTGAGAAAAAAAAACGTGAGAAAAAAAAACGTGAGGAAAAAAAAACGTGAGGGAAAAAATATATCAGAAAAAAATGTGAAAAAAGCGTGACGCAAAAAAAGTGTGAGAAAAAAAAACGTGAAAAAAAATGAGGAACAAAAAATTGTGACAAAAAAACGTGAGGAAAAAAAACGCTAAAAAAACATGATGGAAAAAAGAGAAAAAAAAGCATGAGAAAAAAAATGCTAAAAAAAGTGTGAGGGGAAAAAACGTGAGAAAAATAAAACATGAAAAAAAAAACGTGAGGAAAAAAATGTGAGAAAAAAGCATGAGGTAAAAGTGAGGAAAAAACACACTAAAAAAACGAGATGAAAAAACTGTGAGAAAAAAAACATGAGGAAAAAAAAACGTAAGGGAAAAAAACGTGAGAAAAAAAAACGTGAGAAAAAAAAACGTGAGGAAAAAAAAACGTGAAAAAAAGTGAGGAACAAAAAATCGTGACAAAAAAAGCATGAGGAAAAAAAACGCTAAAAAAACATGATGGAAAAAAGTGAAAAAAAAGCATGAGAAAAAAAATGCTAAAAAAAGTGTGAGGGGAAAAAACGTGAGAAAAAAAAACGTGAGGAAAAAAAAACGTGTGGGAAAAAATATATCAGAAAAAAATGTGAAAAAAGCGTGACGAAAAAAAAATGTGAGAAAAAAAAACGAGAAAAAAAATGAGGAACAAAAAATCGTGACAAAAAAACGTGAGGAAAAAAAACGTGAGAAAAAAAAACGTGAGAAAAAAAAACGTGAGGAAAAAAAAACGTGAGGGAAAAAATATATCAGAAAAAAATGTGAAAAAAGCGTGACGAAAAAAAAGTGTGAGAAAAAAAAATGTGAAAAGAAATGAGGAACAAAAAATCGTGACAAAAAAAACGTGAGGAAAAAAAACGCTAAAAAAACATGATGGAAAAAAGAGAAAAAAAAGCATGAGAAAAAAAATGCTAAAAAAAGTGTGAGGGGAAAAAACGTGAGAAAAATAAAACATGAAAAAAAAAACGTGAGGAAAAAAATGTGAGAAAAAAGCATGAGGAAAAAGTGAGGAAAAAACACACTAAAAAAACGAGATGAAAAAACTGTGAGAAAAAAAACATGAGGAAAAAAAAACGTAAGGGAAAAAAACGTGAGAAAAAAAAACGAGAGAAAAAAAAACGTGAGGAAAAAAAAACGTGAAAAAAAGTGAGGAACAAAAAATCGTGACAAAAAAAGCAAACGCTAAAAAAACATGATGGAAAAAAGTGAAAAAAAATTATGAGAAAAAAAATGCTAAAAAAAGTGTGAGGGGAAAAAACGTGAGAAAAATAAAACGTGAAAAAAAAAAACGTGAGGAAAAAAATGTGAGAAAAAAGCATGAGGAAAAAAAACGCTAAAAAAACATGATGGATAAAAGGGAAAAAAGCATGAGAAGAAAAACGTGAGGAAAATAAGGAGGAACAAAAAAAGCGTGAGAAAAAAACGTGAAAAAAAGCATGAGGAAAAAAATGTGAGGAAAAAAGCATGAGGGAAAAAAAACATCAGAAAAAAAACATCAGAAAAAAACGTGAAAAAAATCGTGACAAAAAAACGTGAGGAAAAAAAACGTGAAAAACAAAAAAACGTAAGGAAAAAAACGTGAAAAAAAGTGAGGAACAAAAAATCGTGACAAAAAAAGCATGAGGAAAAAAAACGCTAAAAAAACATGATGGAAAAAAGTGAAAAAAAAGCATGAGAAAAAAAATGCTAAAAAAAGTGTGAGGGGAAAAAACGTGAGAAAAAAAAAACGTGAGGAAAAAAAAACGTGTGGGAAAAAATATATCAGAAAAAAATGTGAAAAAAGCGTGACGAAAAAAAAATGTGAGAAAAAAAAACGAGAAAAAAAATGAGGAACAAAAAATCGTGACAAAAAAACGTGAGGAAAAAAAACGCTAAAAAAACATGATGGAAAAAAGAGAAAAAAAAGCATGAGAAAAAAAATGCTAAAAAAAGTGTGAGGGGAAAAAACGTGAGAAAAATAAAACATGAAAAAAAAAACGTGAGGAAAAAAATGTGACAAAAAAGCATGAGGAAAAAGTGAGGAAAAAACACACTAAAAAAACGAGATGAAAAAACTGTGAGAAAAAAAACATGAGGAAAAAAAAACGTAAGGGAAAAAAACGTGAGAAAAAAAAACGAGAGAAAAAAAAACGTGAGGAAAAAAAAACGTGAAAAAAAGTGAGGAACAAAAAATCGTGACAAAAAAAGCAAACGCTAAAAAAACATGATGGAAAAAAGTGAAAAAAAATTATGAGAAAAAAAATGCTAAAAAAAGTGTGAGGGGAAAAAACGTGAGAAAAATAAAACGTGAAAAAAAAAAACGTGAGGAAAAAAATGTGAGAAAAAAGCATGAGGAAAAAAAACGCTAAAAAAACATGATGGATAAAAGGGAAAAAAGCATGAGAAGAAAAACGTGAGGAAAATAAGGAGGAACAAAAAAAGCGTGAGAAAAAAACGTGAAAAAAAGCATGAGGAAAAAAACGTGAGGAAAAAAGCATGAGGGAAAAAAAACATCAGAAAAAAAACATCAGAAAAAAACGTGAAAAAAATCGTGACAAAAAAACGTGAGGAAAAAAAACGTGAAAAACAAAAAAACGTAAGGAAAAAAAACGTGAAAAAAAGTGAGGAACAAAAAATCGTGACAAAAAAAGCATGAGGAAAAAAAACGCTAAAAAAACATGATGGAAAAAAGTGAAAAAAAAGCATGAGAAAAAAAATGCTAAAAAAAGTGTGAGGGGAAAAAACGTGAGAAAAAAAAACGTGAGGAAAAAAAAACGTGTGGGAAAAAATATATCAGAAAAAAATGTGAAAAAAGCGTGACGAAAAAAAAATGTGAGAAAAAAAAACGAGAAAAAAAATGAGGAACAAAAAATCGTGACAAAAAAACGTGAGGAAAAAAAACGCTAAAAAAACATGATGGAAAAAAGAGAAAAAAAAGCATGAGAAAAAAAATGCTAAAAAAAGTGTGAGGGGAAAAAACGTGAGAAAAATAAAACATGAAAAAAAAAACGTGAGGAAAAAAATGTGAGAAAAAAGCATGAGGAAAAAGTGAGGAAAAAACACACTAAAAAAACGAGATGAAAAAACTGTGAGAAAAAAAACATGAGGAAAAAAAACGTGAAAAAAAGTGAGGAACAAAAAATCGTGACAAAAAAAGCATGAGGAAAAAAAACGCTAAAAAAACATGATGGAAAAAAGTGAAAAAAAAGCATGAGAAAAAAAATGCTAAAAAAAGTGTGAGGGGAAAAAACGTGAGAAAAAAAAACGTGAGGAAAAAAAAACGTGTGGGAAAAAATATATCAGAAAAAAATGTGAAAAAAGCGTGACGAAAAAAAAATGTGAGAAAAAAAAACGAGAAAAAAAATGAGGAACAAAAAATCGTGACAAAAAAACGTGAGGAAAAAAAACGCTAAAAAAACATGATGGAAAAAAGAGAAAAAAAAGCATGAGAAAAAAAATGCTAAAAAAAGTGTGAGGGGAAAAAACGTGAGAAAAATAAAACATGAAAAAAAAAACGTGAGGAAAAAAATGTGAGAAAAAAGCATGAGGAAAAAGTGAGGAAAAAACACACTAAAAAAACGAGATGAAAAAACTGTGAGAAAAAAAACATGAGGAAAAAAAAACGTAAGGGAAAAAAACGTGAGAAAAAAAAACGTGAGAAAAAAAAACGTGAGGAAAAAAAAACGTGAAAAAAAATGAGGAACAAAAAATCGTGACAAAAAAACGTGAGGAAAAAAAATGTGAGGAAAAAAAGCATGAGGAAAAAAAACGCTAAAAAAACATGATGGAAAAAAGTGAAAAAAAAGCATGAGAAAAAAAATGCTAAAAAAGTGTGAGGGGAAAAAACGTGAGAAAAATAAAACGTGAAAAAAAAAAAACGTGAGGAAAAAAATGTGAGAAAAAAGCATGAGGAAAAAAAACGCTAAAAAAACATGATGGATAAAAGGGAAAAAAGCATGAGAAGAAAAACGTGAGGAAAATAAGGAGGAACAAAAAAAGCGTGAGAAAAAAACGTGAAAAAAAGCATGAGGAAAAAAAAATGCTTAAAAAAGTGACAAAAAACAGTGAAAAAAAGCATGAGGAAAAAAACGTGAGGAAAAAAGCGTGAGGGAAAAAAAACATCAGAAAAAAAACATCAGAAAAAAACGTGAAAAAAGCGTGAGGAACAAGAAAAGCGTGAGAAAAAAAACGTGAAAAACAATGAGGAAAAAAAAAGCGTGAGAAAAATAAACCGTGAAAAAAAATGAGGAACAAGAAAAGCGTGAGAAAAAAAAAAGTGAAAAAAAACATGAGTAAAAAAAAACATGAGGGGAAAAAAACGTGAGAAAAATAAAACGTGAAAAAAGCGTGATGAAAAAATACGTGAGGAAAAAAATGTGAGCAAAAAACGTGAAGAAAAAAAAATCGTGAGAAAAAAAAACGTGAAAAAAAAGCATGAGGAAAAAAAACGTGAGGAAAAAAAACGTGAGGAAATAAAATGTGAAAAGAACATGAGGAAAAAAAAGGTCAGGAAAAAAACATGAAGAAAAAGTTCATTCATTCCAAGTGGGTAAGCGAGCGAGCAGATCAATACAGAGTTGCTGGACTTTTGTGCAGCTTATGGATTTTCGAACGAAAGAAAAACAGCAAGGGATAACATTTCACAGACACAGGTGAGAATGTCTTTTAAGATATATATGCCGCCTTCCACCTACAATCTGAGCTCCGTGGCTGCGGCAGCGTACTTCCCCTTGGCAGGAACACAGCTTCGCCTCGCTGCTGTGCCGGTCCCTGCTGATCCAGATGGGACCGGCCAAAGACCGGGAGGATCGGGAGGATCTTACACGTAGTTCAGGACGACCTGTACGTCGATTTCGGTGCGAAGTTCCATTGCCTTGGCCAGCGGACTGTGGAAAAACGTATTTTCTTCTTTTTCTAACATGTTTTTTTTTCTCACATTTTTTTTCTTTTTTTTTTTCTTTTTCCTCCATGTCACAAAATCGAGATCTTGAGTTTAGTGTTTATCCCCAGTACATGCCTTTTTTCCCCCTCCATGTCACCTCCGGGGCTCACTTCATTGGCTAGATTGAAATAAAGGCTCACATTGTGTAATGAGAGATTTATCTCACTATGAGCAAGAGAGATATAGGGCCCTATCTTGCAAAGCCAGATGCTATTTTAAGACCGTCCAGCGCCCGCGTCATTTAAATAGCAAATGCACCTGCAGCCATCTTTGTGCCCATGGTGTGTTCAGGTGAATTCTTGGCGTATTGCTATCTTGAGGCAGCAGGAAGTGATCGCGCCATTGACCAACAAAAACCTGGTCTAAAGTCAATAGCGCAGTATTTCAGTGTTATTTTAACAGCAAATTAGTAAAATGCACCTAGGTTTATGCACAGCATGCCCACACTATGCTTGTTACACACACACACACACACACACACACACACACACACACACACACACACACACACACACACACACACACACACACACACACACACACACACACACACACGAAAGCGCAGCAGCACACAAACATGCAAAAGATTGCAAATAAAAAGATTACGGTGCAAATCCGCCATCATAATAGCAATGTGCCAAGATACAAACGCGCCTGGCTTTTAAAGGGAATGGGAGATGACACTCTGATTGGTTTATTGCATGTTACGCCTAAAACACACCTATGAATTAATGAAGACACTAAGTACAGCCGTTTTGAACCATGCGCGGTGGCACAGACCCTTTTTGCCACCGTCAAACTAGCAAAAGTGGATTTGGACACACCCTAAACGCTCCATGCGCTTCACGCCGTTCACTTAGATAGTTTAAATAAGGCCCATATTGTTTAAAGGGAACTACAGTGAACTTGATGTCAATAACAAACAGTTAAAAGATTAAATATGCCACTTTAATTTACAATCAATGCACCTCTAAAATGATTAAAACAACTCCAAAGAAGATGCAAAGATATATGTGTGATAATATAAGTACATAAGGGTGGGCAGGTGTGTCGATGTTTATGTATTGTATACCATGTGTGTGGATAGAGATTATAAATCAAGATTCTCATTGTGATCATGATTTGAAGGACTTTTCAGTTACTACTTTACATAATGAAGTGAATATGGGGCCTTGATTAAAAATGTGCCATTAGCAAATGTGTGAGGCAAGCTGTAAAATACTCTCTCTCTCTGTATTTCTGACTTTTAAAAAATAAATTATATTCATATCTCCTATACATTTTCCTGTCTGAAACATAGGCTACCATTCAAAATTCTAGAAATCGCACAACTAAAGGAATCCTATTTTCAAACAGGTCGTGTTTATAAGAATAACTCTTATTTATATAGCACCTTTCAAAACAGTAAAAACAAAAGTCTATAAAATCCAGAACATAAAATGACCTCACGGCCACTGTGGCGAGTTTGTGCTTGCATAAATGTAAGCACAAAAATGACAACAATAACAGTGTGTCCACTGACGCACGCACGCACGCACGCACGCACGCACGCACGCACGCACACACACTTGTATGTGTAAATCTATGCACTGCAAACACATACACATGCATGAACATACAGCAAGCATGTATTCACACAAAATTACACATGAACAGTGTACATTATAACACTCTGCACATACAGAAACAACGTGCATACTGCCACACACACACATACTTCTCTATATCTGTACGGACATACATACACTTTGGGAATATTGTTTTTTGCAGCAGTGGTAAAATGAGTGTGGAAATGTAGTGCTCTCTTTCTGGGAGTTTAATGGCCACCAGGGACCTCAGTGTGGCTAAAGGGCTGCTAGTAACAACTATCACACTGTCAGCATGCAAACCTTAGGGATCTCATTATTTATAATAACACTGCATTGTAAATATTTGAGTTATAAATAGGGATTTAGTTCTTGTTTAGTTTCTCCACCTTGGTACTGACAATGCAATTCGATAAAACAATCAGCTCTGCAGCTTTTTAAGGAAGCAACATTTTAACATTTCTTCAGCATTACACCATTATCAAGAGAGATTTCAAATAATCTAACAGAAATGTTAAGAACAGGAATGCACTGTTAAACTGTAAAGAAAATAGCCATTAAAGATGCTTTTTTAAATCTCTATGGCAATTTTGACATTTCAATTTGGACTGATCTAATAACAGGAGCAGATCTAAAATAGGATGTGGAATCATTTGAATCAGAGATTTTAGATGAAGCATTACAGCAGTGATGGACCTTTGAGTGTTTGGAGTAACTATTGAAGATGCTTTTGTTTTTATCTCTAAGGCATTTCTGTTCTTTTTTGGTATATTCTTCTTTTTCTTGTGGATGATGGACAAAACATAAATTGAGCTAGTTTGGGATCCAAATTATTAATGATAAATGTCAGATTTTGGCCTCAGTTAACGAAAAGCAAGATCCACCATTCAACCATAGTACACTACAGAAAGAAGACACACACACACACACACACACACACACACACACACACACACACACACACACACACACACACACACACACACACACACACACACACACACACACACACACACACACACACACACACACACACACACACATGGTACAACGTTGGATACTGTATGAATTTTCACATTGGTGAACTGCACCATAAATTTTACTGACCGCTTTCCTCTTCATCCTGAAACACTGTTTTGACTATGCCAAACAATGGGTGACATTCAAGCCCTACATAAGTCACATAAAACCAAAGAGCTGGTTTCGCAGCATTGCTTTTCTCTCTGTTTGGGTTCCAAGTCTGACCAGAGTTCTGAGTCTGATTTCAATCACCAGATACTATTGCAGTGGCCAGGGCTTTCAGTTTCAAGGGGAAACAAAGTTAAATACTGTAGAAAAAACATTGCAACACGTAATCAGATATGCCATATGACATTTTCTTCCCCCAAACTCAAAGTGCACTCGCTCTTGCTCACACACACAGACACTCTCACATGCATGGATGCAGACACAAAGTATGCTCCAGTAGTCTTGCATAAAGTGCACACAGACAGACACATAACTGCATACACTGTCTGCCTGCCTACCAGAAAGTCAGAGCCTTTTTCTGCAGACAATCCTTCACTGTTTCCTCCAGTCTCCTAATTGGCTTTACCCAGACCCAGCCCACAGACCTGAGTCAGAAACAATTAAAAACTTCATTTATATTCCTGCAGTAAGCTCATGGGCTCCCACGGCATGCAACTACACCCATCAGCCCTCATCATCTGTGTGTGATTTTAAACTTCAGGCCATTTTACATATTTATTTGAACGTGGCCCGACTTGAAGGCTTTGCGGACTGTAGAGCGAAAAATGCTTTTTGATCACACAAATAATCTGTAGCTCGTCCAGCGTTGCCTTTAAGTAAATATCTGATTCAGAAAATATTAGCTTTCCGAGCAGCCTGTTTATTGTTTGACTTTTTGGAGGCTTAAATTGACTAGGTAAACACTTTTGCTTTTACATCGGCAGTGATTCAAAAGCCTGGGATTTCAAAAGGGGGCCTGACAGAGGTAATAACCACGTTTGACAAATAAACAATCCCCCGTCTCCATCCCACTGAATTGGTCCAACCCTGTGACTGGAATTACCTTTTGCCCTAACAGCCATTTTTAGAATGTTCCAAAAATGTATAGATGACCACATACCAAGCAAAGAAATATGTGTATTTAGCAAATCTCAGTTTTACCCATGTAACCAAATCCAGCATGTGGACATAGATTTTTATCAGAGTCCATTTGGTTTTTATTTGTAATTTGGGCAGCAGTGGACCAATTTAATGACAGGAGTGGATCTAAAATAGGATGTGGCATCGTTTGAATCAAAGATTTAAGATTAAGCTGTCGGTACTGCAGCAGCGATGGCAATCAGATTCTCTGGTGTATTTTCTGGATCCAGTGTTGTCACTTTGTAAAATGCAACTTGATGCATAGGCGGATTAAAGTGCTCAAGCAGTTAGAAAACACGGAAGTGATACCTGGTCAAAATGTTCATCATTGTTTTAGAAGAGGACATTCACATGAGGAAATGACTTGCATTGAACTACTTTAACTGCATTTGTGAGGCCTATTTCTAAGTTTGAATGTGTCACTTACTGTTACTTCAAAAATACTTTCTGAAAAAATAAAATAAAACTAGCAATGCAGTCATGTTATTTGTAAAATATTAAGGCTTAAAACCACATTAACAGAGCACACAGGCAAGATGAACATAGCAAATTAACACAATAGAAAAGGAAAAAAAGTTAACAGACAGAGCTATACAGTGTGTGTGTGTGTGTGTGTGTGTGTGTGTGTGCGTGTGTGTGTGTGTGTGTGTGTGTGTGTGTGTGTGTGCGTGTGTGTGTGTGTGTGTAATATATGAGGTGTTTGTGGAGATGAGCCTTGCGTGCCAAGGGCCACGGCAGGTGCAGTACGTCTCTGGAGTGCCATGTCCTAATATGTGTTGGGTGGGTGTTATCCTTCCTTCTCATCATCTCAGCTTTCTCCACCTCTTCTCTCTGTTGATATAAATAAAGACAACTCACCACAAAGCACCAGTGGTCCTCTGGAGCAAAGGAGACACATTTTTGTTGACAGTGAGCGGCTTATGGGGTGTCGGTTTGAGATTCTCTGTGGTTATCTCTAAGGACAGTTGAACACAGCAAGTGCGAGTCATCTTGATTAGAAAATTTAACCCATTTAGAGAATGAGGGAAATCACATAGTGAACATCATTTAACGTACTTTCATATTAGGGATACTTTTTTGATACTTTCCTTCTTTCTTGCAAAATTACATGATTTAAACAGTTTAATATTTCTCATTGATTCTGTTGTAAACACCTGGCAAATAGTCAACGAGTCTTTATACCAAAAAACAAAGTAGGTTGGTTATTAGTGCATTGGCTTTTAGGTAGTACAGTCAAGGTTAGACAGCTAAAGTACAAGGTACAGATTTGGGAATGATTGTGTGTTTTGGAGTATATCGAGCAGCAAGAAGAGTTTGTTACCTCTTCATAACAGTAGTGAACTTTTGCTGTCTTGCATCTGTTTTTCTATATTTGTTTCAAATTTCATTATTTGCACATGTGTTCTCTCAGCAACCATGATGGTGCCAGATGTGCTTGCTAGAAAACATGTAAGAATTATCCTAGTGTTCTTTTGAATGACTAAAACTAACTAGGAAGAGGAAGCATTCTCTCTTACTAAACCTTAGATCACTCATTTCAATTGGCTGCATTGAGTAATACACATTTCTGGGCACAGAGAAATTATTTCTTTGAAGACATGATGTAATATTTTACTCTGCTCCACTCTACCCAACCCCAGCATCTCCACTTTGCCTTTGGTCCTGTTATGAACTGTTGGAGACTTGCAAAATCCCCTTCCTCCTGTCCTCTATCCCACATATCTCCCGCCATCTCCAGTCCTCCTGTCCACTCCTCTTCCATTCCATTGCCCCTCCTCCCTCTCCTCTAGTAATGGATTACATGTCTCCACTCAGCCTTTCCTGTCCTCAGTGAATCATGGGGCCGAAGCCAAGGGTGGACCTCAGGGGTGGGTGGGAACTCCAGCAAACCAAGGGGAAACTCCAGATATTGGGTTACTGTGTTCTTAGCTTCAGATATGATGTAGTGAGTGTGAGTATGTGTGCATAGTGGGGCCTTTCAGTGTCCTACACATCCATCGCCGGGTGAGGTCGATGTGGAAATATGGGATGAATCTGTGGCGAGAGGGTGATGCTGGAAGGACTCAAGACAATATGATACTATATATCTTTAATATGAAGTGCTTATGAAGTGCATTTGTGTACATTGTAAACAATTAAACATCATTTTGCACAATACAAGTATCACTTTTACTAAGGTTTCAGAATCCATCATTAACTATTTCGTGATTTGTCTTTTGAACTCAAAAAGTAAATGTTCTGATGTTTATTTGCGGCTGAAAATGTAACATGATTTGAGTTAGTGCTGCTCACTAATAAAAGCATATCATTGTTTTAAATGTGGATACCTTCTAGAAATAGAAACACATTCATAATATGAAATAAATACCGGTTGTGTTGATATCTACTGTAGCTTGACCGCAATATAATTAAAATCAGAGCTCTTTGTCGTGTCAGATGCTAATTATTAGCTTTGTCTGTGTGCTGTTAGTTATGTCTGCAGCGGCTGTCTGTGCTTGTCTAGGACAGCAGGACTTTGTTGGCTTTGTTCCATTTTTGGCTGAGATTCCTGCACATGTCAAGCCCAAAGCTAGATGCAGCAGTAAATTTGTTGTGCAGCGATAAAAATACCATTACGGTGGAGTGAGGACAGCGCTGAAAGCTAGCATAGCTGTAGTTCATTGACTAACATCTAAACTCCCCTTTTTCATCCTTGTAAATCAGACTAGTCAGGGGCTTAAGTGCCTAACAGCCAAGGGACACACCAGTCAGACGTTGCTGAGGTGTGTGTGTGTGTGTGTGTGTGTGTGTGTGTGTGTGTGTGTGTGTGTGTGTGTGTGTGTGTGTGTGTGTGTGTGTGTGTGTGTGTGTGTGTGTGTGTGTGTTGAGTAGACAGCCAGAGTTGTTCCATTGCACAAAATAACCACACTAAGCCTGCTCTCAGGTATATGGACCAACATGGAAACTTTATTTTTCCATAGGAATAGTAAGCCATTTTTGCTTGAATTTCATCAACAAAGTGATGACATCCTATAACCTTTGAGAGTATGCCTAAAACTATAGTTTGTATTACAACGTAAAAAATTAGATCATTATTAGTTTGACAGGCAATCTGCATATGGATGTTAACTTTCATTAGTTCTCCAAGTAATGGCGAGTAATATCTTTAATTGTTTTAAATTAATAATTGTGTGTGAATATGTATCTGTATGATAATGTTTATATGGGAAATTTTATGTGACTGTGCCCCTGGCATGATACAGTGAAATGAGCTCAATGAATAAAGTACTAAAGTAAGGGTTAATCTATGTGCAGGTGGCCTGATGCATATAGAGCATGTGACCAAACAATGACATGTTTGATCCCAACAGCTGCCAGGGTTACATTAACACTGATTATTGCCCCACTTCCTGTTGAAAAGAAGGAAATCGGAAGCAGTTTTATGTCCAGCTAAAGCATCTACTAAATGCAGATTTACAGCTTGTGTTATCCCAGCGTGCTTATAGCTGCCTGTATGTGACCAAACTACAGACATAAAAAAGCATGCCTCTCTTTGCATAAAGTAATGAGTTTGTTTGTGTACAGTATATTTAAAGGCAATCTTTTAGAGGCAGTGACAACATTCTAAAAAACCCTCTCAAAGTCCAATAAAGTGGTCCATCTGCCCTTTGCTTCTAATTTTCAGTTGTAAGCAAAGGCCGTTTGGCACATATGTAAATGTAGATATGCAAAGTGCCAAGGAGTTGTGCTGAGTGCTGCGTAGATGCCATTGTGACATTGCAAATAAATAAATGTAATCCTCATTAAAATATGGCAACCTCTGGATATATTAAAGCTGCATGAAGTCAGCCAGAAATGGTGTTAGTAAAATAATAATACAACTTTTTAACAGTTTTATTACAGTTTTATGATGTTCTTCCTACATCAGACATCAACCCACTCCATAACATAGTGTCTATTTTAAAGTTGCCCTTTTGGCAGGTCTACAGCTCACATTCATAAACAGCAGAGAAGTTTCTTTCTGTCAGCTTACTATATATTTCAAGATAAAAGAAAGCCAAAATAATGACTTTAATATCATTGTTAATGTACTGCAGACGATGTACTAGGTCAAAGTGACTCAGACATCAGCTAACTTAAGCTTGAGAGTTATAACGTTGGACCCTGATCAACGCTTTTCATCAGTATAATGATTTCTTAATTATTTTCTCTTCAGACAGTGAGAGGACACAGTAATGTGCTTTTGATGAATGCAGCGTGTTGGGTTAAGGTCACCAAACATTGCCAAATAGAGATCCATCAATTATTTTCATATAATTAGTCTATTATTCTTTAAATAATGATATTAAAAAGGTGTTATTGTGGGTCTAATAACTGTCTCCATTACATTTCTTTGAAAACTAACTAACATTTACACTTCTTTTGTAACCCAAATCATGCTCTTGTTAATTACAGCAGCAGACTTACAACTCCTGCACTAAGACCAGTCCTGCAGCTAACATGCTCAGTTTTAATTGGCTGCTTGTGTGAAGCGGCATGCTTGATTCCAAATCAGTGTGCTTCGGACTCATCCACCTCTATAAAGGTTGTCTGTCCTCCTGCATGGAATTAATGAAACTCACCACGTTCTTTTCCCAACTTCAAATGGACAGAAACCGTCTGAAGTGCCAAAATCTTTGTAACAGAGAGTCCATAATGAGCTCAGAGTTGCCGTTTTCACCTGACTCCCCACTATTTATTACCTGTGGAACATGTGAAATAATTAGCTCACTTTTGCAGTCTTTTCATCAGAGCGGTATGAGGGGTTGCCTCACCTGATTGTGCCCTGCAGCCAGAGTTAACCTCCACCACTCTTTAGAGATGATAGAGTCGGCTAAAGGACATACTGTATGAGAAGTGTCATTACATAATACAGTACATTACCACTTAGATTATAAGGGGGTACTTTACACGCTGCAGCACTTGTGGTTTAACTGTTACCAGTGCATATATCATATTGCAAGAGAGGAATTGTATGCATAACAATTATGATAAAGCAATACTTTGGTACAATACTGCCCTGCTATATATACAAGATGTCTGAGTATGAATTAAAATTACCTTTTACAGAATACTTGTTACAGACTAAAAACACAAGTGAACAGGCTTCACATATTAAATAAATGCATTATAATTGTTAATCCTTTCATCTCCATTTATTACCTTTGGTGTTTATTGTCCTTTTTGAGGCATCAATGGAACTATTTTACAAGGCAACCAGAGAATTTAGTTAGACAAAGCCACACAGTATATATATATTGATTTTTTTATGAGCATTTAAAGTCAGCATAATCTGACTTTTTTGAACATAATGTAATACAATATTTTGAAGAAATATTATTATTATTATTATTATTAATTTATTTAGATAATATTTAACTTGGAAAGCAGTAATGGAGGCAGAAAACAAGAAACACAAGTGGAGGCCCTCATGTAGCGAAGTGTACATAAAAACAGTTAAGAGATCATCAGACTAAAACCAAAAGCTTTTTCAGTAACTTTGGAAGGCTGTAAAGTGGATGGTAACGAATTGTGTTTTCCAACTTTACTTTCTTTTGCAAAGGCATGCAGCACCTTTACGAGGCAAACACTCACTTTCTCCCCTTCATTCCCCAGATTAACTGGGCTGCATGTTTTAAAGTCTTGGCTTGATGGTAAAGAGACTGTAAAATAAATGAAATCAACTAAATTGAGTTGGATTTGCAACATCTGTCCTCTACAAAATAAACAAATAAAAACTCTGTTGGAGTAAATTTGCATTTCTACAAATTGTTCTGCGCACTCTTGCAGATTAAAAGTGCGTATGTTGAAAATATACTCAAAGTATTTGACCAAATGCATTTACATTTTAGGCAGCTAACGTTCTCATTAAGATTGACTAACATTGCGTGCAATAACTGGATTTTAGTTTTCAGTACTAAAATACTGGACTGCTTGTTTACTGTAAAAAACATACAGAATATTTTAATACAAATTTTAAAGCAAAAATAGAAATAAAACATATCTTCAACACCATGGGTTTTATGTAACATCCACAAAATACTGTGCGTCAACAGACCAATGAGTGAGCGAGTTCATCAGCCCAGTTTAGGTTTGGTATTCCCCTTCAACCACCATGGCGTTCAAACTGTTGTTTTGTGAAGAATGGGCAGTGTGTGAAGCCCTGATGTTTCCTATGTGCCGCTACTGGTTAAACAGACAGATGCATAGCTGTAGTTAATGAGGTGTTGAAAGAAGAAACCCTTTATGTCCCTCTCTCCCCTGCTTTTCACCACTGACATATTAGATCCTCCTTCGCTTTCCTCCTCCACTTTCTGCACTTGATGATCTTGCTTGACCTTTAATACCTTTTCTCCTTTGCTCTTATTGTCTTTACACACTAGAAGCAACTCGGTGGTTAATGTGTTTGTTGGTGAAGTTAAGTCTATGTAGTTGTCCAGTACACCTAGAAACTTTAAAAAAGAGCTTACTAATGGCCCAAACAGCAGATGCACACATTCTGAGCTTCGTTATTCCTGGAGTCTAATACATAACATGTATGGACAACACTGGATGACTATGAATGGCTGGATTAAACTCTAGAATTGCCACTCCTTACTACTTGTTGCATGTTATATTGGAGAGCCATGAATGGATGTTTATTCCAATGTAGCATTTTGGATAAGTCCAAATAGATGCAGCAGGTAGCTTTCTTTATTGCTTATGAAGAAACTTGTGAGAATATTGCTATTTCTTCTTTTGTCTGGCTCCTGTGAAGACTTTTGGATATGATTAAAACACTTTGCCTTTTCTTATCAACCCACTCTTTACTGGCCAAAAGTGTACTTAAGACCTTCTAGCTTTAATTTAGAGAGGATGAATGTTCCCAATGTTCTGCTGTGAGTGTGAATACTGTTTGATTGAAACAAGGTGGCATGCACTTGATTTAACCCCCTGAAAGGAGTGTCAGTTCAAATTCTCCCCTAATCAGAGTCTGGCCTGTCACAATGGCCTCCAAAGCCAGAACAGCCTGAAAAATATGTGCCTTGACTGGCCTAATGACATTTTACACGTAATAAACTTACTCTTGGACACCATTTACCACTACAGGGAGCCGGTCTGAGAATTTGACACGACTTTTACAAGACCCACGGTAGTTGCCTTTCTCTAAACTGCTTTTGCCTGGGGTGAAAATTATACTTGAGTTTGTGCATGCACATTTTCAATGCAGCGTGTGCGGCTGGTGGGTATAGTACTGATGAAGAAATAGGATGTTAATACAGTACTGTATGCTGTTTTATGAATTGCAGATCCACTGTGAGCACTTTAGCTTTTATTTCACCGTTCATGTTAAACATTGTATCTGATAATCTGTGGAGAGATACACAGCAAGTATAGCTCTTTTTATGCCTTTTTATTTCCTCCACCAAGGAGGTTATGTTTTCAGCTCAGTCTGTTTGTTTGTCGGTTGGTTGGTTTGTTTGTTTGTCAGCAGAATTACGGAAACACTATAGGCCCGATTGTCATGAAACTTGCTGGAAGGGTGTAGCATGGGCCATGAAAGAAGCCATTCGATTTTGGAGCAGATCCTATTAACGGGACGGATACACACATTATTTTTCATGGGGATTAGTAACCAGTGGTGGGCCGTGACTTTTCCACTAGGTGAGGCTACGGCTTTAAAGGTAGCTCACTGTATTTTGGCTGTCTGCGTTATGTTTGCAGATGCGACCCAGGATGCCACAGACAGACACTCAGTGGCAACATTTAGATGGTGTGTTTCAGTGATTTCGCCCTGCAGCTCAGTCTGGAAACCTGCATGTTTATCTCTCCTGCTTCCGTTCACAATTTTGCAGGAACCAATCACAAACTGGCTTATCCACTTGGCTGGCGAGCTATTGGCGGGTTTAACACAATGACGATAGAGAAGCAACGGCAAGCAGTTTCTTGTTTACATTCAACAAGCTGGCCACCGAAGCGCAGCTACCCGTTGATGCTATTGTCGCTGCTACGTCACCCAGATCGTTGGTCTGATTGGTTGAAGGACTATCCAATTGCGTACAGAGTCATTCATTGGTTGCGGTTGCAGATTTTCATATCATAGAAGACTGGACTTTTGGCCTTGGCAAGGTGCAATGGTGGCCTCATTTTGTGCTTTAGTCTGGTGATACAGGTGTGTTTTTACATAGAAATGTTGTCTATTGCAGCTGTAATTGTAACTGTAATAGTGATCCTCATAACGAAGAGCATGAAAACTGCAAAGAGAGGAAGAGTGAAAGTGATCGAGTACACAGGAAAATTGACCCCCCAAAAAGCTGCCATTGTCGATGATGGATTCCTCCCTAATCGAAACAGTTTGCCCAGTCGCCCAGCTGGGCTTCATGTGCTTTTGATTACTCTCCGCCATTTAGTTCCACAAAATTACATGCTGCCTAATGGCCTTTTAATGGTTATAGGTTTCTCTGCTCTTTAATGAGCCTGCACCAGTTGGTTGCTAATGCCCTATGGAAATTTGGCAACTGTCCAGTGTGGTTAAGTATATTTCCCTCCAGTTTACAACTTTGTTGTGTGAAATCACAAACAAGGAGGTTGGGTGTGATATGTGGAAATGTGGCTCCTGCTTCTCCTGTTGGCTTGTTTTGTCTTACTGTGGAGGCGAGCCACACAGCTCCATAATTGTGCTATTAGGCGTTTGATTGTTAGCACTCTCATGCTCCCTGTGATTTTTCTGAGGTGATAATGTGGCAACTATTCTGTCTTTACACACATGTGCAGCACACACATTCCTTGCAGTGGTAAACAACACACAGTAAAAGACACACAGGATTGCCAAACATCTCTTATGTCTCGGCTTTGTAACAAGACACGTATACGCAGGAGGCTTTCAGGTGTCTGTGTGGGTTAAGAGGTCAAGGTTAGAGAGTTCACCCCCCAAACTGACCTTAATCATCACCACAGCCATTACCGATGTGTTTGTTTGATTTTTATCTCCACGGCACGGCTGTTTTTGTGTCCTGGTGTGTATGTGTATCTGTGCGTGTGTTTGTGTCTTAATGGGGACGTTAGCAGCTGCTTTTTGATGAGTGCCTGTTTACTGGACCTAATTAAGCAGAAAACGGCCACACATCTCCCCTGCTAAAGTAGGAACTTAAACAGATGGCCTGAGGACCCAAGAGGCTATCTGACACCTTGCCCGCCCTGGATAGCCACGCTTCAGCCAGTCAAAAAAAAAAAATAAATAAACAGGCCAGTCCACAGTGTCCCTGTCAAAACCATCCCATTTGAAACAAGGTCATTATCATTGCAAAAGTTCCCATCTGATAAAAAGTGATAAGCCACATCAGTTAAAAGATTGACAGAAGATATTACATGATTGCATTTTAATATTTCAGTTCAACTTATTACTGTAATCATATCAATTTGATATGATTAACGCTTGTCAGGTCAGGCTGAACATATTCTGCATATTTCCACTGAAAAGTTAAAAGTCTGAACGTCTGTTTTTTGTCTTGCAACCATTCACTCACCTCTTGGGGTTATTCCCTGTTTAAGCCTTTCTTTAGAATTTGACAGGTCTTGGGCAAAAACAAACTGCCCGATTGCCTCGAGGAGGAACTCTGTGATACGTCGTCTGCTTTGTTATTCTTCATATTGCTTTATCTGTCTGGAGTCTGACAGACACTTACCTGAGGGGACGTGAAGGACTTCTGCTGACACTAAGCGGATCACGGAAGCAGCTCGCTACATGCCTCGCTGATGTAGACATCACCACATAGCTATGCAAAGGGAGAGATAAATCCCCAGGCCGCAAGCTCCGTCATGTTTTAAAGAGTTGTTTTAACTATTAAAACAGTGAACTGAAGAGGCACTCATGGATTGCAGTAAAGTCTTCTGGGACTGTGTTGACTACACTCTCAGTAGCTCCAATACTACCAATGTTTTTTTTTTACTACAGCTACTTCTTCTCCTACCACTTGTATTACTGTAAAACTACCACTGCTGCAACTAAATTCAAAATATACTCCACATCCGCTAGTTGGTCAATCATCACCATTTGTGGAAGAAGTGCTGCACGTCCTTTACAGGTTGCAAATCATGACTTATTTGGACTGTCCTTGTTCCACCGATCTGCTCAGGAACCCCACTGTGACTGTGTGTGTGTGTGTGTGTGTGTGTGTGTGTGTGGTGTGTGTGTGTGTGTGTGTGTGTGTGTGTGTGTGTGTGTGTGTGTGTGTGTGTGTGTGTGTGCGTGTGCATGTGCGTGTGTGTGTAAAAGGGGGGTGTAAATGGGGGGTGTAACAGCACTCTAGAGGGCAGCAAGAGACCATGTAGGATGAGTGGCAAATCTAGGACTTGGGCAAGGGGGGGAGGGGGAACCTGGGTGCTGTATGAGGGTGGCACATGGCAATCAGTTATGATTACTACTATTGGAACACTTTTTTTTCATTTACAGCTTTTACAGGTCAGAAAAAAAACATTATTGTCATCAAGGCATATACTGTAACAGCAGTTTATTTAGCATATGTCAGATCAATCCATAGATCAGATGTGTTAAATAGGCTGACATTCCATGTTAGTCCATGAAAATCACCTTCATATAGTTTTACAGCATGTTGATAATAAGAGCTGAACTCTATTACAGGATTGTCCCCTGTCATCACAGTCCCAGAGTAGACTGAGGAGGGCTAGAAACCCGACACTGCTGTTTGTGAGTCCAGGGAGGAACAAGCAGGATTAGGCTCGGAATGATAAGGCCGCCCAACATTGTAAACCTGCTCAAATAGTCTTTGAGTCTGTATCCCCTGCCGACAACATGCTATGTTTTAACATTATGTTCCTACATTATGTCATATATCACCGTATCAAAGAGGCATTGGGGTGATATCTGTCAGACACACGGTCAGTTTAGGTTGCGTATGAAGCTAATGGCACATGATCATATGCCTGTTTTAATGGAAAATGTGCTGTTGGAAGCTCACAGTGTCACTGGACAGCTATTGCTTTGAATTTAACAAACATAAAAATTCATATTTTGAACATGTGAAACATCTGTTTAATTACTTTTCATAGTCTGTGACATTTCTGATGCAAATATAAAGTCGCAGACGGTGAGTGATAAACTGAGACTCGATGTGAGCAATTAAACAAAACGGTCCCTGCCCTCTTTATTACCCCTCAGTACTGTGTACTATATATCTATATTTCAAGTATACATCTGACCTTTCCTGATGTACACAGTGCCATTGTTACACCAGCCCAGCCAAGTACAATGACACCAACATAACTGACTATATTTGGGAGAAACATAGGTCAATGACACATGTCGAGACAACGGCCGGAGTTTGGCAAACGCTGACGCCATAAACAGGGTGATCAGTGTGTAAATGTCCCAATGTCCCAATGTCTTGGGAGCCGCACAGGGCTTTTCATTTGTTAGCTTTTATTACCTATCAGAGAGACAAGATGCCTATTATGTGCTGCCAAATCCTCTCGACATGCCCAAACGGCCCTTGACCTTTTTATACCCGAGTTTACAGCATGGAAAACCTAGCCATACAGCCCATACACAGGCAGTATACAGTGTCCCATAACTTAGCTTATAATAAATATATACTCTGTCACAGGCCAATCTGGAGACATCTCAATTTAAGATTCAGGGCTTTTAACAGAGCCTGAGTAAAAATGTGTTAGGTGCAACTGTCTGTAATGCCTAAATATATTTAGTGTTGTACATAGAAAATGCTTCAACATGAGTACAAGGGAAAAAAAATTCTTACTTACAATACAGCCGTAACAGTGGGAGATATAGGTACAATGAGGATATTAAATGTCTTCCTTCTTCCTCTCTGTTATGCACAATCACACAACACACTGACATACTGTATGTGATTAAAACGAATGGAAAGGGGTGCATTAGCGCTGTGGAATTGGAAATATTCCCTGCTGAGAATCTATTGCAGTTGCACACAGTCAAACACACGCGCAATCTTCATTTCATTTTACAGGCACAAATTTAGCAGAGTCAAGCAGAACAATGAAATTATGTCATATATTTATTCACACACATGCACATTAGTCATATGGATAAAAAGCAAATAAGACATATCAGTCAATCAAGAACATCAGTGCACAGCAACAAATTTTTTGGATACACTTTAGATTACGTCGGGACTCTCTTATTAAATAATAGATCTTAGCAGCCAAACTCTGATTGTACATCTTTTCCTATTTGATTTGATAAGTTGCCCAGCTAAATTTAGATTCCTTGTAATCAAATCTTGCTAACCTTGTTACGTACAGTACTTGTAGATGAGCCAAGGTACAGCTTTCATCATGTGACCATCAAGGCAACTCTTAAAGCTAACATTAGTTTACATGAGTTGATAGCTTCCTTTTGGCTACAGGACTACAAATCAAGCTGTTAGTTTGATGGCTTTGAATCCTTATTTAATGCTTAAACTAAGCTTAAAAATATACAGGTGTTGTTTATTCATCAAGCCAAACGACTTATTTTATAATTCGAACATTATCTTAAAGTCATCAAGTAATTTCCTGTTGGCAGGCATTATTTTTTAGCTCTGCCACGAGTGTTTCAGACCCTTAAGAAATGGGTCTTTCAGCATATTCTTGAATCCATCTTGAAGACTTAACTTACTTATGTGTGATTTTTCAACAGAACATTAATAACTTGTAACAGTATGTGTTACTAAACACATAATACTCTTGAAAAGTGACACAAATGCGTGCCATCTGAAAGCAGACACGTGGAAATGACACCTTGTGTTTTAAGAGTGTGTCCTTATTTAGCAAGATGCGTTCCATGGTGGCTTTATGGGCTGAATGCTGTCTGTCTGAATCACCCCTTTTAGTTAGAAGGGCCATTAACAGCTAATGCTGTCCAGTGCTAAACTGTGCCGGAGGTAATGAAACCTCGGAGTCACGACACTTATCTCCCTCTGCAGTTACAGCTCCAACATGGCTGCCAGCCCGGCGTCGTATAGCCTGGGAGAAAATTAAGACAGTGTGAAATATCAGCGTCTCAGTCTCGCAGATAGCAACAGGTTTCAACACCACCATCTTGTACTTTAGTGGGAAGAGGTCTAGTTGTGGTAAAGGCGGGTATGCCTGGCGTTGTTTCCCATCATGCCAGAGAGTGTAGCGGGTATACTTATACCCCATTTGTCTTCCAACACATGGAGCTGTAAGGGCGACATAGCAACAGACGTCACAGAGGACAGCTAGTCTGTCTCTCTGCGGGTTTAGCGCTGTAAAAATGGATGGAAGAAGTGATGAGTAATACTATTAATAATAATATTAATATAACTTTACAGAGCACCTGTCTAAAACCGGAAAGGAGAACAACAAGAATAGTAAGAGAAGAACATGATTGTGTCACAAATCTTGGATTAACGAGGCCTGGTCCAAACCAGCTGGGACCAGCTAAAACTGCTCGTCACTCTTTTGATGATCTGAAGTGAGATTGCAAATTATGCTGGTAAACCGTACAAGACAAGCATGTGCTGAAAAATTGTCCTTAGCTGGTCACTTTTTTTTTAATTAAATATTTTCGATTAGAAAATGATGAGCTGCACCTCATGACACAAACACTGATGATGGGCACTTGAGCAACTACTTCTAACTAACAAGTTTTCTGGTCAGTGTTATTATGTTAGTTTGGTTTTTGCTGAAAAGATTGACCAGTATAAGACCATCAGAGCCAAGCTCAGAAAGGCTAGCAACCAGCACAAGCTACTTTAAGAGGGTTTGAAAGAAGAGACAAATGTAATACAGATTAAATCTACCATTTCTGTATGTTTTTAGCCCAGGTGTCGGGCTGTATAAATGCAAGGGATATACAAATTACAAATAAACAGATTACAATATGGGACACATGGTGAAATAATAATAATAGTATACTAGTTGCTGCAATTTCTGTTAAAATACTGTATGAAAAAAAGTATTTTGTCGTGACTCAAATTTTGTTGTCATTGAGAAAATTAGATTAGAGCATTTTGAGACAGTAAAATCTTTCTCTGAAACTCAAATATTTTGATTTCTTAGTATCTTAGACACAGTGTATATTTAGTGGTGGAGTAAACGTCATGCATTACATTTTTAAATGAGGAGTTGATCAAAACATGTGAGCCAATAATGTTTACATTGAGAAGTAGCTATGGTGAGGAAGGATACGAAAGACTAAGGCTCAAATATAATATTTAATAAAAGCCCACAGTGTCATGATTCATTAACCTGCCCACACAATTTGACAGATCAAAACCCTGTGACATTAAAAGCGGTTTCATTTCAGCGTAGCCCTGCTGGCTCAGCCCTTTGACTGGTCACTAGAGGTGTTAAAGAGGCAAGGCAGATCTGTGCTGGCGTGAGTTACATGAGCTTTGGTACTTAGTGGGGCTGAGGATTTGGATGTAAGTAGGAGCAGAGTGATCCAGGGCAAGGGTGATGACTCAAGGCAAATTTGTGACACAGAAAATAGTTTATGTACACCCTCTGAGTGTTAGTTCAGGATTTCAACCACTTTCAGGAACAAGGCTTAAACTAAAAATAATTTGTTGACATTTTACATCACATTCACCATAGTTCCAATGAAAACGGTGTTACTTGACAACCTACGTAACAACCAGTAATCTGAACAAGACCTATTTGTGTGATACACATCCCAGAGATGACACTGAGCTAAAACATATTGATATCATGCCTTATCTAGATATTTCTAAAATATTGTTTGCATGATGTTTGCAGGACCAGTACGACAACATATTTTACTAATTGCCAGACATCAGCTATGTGCAATAGAGGAATTTTCTTTAAGACTCACCAGATACTGACTACAGCAAATTTAAAAACACCCAACATGGATTGCATCACTATATTGTTTTACAGCAAATACTGATATGAATATTGACTTAATATAAAAATGTTGCAAATCATTTAAAATATGCCAAGCATTAGATGAGGTAGCGCTTATAGCCACATCCGCTGCCAGTTTTGTCGAAGCTTCTTCAACATCACTATGCGTTCTACTTTGGCACAAGGCAGCAGCAAGACAGGTGGCAGGAAGTTATTTCAATAATTAGTAATAATATCATCAGCTCACACCCTTGCTACACACAAGCACTCACACAGGCTCGCACGCATGCACACACTTCTTTCATGGCAACGCATGCTGATCACTGCTCACGGGGTGTCAGTGTTTCCCAGCATGCAGTTTGGATGTCTAAAATAGGCCCCTGCACAGCTGGGGCTGCAGGAATGGAGGGAGCAGCAGATTACCAGCTAGTTCCTGTTTGCAAACTCTCATACCGAAGCTGGGTAGTGCGGTTATGCTTCATGTGGTGTCCCGCTGCACTGATTCATGCAGAACCGTGCTTTACGTTCCCTGGCAGTGATCAAGGACAGACGTCGGCTCGCTGATCAAGGGCAGAAGTTGGCCTTCATTGTGGTGCTTGACAATGTTGCACCTGTCTAATGGTTATCCCTTTGATCTTCATGCGCTATTGTTATACTGTAAGTTACTCTTGTTGAGTAATTAATTTGCTTGTCGTCGATTGAAAGATGTGAGGCTGGCCCTTTGTACGAGCGTTCCTCTGGGAGGCAGTGCACACCGATAGTTTAACTAAGTAGATATGATAACAGGTGAATACTCACCTATATTGAAAAACATTATATAAATCACTTTTTAGCTCCAAACTAAAATGTAGGCCTCAGCAGACTATTGCTATGAAAATACATAGATGAATTTTTGAAAAAAAGGATCAAATAATTAAGACAATCTGTTGCTTAAATTTGCTGCCTCCTTTCATTCAAGCTAAAACTAAAAGAAATGTCTGTATTTTCCCTTTGTTGTCATATTTTCTCATTTCCTTTTTGAGATTTTCTGTATTCTGCTTCTTGAATGGAGCTTTGTATCACTCACTTCGCAATATTGAATCGCTTTATTGATTTAACCCAGAGAGTGGAGGGGAAATTTTTCTTTTGGCACTTTCAATGTTCCACTTCAGATGTGGTATTATTTAGCTAGTGACATCAACAAAAGGAGACATTTTGTTTGAGTTAAAGAAATTACAATGGAACAATTAAAATAAATCTTGAGTTGAACTTCCATTAACCTTGGCTTGGTTTGGGTTTCAGCTCTCTGGGCCCTGAGGATGGAGGCCCTTCATTTGATTTATATCATCCTCCTCTTTGACTAAACTAGAAGTAGGAGGAAAATTACATAGTTTCACTAAAAAATACGGCAGATCAAATCCCATCCCCTTTTCTGATGGGAGGAAATCTTTCCTCCCTGCTTCAAAACTTCCATTAGTTTGCGCTGTAAATCTCCCAACAGCAGATTAGATCAGCAGTGGCTGGAGGGATACTTGTTTTTGGTCTCTTTTGCTCTTTCAATTTAAAAAAATATGTAGCAGCAAACTACAGCTCTAGATTCCACTGTAAGACGCTGAATTCCCCTTCAATCACAGTTAAAAGATCCTGAAGCACCCTTTCTGCACGGATGCATTTTTTTGAGGAGCTGCGATCAGCTTACTGTATATCATTCTCAAGTTATTAAGTACTGAGGGTTTTAGCACAGGACACAGCTTGGTTTGTTCAAAAGTGGGAATCTGCATTTACTTGATTTTAAAGCTATGATACATTTTGCATACATAAACCTGCTGTATGATAATATACACTATAGAAGATATGAGAGTGATGAAAGTTTCAGCTGAATTTTCATGTAAAAAAATACTAACTACCAGTCTAAATCAATTAGAGGCTACAACAGATAAGAGCTTCTCCTTCCCTCTAAAAGAGATGCTGTAAATTCTGTTTGCACAAAGAATAGTGTAGGTGAACGGAAGATCCACTGCTAGAAAGCTGATGAATCAAATCTCAAACCTGTTCACGGAGAGAGAAAAATTCCCACAAGACACTAAAAACACTAAATTTAGATCTAAGCACAGCCTGTATCACTGCATGGATCACATGGCAGAATTTCAAAGTAATACATTTCTTTAAACACACAACAGTTCAAATTGTTATTTCCTGCTGAGCCATCAGAGTACAAAGTTGCTTAAGTTAAATTAAAGCAAAAAGTATAAAAAGACGATGGCTTTTCACCTTCCGGTGATCACTAAGAGAAACTTAAAACAAATGTCACTCTGGATAAGATTGCCAGCTACATGTCTAAAGGGCAAATGTAAAATGTAGTTCATCCACCTTTTTATATGTCTATATCGGTTCTTAAATCAACTGTGTTTATGTTTCGAAGGCCACAGTGATGTGGTCAGAGGCGAGTCTTTTTGGGAAGCTGGCTCCTGTGATTGCTGTGTACTGATGTAAACTCTGCTCTGCTGGTTCATGTTTCAGCCCCGAAGGCCAAAGTGGCAGGTTTGTGTCGAAATGTATAAACACTCACATGCCGACACACAACATCTTCAAACACAAACACAGAGGGACATGCACAGACCAACATCCCCTTGGGTGCACACACACACACACACACACACACACACACACACACACACACACACACACACACACACACACACACACCTAAATTGGACCTAAATGGACACACATTGACCACGAGTGGAGAAAGGAGGTGTGGGTCATGTCATTAAAGTTAGTCTCTAATTTAGGAAGGCTGAGTTATACGTAAATGAATGTGTTTACTTGTCTGTCAGTGTGAGATTAACATTACTGAATTTGTGCAAACAAATGTACTGGTGGCTGCATGTACCGTAGCACTCTAACTGAATGCAATGTTGGTACAGAAATAACAATGTTCATTCCATTCATAGAATTATGTTCAAAAGCAAATACATTAAATCATGAATGTAAAGAAAACTTTTCAAAACTCTGTTTCACAATGCCTATTAAATATTCATTTTCTTTTTTATCTTAAATGTTGAGCATTTATTTAGAACAAAACAGCAACTCAGGACTGTTAGAGTAATAAGATCTGTTTCTGTCTGTATTCTACCAACTCTGTCCACAACTTTGGCCCTTTAGTGTTAATTTCTACAGCTCAAACGTCTCCAACTTGACACTTGGTTCAACTTTCCGCATAAATTCCTAATGTTGATCTTCTGTATCTGATCACTGTGCCGATCCAGTTCTGGTGTTTACTTTGGAAACCGTTGCCTAAACCAAACTGCCAGATAATTCATCATTAACAGTTCCTCCAGCTCCAGCCTGAAAACCAGCACAGCTCTTCTTACCTTGTGTTGTCATGTAAAACTTTGTATACATTTTTCTTGCCAAAACTGTGTGTGTGTGTGTGTGTGTGTGTGTGCGTGCGTGCGTGTGTGCGTGCGTGCGCCACAGGTGCAGTCGAAGAGTACAGTGTGATGTCGTAACCCACAGGCAGCAGAATGGAGTTGGGTTTCAACACACTGTGTCAAAGATGCAGATGAAGCAATAAATCAACACTTACTGCAGGGCCCCTATCTGTGATCAGCCGCCTGCCTTTCTGTCTCACTGACAAACACAAACTTACACACACTTTTGCACCGTTATAGCAATATGTAACAGTATACTATATAGCAATAACAACAACTGTAATAATGCAGATGCTACTGTAACTTTAGCTGTTCCTATTCTCATTAAGAGGATCTAGTCTCATATGAATTATATTCATATGCAACTAATCTATATTTGCAATTTACTATTTTGTATTTATTTATATAAGTAATATTGAAGCCTACTTCTACCATTAACTGCTGAGGCTATCTGACAACAACAACCCAATTCCATGTATTTGGTGACAGCTCAGACTGATATAAAAAGGTCCCATCATTGCTGCTACTGTAATACTACTGCTACCACTACTGTTGCTGCTGCTACAACTTGAGTGACAAATGTGCTGGTAGTTTGTTTCTTGACTTGTCATGTGAGAGGGAAAACATGCAGACGTGATTCGGGTGCAGAGTCTGTACTCAGCTACTGGAACATGTATCACGTAGGCTACAGCATACCTGTCATACACTAATGTGTGGATATGAAGACAACTGTTTGGAAACACATATGGACTTCAGTATATTTTAATGTGTGGCACGTGTCAGTAATACAGCAAATTAAAGTCATTTAATACAGTGGCAGGATACAAAATAATTCTACATGACCCCACATTGAGGTTATTGATGTTCTGTGATGTCAATATTTGTATTTGCCGTAAAACTTGTGTTCATGATATCTTAGTGTTAAACCGTAAGGTATTTTAATGTTTCATTCAAATATTCCACACAACAGATCTGTTCTTACTCAGCTAAGAAAAAAAATGTGACGTTCATTTAAAACAGGATGCATTTTTGCATATCAGTACATTTACTTGATTAACAACCAATGCTTTGCTTTGCCTCTAATGTTTTTGAAGCGAATACGTGGTCAGAGGGCAATGTGAAATGTAGTTCCTTCAACTTGGGTGCTTTAGCACTTATGCCTCGTTTATCACAGATAGTCTAGGCTTTGCAGTCACAGAAACTGTCTCCACTTGCATTTAGCAACACAATTTACCTTTGCCACTTTGCATGCAGAGTCTCTTTGTCACTTTAATCTGGGTCCTGTGCGTTTATCTTCCCTCAGTCACTTTAATGCACATGGCGGTTGGCTGAGGCAGTCTGTCAACTCATGGCTGCATAAGGGCTCTAACGAGAATTAGAGGCACATTCTTCAATAAGATACATGAGCACATTTGCATGCACAAGCACACATATTGACCATTTCACACATACAAGCATATATATAAACACTGACACGCCCATGAGACATACAGCAATAACTCTTATCTAATGCAACCATGGTGGAGAAGGCCATTACCTTGTGATGAGTTACTGTATATCCATTACATGGACACCATATAGTCACTTTCTGAAGACTTCAAAAAAAACCTTTTACGTGCAAAGAGCATCTGGCAAAGTGAATAAAAGGGCCACTAGAGCTATAGACGGTGAAGGTGGAGATTATGGTGGTAGTGACCAGTATTTTGTACTTATTTCAATAAGAAGGACCATACCATTTTTTTCCCCGCTAGTTTTAGTCCTTAAAGATTCATGTGTACTTTTTGTTTACATTTTAGTTGTTTTCCAACTGTTTCAGGCAATTTCTATCCAATCATTTCTGCATGGTATGAAAATCAATTATAGACTCTTGAAACTGGCTTGAGATATACAATCCATCACAGTTGACATCAAATCATACATATTTTTTTGATTTCAAAGATACATTATTGATTCGTGGTAATGCAGTGTAGCCTTTTAAAACCAATCTGCAGTTAAACTTTAGGAAAAGTACGTACATCCAAAAACCTACAGTAAAACAGCATGGTTTGCAAAATAGTTTGCTGCAATAAAAAGTGAGCTAAAACACCTCTCTTATGCTTTCTCTATGCAGACTTTATCACCTAATGCCTTTGAAATAATTTCACAAACATGTTTTTATATATCACACGTGAATATTTTGATCTGAAAATCAAGCCAGGGCTGTGCTGATAGCAGCTGTCTGCCATGAAGGTTGTGAGCGCTCTGAATCCAGGTCAGGCTGCTCCACTGATTATGCTGTCTCCCTCTCTTTGATTTCCTGTCTGGCACAAGGAGTCAGTGATGATTTCCACTAGCCTCTCAGTCATATAAATCAACCAGGAAGCCCAGACACTGGGACAAGCACTAGACAGACTCTGTCCGGACAGCGCCAGGAGTGGTTACAGCACAGAAAAATCATGGGACTAAGTGTTAAAGGATGATGCCGTAAATTTAGGGAATCTCCCCTGATTGGTTGGTGAAAGTCAAGGAAAGGACTGGATAGACAGTTTTAGTCATGCACAGCCTGCTCTATTTCACAGTAGTTTAGGTCTCAAATGCAAGGAAAACAAAACGCCTGATCGTGCATTTTACATTAAAACATTAAAGAGTAGCAGTGTCTCTTTAAGAGTTGTTAGAAATGTTTGTGCTAGCCTTGATCCAGGGCCTTTTTGGGCAGGTGCAGCAAGTGGGCCATGGTTGGAACAGCTGCGATGGGATCAAGGGAGGGGGAGAGATAAAGAGATATACAGTAGAGGAGAGAGAGGGGTTTCTTCTGAGCTGCTGCCATGTCATGTACATCTCCCATAAATCTCTGTCCCAGAGAGAGAGAGAGAGAGAGAGAGAGAGAGAGAGAGAGAGAGAGAGAGAGAGAGAGAGAGAGAAGGAGCAGCTAGCGTTTGTATTTCATTTGCTGGGTGTCTCTCCATTCTGCCTTTCCTCCCCCACCTCTCCCCTTGTGCTGTTTATTTTCAGCCCTCAACATACTCCGAAGGCCTGTAAGGTAATTATTTCATAAAGTTACACCTCTGCTGTCACAGATGACCATAGTTGGCCCACACTTCAAAGCCTGAGCCAATGATTAACGTTTGAAGGCAGGCTGCTAGGGAGAATAGCACGGCTACCTCAATTTGTAGAGGTAACTTTTGCATGACAAGCAGACGGAGGGGGGGCTGAGGGTATCAGATGCAGGAGCAATTTACCCTCCCCTACCAATGCAAATCAATTAATTATCATTAGGAAAAGCTCTTCCTTTATGGGAACGTTTTTGTTGGTTGAGATTATAGGATTTGTTTTTAACATGTGCACAAATCAGCTTCTCAACATATTGAAGTAATAGCAAACATTTAAGCTGTTTCTTATTTTGGACCAGTACACGTTTGAGACCGAAGAGGTTGTAGAAGTCCAGGGCTGCTCTTAACATGGCCTGAAACTACAGGAGTGGTAATCTGTTCTTTATAGAATAAAACATTGTTTTGTTACTTACTATTGCCAACTCATATATGACACAAGAATGATTCAAACACTGCTAATCAATTCTTTCCTAAGAATGCAGACATAAAATAAGGGCTTTTGTATTTTTCTGGTCAGGGTTTGGTAAGATGTCAGAACATTTCAAATAGTTTTGAGGTTTTATATTGTGCAAACACACCACCAACAAACACATTTATACATTGTAATATGCTATATTCAGTTCACTTGTTTGATAATGTTTGAAAATGACTTAAAATACATCTGGGGAAAAAACTCAAATAAAGAGACTGAAATTATAGTACCTTTACCTTTATAGTACCACAAAAATGTGTAAAAAGTTTGTGTCGTAATAACTGTTTTTTCTACTCTGTATACTGCAAGGTTTGTTGGGTTTGCCTACTGACACGGACTGCCAGTGGCTACCAAGAATACATTGCTGTATGTATAGTTAGTTTCTCTAAGTGCAGTCTTCATGCCTTCGGTGAACACTCATGTTGATCCTATCATCATATCATCTTTCTCTCATTGAATTATAATGTAGTGTTGAAATTTTTGACATGTTGGGCTAAAGGCTACACCACTCATGTTACAATGGTAACATAGGTGTTCACACATAACGCATACTGTAGTTGAACATAATGAAGGGCATCATTTTTATGGTGTCGTGCTTCTGTAATGGATGTGTGTGAGAATGAGGTAACAGTGGGAAGTAATATTAAAAAAAGAATCACCTTAAGCCATATTTATCTTACTTTAGTTTAAGATTCTTCAAATTGAATGATCCCACCAGCATGGAGCTGTGGTGCGGGGGAAATTAACAGTGCCTTGGGGTTGAACACCCAATAATCAATCACTGTTGGCGCCATAGTTTCCTGTTAAAGTTGTAAAGTTGTGGGCGCCCAGGTAGCTGAATTGGTAGAGCAAGCGCCCATATATAGAGGTTTACTCCTCGATGCAGCGGCCACGGGTTCGACTCCAACCTGTGGCCCTTTGCTGCATGTCATTCCCCCCTCTCTCTCCCCTTTCATGTCTTCAGCTGTCCTGTCAGTCAAATATTTTAAAATCACTTTTATAGTATAGTAAAATCAGATAAATCTCAGGATTAAAAATAAGTTTAGCAAGGGGTGATGTTAGATATTCCCTGCCTAAGTGTGTTTTAAAATCATACGCCAGTGATGCTGAATAGAAATAATTTAATGTAACCATTAACCATCTTCATGTGTGTGAGTATTTCCCCTTCGCCCTTTGGCACAGTGACTTTTAGGTTTGTTCAGAGTGTCTACTTCTCCTTATATAAAGCTGTGCAATTTACACACTTGCAGATAAAAGCCTGTCATAGCCATCCATCTTAAATCACATGCCTCTACAGAACAGCTGTGTGTGTGTGTGTGTGTGTGTGTGTGTGTGTGTGTGTGTGTGTGTGTGTGTGTGTGTGTGTGTGTGTGTGTGTGTGTGTGTGTATGTGTGTGAGAGAGAGGCTATGGGTGTGTGTTTCAGATATAAAAGCATAGGAGTCCTGTGAAACATACATACATGCACACAAATATACTGGAGGTACTATACATTGTATATGCAGAAAACCAAACAGACTCTCTCACACAAACACACTTTAGACACCCACACATACAAGTACGCACACAAAGATCCCTCAGTGCTGCTCGTCAGGGTATGTACACCGAGATCATAAAAGTGCAGGGACACGAGGGCGTAGTCAGGCCCATCATGATTTTCAGAAGTTATAAATAGAGGAAAAGCTAATAAACATTTATGGAGTGGCCATAAATCGCCTGCAGTGTAAACGCTTGACAATAAGTTCTGTTATCCCCCCAATGTCGTTTGAGTGCCCTTTACTGGTGAGGCCATTACTCATCCGGCCCCCTCTGTGATTTCAAGTGCTGCCATTGGCCATGGCTCCAGGTTCCTCCAATCAGGTGACCTGATGGGGTCGGGTGTAGCGTCCGCCAGACCCCGGCTGTCGTCTCGATGACATCACGACGCCTGGCCATTAATTCAACTCTGTGAAGTGTGAAAAGAAGGGGAAGGAAAATGTTATCGTGTCTTAAATATGTCAGTGTTATGGGTGGGATCGTTTGTGTGTTTGTAGAACAGGGATTATTGTTGTCACCACTGTTGATTAGTTGCCTTGCTCGGTCTAATGCAGCGTCCTTGCGTAAGGCCTCAACACCATCAACAATATCCACTGTGTGGGACTGGTAGAAATGTGTTGTGAAAAGGAGCTCTAAAGAAGATCCCGTCTTTTATTTTGTAAAGAAAACTGTAGCCCACGTTATGAATATTAACACATTTTTTTTTCCTTTTAAATCTAGTTCTATTATGAACAACCATGTCTTTGTGTTTTAAGTGAGTAAGATACTGATTACAAATTAGTAAATGTGGTCATCTTAAATATTTGGCTTACATGCAGTGCTGTGAAATTACACACACACACACACACACACACACACACACACACACACACACACACACACACACACACACACACACACACACACACACACACACACACACACACACACACACAGAGTCAACTGAAAGGGAGCTTTAATCTTTAATGTCATACCCCTTTCCATGTTGGAAAAATGATCCTCTATGACATAATGATTGATGGAAACATATTGGTTTATATGATAACACAAACAATATTACCATTTAAAGAACAAACTATAGATTTAAAGCTGTATAAATATGTGTTATAATAGTTTATGGGTACTAAATAATGATCTTGGTAAAATAGTTTTGGAATTAAATGTGTATAAATGCATAAAACATAGTTCATAATGTCCTCTCTAAATCCCATTTGCTTTACTGTCCTCTATGTTCAGACAGGAGCAATGGATGATGGGATTGTTCTCCGGTTGCTGTTCCGGTCCTGAGCAGTGATGGAGTGTGTTATGTTTTAAAAGCTAATTAGCGTCACTAGCAGTATCAGGAGCCATCAATCTCAGGCTCAGTAAATAACCAAAATGGACCAAATAACCAAGTTTGGCTGATGATGGTGGATGTAGGCTTTGTTGCTAATGGTGGTCATTAACCTCTCAATGGCTAAATAATAGCATCTTAATTAATTTGTTTCAAAGGGAAAGTTTGTAGTAGAATTTAATTATATTAATGGGGGGAGGCCACAAGGTGCACAGCAAGAGGACTTTAACTTGGATGTGATTACACTGGTCTCGGCGTGTGCATGTGTGTGGCCACAAATGCGATTCTGCCTGTGCTCATACATGTATTTATGCACATACACACAACACTCTTTAGACTTGTCTTGTCTGTCAGCAGATAGGCTTTAAAGGATCGCTGAGCAACACTTATTATCCTTAAATATACTATGACCATTATTCAATGTATAATCTTGTCAATGATAAATGAAAACAATATTAACATAAGACAGATTGTGATGTTTAATTGTTAAACCCACATTTTTTTAACATTCCTCTAATGGAAAAATGCTAAAACCGTCTGCTGTTTTCTACCTTCTTGAACAGTGACCTCTGACTTCTAACAAGGCACACTGTTATAATAGAATAATGTTGTGTAGGATGTAACTATACATTTTAGACATTATGTCTAAAAGGAAAGGCCCTTTATGTAGCAGACAGACAGATGAACAAATGGTTGGGGTCAGATAGAGAGAAAATGAATGTGGGGGAAGACAGAGATAAATGAAACAATCAAAAATACAGCCGTATAGACTAATGATGTGTTTCCTCTGACTCCTCTAATGCTCATTTATTATATAGCCTACTGTATATATATCTTGTTTGGATTTCATGTCCTTTACCATAAGTGCATTTTTTTAGGCCCTTTGGGTTGGTTGTGTGAAGTGTGCTACATTACAGTAATAAAATCTGATTTGAGTTTTGGTGAAAATGGTAAGCCACTGAATCACGGTTATTGTAAAACAGCATCCATGTTTGGCCTCTTTGCTGTTTTAAAATCATCACATTGTCTCTTTGGTCAATTTAGTTGGAGGAACAAATTATTTCTGATACTACTAAATGATAAATAATAAAGAAAAAGTTGTTGAGAATATAAACGCAAATCAGCCATTTTTAGTAATAATATATAAACTCAAACTCTCTAAATTCCTTTATCCCAGTTTTACCAGCCCACATAATGCAAAATCAAACATTTTCATTCCTGTTTGCAATGAGAGTCATAGCAGATTAAAGCCTATCTTAGAGCGGTACATTTTCGGACCACCGCCTGCTGTGGTTTACTATTCCTGTCGCTCTGCTGCCGACCAGATAAAGATGTCCTTATTCAGTAAATTCAGCCTCACTCGACACACACTGAACCCCACACATCCTGATTAACTTTCTATATCTGCTGCTCTTATGCTCTCCATTTTACTCTTTTTTTATATCCTCTTCATCTTCTTCTGCTTAAATCCACTTCTTCCTCCTCCTCTACTCATTTTTATCCTCCTCCTCCTTCTTCGGATATAAGTACAGCCAGATCTATTACCAGGCCCTGCAGATACACTGGGACAAAATGAGAGACTTTGATTTTCTAATACCATTAGACTATATAGTGTGTGTGTGTGTGTGTGTGTGTGTGTGTGTGTGTGTGTGTGTGTGTGTGTGTGTGTGTGTGTGTGTGTGTGTGTGTGTGTGTGTGTGTGTTTGGGTGGGGGAGTGTGGAGAACCGATGGCGGACTCAATAAGAGAAGAAGAGCTGAGATTTATTAGTGGGACACAAGTCCAAAATCAATCAGGTGATTGAATCAGGATATTATTGGTCGTAAATTAGAGAGTTGTTTATGTCAGAAAGGGGAAGGAGGAGAGGGGAGGAAGTGGCTGAGTGCAGAACAAGCAACAGCAAGGTAAGCTAGTTGGTGAGGTTATCTGATTCTTTATGTCATGACCAATCCATGCCCCCAGTAGTCAGCCTTGCTGGAATGCATTTTTTCAGCAACACTGACCATTTTCTATATTGTAAGTAGTGCAGCATCTCGGTTCATTTGATTTTGGATGTTAAAACCCTCTCTGTCAGAGGAAACATATGATGCCATAATTAAATAAGAAATGAACAAGCAAAGCAAATGTGGATGCAAATGACAAACCACTTCTGTTTCTGATATTAGCAAACGTTGCTAATAGCTAAACAAGTTTTACTACACTACTACAACTTGCAGTCCTATGAGGAGGTGTAAGTGTAGACTAACTCACATGAACACACATGCACACACAACACTGTACTGTTTGTGAATAGCTTGGGAATTTTAGTCAGTCAATTTTCCCATGAAAAAGAGAAATGTCTGTTGTCCAGGACTCCCAACACAGTTCACAGTTGAAACAACATCTAATAAAATAGAAGAGGGGTGATATAAAGATAAGGCTTCATGAATATTTACGGGCCAAAGGGCTGATAAAGAGAGAGCAAGAGACAGATATAGGATAGAGGAAGAACCTAAGTGGTGTGCAAACAGATGAACCTTTCCACCTTAGATCAACATAAATCTTGTATGCAGAATGCGTCTGGATCTAATGTCCTGTAGGTGGATTATATTTATACCTGGAATTTTAGTATATACACTGACACATGATTTTTGTTTCCCACACCTAAACACAAATACTGTTATGCCATCACTTCCTCAACCTACATGCATCATGATCAGGACATAATCAGACACATAATCAGGATGCACGATACATAGCATGTAAACATGTGGACTTGCTGTGGAAAACATGGTGATCTATCTTTTCCCACATTGAATTCATTTGGAAAAACATGCCTTGCACTAGATTCAGAGATAGCTTGCTGATTGCACATTTGGCCCCTGTTCATGACCACAGTTCAGTGACTTCATACTCACATTAATTTGGCCCTATCAGGGATACACATTTATCAGGGTAGTGTGTCCAAATAACTACATGTCTTCTATTATAAAAAAATAAAATAAAAAATGCTACTATCACTGGACAAATTGATAGACTATCTTAAGATTTTCAAATGTCATCTGTGTAAAAAAGGAGCTATTAAGTTCTTATATCTACCAACATTAAAGGTACCTTGTTGAGTTTTTCACCACTAGTGGCGATCATTAGTGGGCCCCCATCTTGTTCGTATCTCGTGCTCCACTGGGCCTACATTCCTGCAAACTGCAAAGGGCAGTGATATAAATATGGAGTGAATACAAGCCATGAAACATGAACAATAAGGATGATTGAATAGCGGATTGAAACAAGCTGGAGGATAAAGTGGAGAAGGTAAAGCCTGCATGCCAAATTGCATCATTGAAATGCTAAATGAAAGTGGCATTCACCGCAAACATTGTCCATGTCTATCACCCTGAAAATGTCTGTTTTCATGCTGAAAATGTCTTTGCAAATGTTGTCAGACCCAAAAAAACTTCGCAGTATACCTTTAATTGTTATGAAAGCTGTGTTTTATGAACAGTATCCACAATGTACAGTTTATGTACAGTAAGCCCAGGTTACTGCAGCTTCTTTTATTTTCTTCTTCTATTATACAACTGTGGATATTCTTTTCCCTAGAAATCCCTGTAAATCTGACGACTGAGCTCACAGAATGTATGTAAGCGTGTAAGCATGCTGACTTTTGTTTTAACATGCTCAGTCTACCAGAAACTGCTTTTTGGGAAGCATCACATATGTGTCTTTGATGTCAAAACATTCTGACACTTTTTTGATTGTCTTATGTGGCAAATCTCTCCATCTGGCACTCACAGTGAGTTAAAACAAACCATCAATAGTGGTTGCAAATACTATTTGAACCGGGTCTGGCTCTCATTTACAAATTCCCATGTCTGGATCTCTCAGATGTTGGGAAACGTCATCTTTCTCTACATCAACAGAGCAGGAAGCAGATTATTATTATAGCAACAATTTTCCAAGAGCTTTTGAACCCTTCTCTGCTTCCCTCCTTTCTCTTCTCTCTCTGTCTCACTGTCTTTAAACTACTGCACTTTTTGCTGTCCCTCCACTAGACTTCCTGTTTATATTTTCTTCACTTTTCCTTGAAATCTCTCTTTTGACCCCTGTTTTTCTTTTTACATTTACATCATCATTTTTTTCATCTTTGAAAAACCACCAGTCATGTGATGGCTACATGTTTCAATGAACATATAATGTCAAACAGTCAAAAACAAGCTAGTCAGCCATTGTTCTCTAGCACAAATCAAAGTAAATGTTTTCTCTCTCAGGGATGTGTATTGTAGCTATGGTGCCAACTTTGTGGAGTGGAGTATTGATGCGAATAGATTATCTGGACTGAACATTCTCTAATTATATGTCACCTTACAGCGAGACAGTTTTTTTAACCAAGATTAAAGGTCTTCTTCAAGTTATAACAAAAATAAATCTATATTTTTCCATTTACAGTTAGTAAATTCTACCACCACATGAATTAAAATCTGTTCCTATGAAGGATAATAGATATCAGAAATGTTGGTAATGCAAAAGTTACACACTACATGGAAACACAGGAAGCCAACATGTACACTACACTACACAGTCCCTCCAGAAAAACGCGATTATGCGATCGCAGAATTCAATGCATAATCAGCCAAAGTCCGCATATTAATGCGGGGGCCGCATTTTTTCAAATACGCCGCACTTTCGCCGCATAAATTTCCGATTTCCGCGCAATATATGCGGGGCTTGCATGATTTCATAATCCCCGCATTTTCGTTGCAAAAAAGTCACATATATCTCAGCAGAAAGTTGAAAAATGTTGCGTTTACTTCACACGAGAGCAGCCATTTTCCCCTGTAGCCATGGGAACGTTATGAAGTGACGTAATTTCACCTACTGAGAACACGGTGTTGGGGGAATCACTTCTTTTCTCTTTTTCATCAAACCGCAGTTTTTGCAAGTTCCTGCAAGTTCCCGCAATTTTTGCAAGTTCCCGCAATTTAATCGCATAAAATGGCATAAATATCCCACATATTCCATCGCATTTTTTAAGAAAACGTGCCGCATAATCAAGGATTTTTGCCCGCAACAATCACAAAAAAACTCCGTGTTTTTCTGGAGGGACTGACTACAGTACTACACTACACAAACTACAGTATGTGGACAGCAAAAACATTAATGATTGTTGAATGATTGCCGCATTCCAAAACCGTGCAGTGCTTCAAAAGCCTCCATTTTTCTGGAAAGGCTTTCAATGATTTTGGAACCTGGCAGCAGGGATTTGCTTCCATTCAGCCACAAGTGCATTAGTGATGTTGGACGATAAGGCCTGGCTCTCAGTCTGCGTTCCAATTCATCCCAGAGGTGTTGAATGGGGTTGAGGTCAGGACTCTGTGCACTCCAGTGAGATTCTTCCACCCCAAACTCTATCTTTGTGGACATGGCTTTAATGTACTGGGGCATTGTCATAGCCTGGATGCCAGTCAAACTTAGCCCCGCCCACAACGTTTGAGGTCAGGAAGTTCAGTCTGGACTTGATCCGTTGTGGAGCTACTATGCTCAAACCAGAGCTGTTCGGCCCAATCAAATTGTCAGGGCGGGCTTTATAAGATGATGGACAGATGATCAACAGTAACGTAATCAACCACGTCACCATAGAGTGCTTGGGTTGAATTAATTTACAACAAAGATGGCTGCCGCTGGAAAATACAGATGTGTAGATTCCGCCATCTCGTCTGTTATAGAAGATATCGACAGCGCATTCATTTTAAAAGAGGAACAGAGAACTGCAATCACGTATGTATACACATTGCCACACCCGTCCGCACGAAACACGGGGGGGGGGGGGGTGGGTGCGAGATGCATGTCTCTTGTTAAAGCCTCTGCCTTTGCTCTGTCGAAGCCTGCCTATGACTTGCAGCTTCTGGGACGTCTGTCTCCGTTGCTCTGATTGGTTGTAGATCTATCCAATTGAGTGCAGAGGCATTTTCTTTCCTGGTTCGGTTGAAACACGCCCCATAATCACAGCCCAATGGAGCAGTATCAGAATCATATTCTGACTAGAGTGCTGTAGCATTACTGCAAGCTCTTTCCTAACTAGAACTAAGGGGCATTAGCCCAAACCATGCAAAAACGGCCTCAGACCACATTTGATGTGAACAGAGTGTCCACATACTTTTGGTCATATAGATAGACTAAGTGCTTTATTCATTCAAGGGGAATTGCGGATCCATGTGATTGTGTTTTGTTTTGATGTTATGTGTTTTAATGTTATATTGCTTTCACTGAGAATTTATAAGCAAAAAATATTTTTACAGTAATTAGCTACAAAATAGAAAAGAAAAGACAGTACTGTAAAACATCAAATGCAGTGTTCCTCAACTTGCTTGTACTGTAAAAAGCAAAACAAAGAAGTGATTACTGTACTTCTACATCTTCATCAACTCTGTCTTGTAGATTTAGCCGCAGGTTCTCATCTACATCGCAATTAGCCAAACATCTTGGAAAAAACCTTTGGGCATGGCGAACAATGTGGTATATATATATATGTATGTATACAGTATCTCAATCATCAGTACCGAGTTCGCAGAATTGGACAAGCAATTCCAAGGGCCTGCATGCATACAGTGCAGTACTGTCAATACTGTAATAGTCTCAAAGGTGGTACATGGGACCATAGAAACAGTGTCTGATAAACAGTAGTACATTACAATAAAGAATGATGATGAAATATTACATCCATAGATACTGTAGTCTAATTGGTCCATGCTCAACACTAATTTGTCACACTGAATCTTGTTATCTTGAAACTTTCATGATCTAAACATGGAATATTGTTTGTCTGTTTCCAAACAACTATGCATTAAGAATAATGCAACAGTTACTTATCATTTTGAGTAGTTGTATTGATTGATAGTTAGATCATTGTAATGAATTGAATAAACAATCATCTGAAATGTAATGTGTAAATTGCTTTTTGAAATTGTAGCACTTTGATGTTAAAGTTGTGTCATATTGAACAGGTGATCTTTGTTAAATGAACACATGATCTTTGGTTTATGTGTATTGTATCCAAGCAATTGAAAAAAGTGTTAGAGTTTTGAAAAATGTGTATTTTGATCATTGGTTGTGAGTTTTGTGTCTAGAGTTTTGAAAAATTACGTCAAGGTTCTGAAATTAGTGCCAAAGTGACTGTAAAAAACTGTAATAGACTATGGTGGCATTGTTCTTCCAGTAATCCTCACACTCAATGAGTAATGTCTGTCTGCATATAGTTTTGTCTGTGAATACTGTCATCCCTTCAAGTTTTCTCTCCCTCCTTCCTTCTCTCTATCTCCTTTTTCCTCCACCACCCATCCCACCCCTATTCCTTCTTGCCTTCCGCACTCCCACGATCTTGCTTCCCTCCCTCTTCCTCGTCTCCTTCCTTCATTTCTCCTTTACCCTTTCTTTTTTATTTCCATCTGTTCCTTTGCGCCCTTTGCGCCCTCCCTCCCTTCCTCATTTCCTCCCTCTCCCTTTCTTTACCCTTCCTTTCTCCAGCTGTAACCAGGCTTCATCAGTCACAGTAGGGTTATTTGTTTATCAGTTACCAGGGCATGTCTCTGCCAAGAGTGAGATAACAGAGGATGAAACCATGTGGTGGTCTTCTTTCTTTCGTACTCTCTCTGTCTGTCGTCCACTATCCTTTGTCTGCTCTCCCTCCTTCAGCCCTCCCTATCTTCCCCCATTTCCTCTGTCTTCATTTTCCCCCCTTTTCCTATTTGCAAGGACACACACACACACACACACACACACACACACACACACGCACGCACACACACACACACACACACACACACACACACACACACACACACACACACACACACACACACACACACACACACACACACACACACACACACACAAACACACCAACAGACAGACAGAAAAACACATTCATATTCTCCCCTCTTTTTCTACTCAACAGGCGTGAGTCTGGTTGGAGCTTGAATAAGAGAACACTGGTCTGGCATAAAGCCTTGCATTGGCCTTGATCCTCTGTAACACACGCACACAGACACATACAGGCATGCACACGTATGCACAAGACATGCATGCACACACACATTGCACAGAAAGCTGCAGACACGCCAGCACATACATATGGAAGAAACTATATGGAAGTGCTCAGAAACACAAACATGTATGTAAGTACAGACTTGCACATATGCGCAGACATCAAACCCCCTACACTCTCATGCACACACACACACACACACACACACACACACACACACACACACACACACACACACACACACACACACACACACACACACACACACACAGGCCTCCCATCCATCCATCTTAGCTCCTTGATTAGATTAGGCATTATTAATGGAGGGCCTGTGAGCCGAGCAGACAGCAGGGTCACACCGAGTTTAATTCCATTCTCAGATAACTTCATTTGGCCTGATGCGATTGTTATTGCCCCGGTGCTAGATGTTTATAGGAAACAATAGCCCCCATAACACATCCAGACATCCTATTTAAAGAGGGTCAGCCAGGGGCATTGGATACAGCAGCTCCTCTTCCTGCTGCACTGAGTCCGGTGTTGTGGCTGATTTAAGGGGTTGGCCATTTCTTATGCCGAGGAAAAGAGAATTAACTGGCGCATTGAAATGTATTACCTTAGCCGAGCGAGCACCATCAACGTGTGCTTCCGTTGCATATGGATAGGCAAGCGAAAGCAAAAGGAAGCGGTGCTGGAATTTTGTGATAACCCTCCATGTGGCTTTTAGCGAGCAGTAAATCTAGTTTTTTATTGTTCGTCACAGGGAGCTCTCTTACAAAGAATAAACATTAAGCGTAGATGGTACAAATTTATTATGTGTGGTCGTCGACAAGGTGAATAAAGCTGTCGAAGGGAGAGTGACAGAGGGGAAAAGAGGAGATTGATATGCACACTGCATCAGAGAAGAGAATGTAATTAAACTGGAAGAGTGTAGGATTTTAGTTCTGAGCAACACATAGATACATATGGATAGATAGATGGAACACAGTCGTATATTTGCATTGAAATTTTTGACTACATTTTTATTAGTCATAGGAAATGAACATTTATATGAAAAACCATGCTGGTTACAAGAGGAAAAGATGACAAACCACAATCAATTTTTTTTAAATCCATCATCAGCGACCACACTATTTGCTGTGACTTTGGGAAATGGTTCCCTCAAAAACGTCCAAAGGCCTAACAAACTTGTCTACGTTACTGCTTGAAATTGATTTCCACCCATTTAAAGTGAATGAGCGAGAGAGCTGGACATCAAAAGAGCCGCTCTCTTCATTTCGAAACACAGACCACATTAATGGGACCCGGGCTTCATGTTGAAACATTACAGCCCACGGAGTGGCATTCCTCGGTTTTCATTTAAAAAATTTTACGCCATGTCACGTTAATGTAGGCACTGACATTTCAGTCATCACCTCATCGAAACTGAGGTAATGCCTTTTTGGTTTTGAAACCAGGGGGTGAAGAAAAGAGCGAAAACAATGAAAAAGTATTGGAATCAGTCCAAAGGCTGTTAGGAGAGAGCTTATCATGTATCGTATTGCTGCTCTGTAGTACTGTTAGTGTTAGCGTGCTGCTGATGGACCGTTCTGTGCGGGTGGGTTGGTCAGTGCAGAGCCAGAATGGAGGCCCCCGCAGATCCAGTTTCCCCGTGATGGATGAGTTTGGCTGGAAACTGTCGGTAGAGCTATGACCTTGTTGATTGCATGCATGTTTCATGGGGTGATGCTGTGGATTGAGGCTACAGCTCCCCTCTCATCCAAAACCTACAGTGTCCTCTCCAGGCTTCCTTTCTTTCCCTGATACAATCAAAATTGCTTTAATCGCCAAGTATTATAAATGAGCAGGAATTCTCCCTGACACTTGCAGCTTACACGGTACACACTTTTACACATAATACATGGCCAACAGGGCACTTGCAGTGTAAATGTAGGGTTGTCAAAATAACGCGTTCATTTTGATTAATTAATCTTTAGCGCGTTAAAAAAAATAACGCAGATTAATCCATTCCATATTGACCTTTCACCCGGAGCCGTTCTAGCCACCATTTGACTGTAAAATGAAGGAGGGAGACGAGAGAAGTCGTTGCCACAGGCAACAGAAACTTCGCTGCACGTGACGCTAGTTAACACTACACTCAACAGCAGTTAACGTTAGCCTTCCGCTAGCTAGCAGCTGGATTAAACACGGTTAAAATGCTGACAGCTAACGCTAAACGGTGTAAACTTTGACTGTATTTCACTCACTGTAGAGGATTCCGACACTTCTGCAGCTGCAGCCGTTGTCCGAAAAACGGTGCGTTCAATGAAACTGGTAACCTACAGCCACGTGGTGCATTCAAATTGTATTGTAAAATACCATTTTTCCATCTGGTGGATGTTTTTGTCATTCAACAACAATTTACTAGGGAAATAACTCTATTCCTGAAGCACTTTTGAATTTATATCTTCAGTATATTATGTCATATTGTTGATTGTTATGGTCATTATTTGAACAGTGAAAATAATAATAAAAAGAGTTTTTTAACTTTAATGTCACTAATGCTGATTATTCATTGATTCATTTGAATTGAAATATTTAAAATACTTTTACAGCAAAAATGATGTATGCGATTCATTTAGATTAATTAATCACAGAGTATGTAATTAATTCAATTACATTCATATTTATATATTTTGGCTACTTAACGTGTGTAAACTTCCTCTATTATAAACATTGCATTACAAAGTGACAAATAAATGCACTCATCAAAACCACAGCTCCCTGGACTGTCAAAAGCTCTTTTCTTTCTTAACAGTAATAAGAGTGAGGCTAGACAAGTTTTTCGTTCTCATAACCTACTCAGGCGCATATATTTAGCTCCTCGTGCATTTGTACCTGGTAAAGATAAAGTGATTCTGGCTCTGAGATCCATGTGGTTGTACAGGAAGGGGGAAAGGGAGCTCCAGTTTCTTCTCACACCTGGTGCTAGCTAGCAGCAGTGCCCAAACCTCCGAGCACTACGGGAGAGCAGACTCACCGCGGACCGTACAAGCTGTTGGAAAACCCTAGGTGGCCATAATGAGAACGTAGTGTAATGTATCACACTGCCGGCGCTATTGGAACCAGAGGCATGCTGGGCTTGCAGCAGACGGGAAGAAAGTTAATCACTGACTTAAGGGCTATTCACAAGTTTTTGTCCTATTTGAAAACGGAGGGAAACTTTGCTCTGGCTGGAAAGGTTTATATGGATGCAATTATCAGTTTTAATCTTTGCATGGCTCTACGACCGAGAAGTTCTGATAATTCAACTAGCCAAAAAGAAATTCTGATATTGAAAGTGTTTCATAAGTATGTTACTGTAATAAATAGAAACCTCAAAACTGTTCCCTAGTGATAGCCAAAGGTATTTTTTATAGTTTCTTCTTACTATCTGAGTGACTGTTTCAGTTGTTGAAGAACACTGTTACCCTTATGTTCATACTGTAGCCTCTTATTTAAAAGACAAATGGTTCTGCCCCCTGTCCCTCTGGCTGGTACCTGTTATGTAATTGTTTTGTAATAACTTAATATTTTGTTCTAATATCAGTTAAGTGCTCTACATATATTCAGTAAAGGTTAAATGTAAAAGTAGGTGTAAATCATATATCCATATTAAATTGTCTCTATTATTTCATTTATTAATTACTAAGTTAATGCTTCATTTGTATCAAAAGTGGCAAGTAAGAGTTTGTGTTCCCAGTACTAAAGAGTGATGCAGTTTATACAGTATATAGTATATAATAAAAATCAATCCAATATAGACTTAGCTTTATATACTATTACTACTGATGCAAAGTGAATTCCCACTATATAAAAGCAGAAATTATACACAAGCTATTATGTTCAGCTGTTTAGCAGTGTGGCTAGTTGGCAGTCTGATGAGATGCCAAGTGAGTCTGATACTGTCTACTTTTACGTGCTGTGTGCCATAATTGATGGTTGTATTCCAATCAGGGCCCATAAAGCTGTCATCATCAGTCTGGGCTGCCAGAGGTCGCTTCCTCGCTTCTCCCACTGTACTACCTGTGGTTGGTGTGCAAAACAAACAGCTGATAACTTACTCCAGATAAAGGAGTGGTGTTCTAGACTGAGAGGGAAGTCGATTATGACACTTTGGGTTTCTGGAATGATAGGTTACAGTGTGTACACTGTTGATAGTAGAGATGATCTCGACATGGCACTGATTACAAGTCAGGAGATAAAGAGGACACTGTTTAGTTTCTGTGTGTGTGTGTGTGTGTGTGTGTGTGTGTGTGTGTGTGTGTGTGTGTGTGTGTGTGTGTGTGTGTGTGTGTGTGTGTGTGTGTGTGTGTGTGTGTGTGTGTGTGTGTGTGCGTGTATGAGAGAGAGCAATGTCTCCTGCAAGGTTTTTATTGAACACCTGAGTCACTTGGCATACAGTGACGTCTTGTGTGCATGCATTTACTGTATTCATGTCATATTTGTGTTTATGTGCTATATAAATATAAATAAAGTTTATGATGTGCATGCAGATGTCAATGCATCTCTGTGTATATGCACATGCACTGTATTTAACTGTGTATGTACTGTATATGTAAGAGAGAGAGAGGGGCCTAATGTCTCCGTCTGCATGGGGCTGAGGAGAAGCATCAGCCTAGGTGGCAGGCAGAGTACATAATGGAGTAGCCATGCAGAGGTGAATAATTCATGTCTAGATGGGAGCTCGGATGAGGATATCCAACATTTTCATATATTAATTTATTGCATGGCAGATGAAGGCTAAAATATGCTGAGTGCTTTATTAGCTGCAAATCTATGTCACTAAAAGGCCTTTGTTTCAGTGAGGTTACAGGGTACTGGCATTTTTCTTCTTTGTCTTCCTGGATCAGAGCCAGGACCATATTATTTTAATCAGATGTGATTGCCAAGAGTGTTCCTCTTTAACATCGTATCATCTCTTTTGCATCTCCCGCTGCAAAGAAAGAAATATATATATAAAAGATATCCATGTCTTTCTCTCTCTCTTGATATAGTACATCTGTCAATTATTTGACCTTTAACGTACAAATTATTGTATAAAGTGTGATGAGAATGACTGTGTATAATATATTATAAACATGTTTACAAGTCCTTAAGTACTTTTGCATAACTGTAATTTTGCCATTCTAGGCATATACGATTCTATTATCGTTGCATCCCTGCAGGACATTTTGGACAGCTGTGTCAAGTACAGTTCTGCAGAAATTAAAAAGATGTTAATGGCTCAAATATTGTTGGATAACTCATTCTTATATTTAATACCTGTCGGATGTTTGGAGGATATTGGAGCTAGGATTTCGTGTAAAGATGCATTGCTATAAGCTGCAGCAAAGAATGATGGTGTATGATGGCAGACCATTGGGTTTCTGGTTTCTGTTATGATTTGTTTGATCATCCTCCAAAATGAAGGCCCAACTCAGGATGCAATGACAATGAGTATTTGCTCAGCTCAAGTCTTCTTGAGTAAGACACTGAGGGACACATTCGGTGAGATTGCATTGCAGTGTCAAATTGTGCATTTGTGCTCCGTGGTAGTTTGAGCTAAGAGTGCTGTTTTTGTGTTATTGGCCAAGATGTTTGTGCAAATAAAGTTATTGAGCAAATGCTACAGATTTTTGTTTTTGTTTTTTAAAATCTGTATTGAATCACTTAGAAGTAAATGTAGTATAGGCGAACTGACACATAAAGCACATTTGGATCAAAGACACAAAATGGCTATTAGGCCTGCTCACTGTCCAGTCAGTAAACTCCATGGCTTTCTAATTTTGTCATTATGGTGATATAATAGCATTGACTGCTTAACTTAAGTAAATCCATATGTACCATCAAGCACTAAAGATTCATTTTAAAGTTTGATTCCCAACATATTCCTGGCAAAATGCCCTTCGGAACGACAAGTGAACCTTTAACTTGCTCTCCGCAGCTCTGACCTCTCTAGTTTAATGTGTTTGTGTCTATCAGATGGATATGTGAACAAACAAATTCCTAATTACCCTCTGTGGAGAAAGGTGATTGAGTGCTCTGAGAAAATCTCCGTCTTAAGACTCTTTATAGAGACATGTTATGTGCAAATCCATTGCTTTGTAATGGAGGAAAACAGCATTAGCCCAGAATGAGAAGGCATGAATATTGCATCAGAGCTTTGTTATGCTCAGGCTCACGTCTGTCTTAATGGTGCACTTTACCAACTAGCTATATCCATTAAATGAGTGTGCTTAATATGAATGTATGTGCATGTGTGTATGCATTAGAGATAGTGTGTGTGTGTGTGTGTGTGTGTGTGTGTGTGTGTGTGTGTGTGTGTGTGTGTGTGTGTGTGTGTGTGTGTGTGTGTGTGTGTGTGTGTGTGTGTGTGTGTGTGTGTGTGTGCGTGCGTGCGTGCATGCATGTGTGAGGGGGAAAGACTTTATTTATGTGGATAAGTAATGTGTGCTTGGCTTGAGTCTATGGACACATTTGTGTACTTTGCTTGTGTAAAACTGATGCAAACTGTCCAAAAATGATCCAATAGCAAATTGTTAAGCCTTAAACAAATTATCTTAAAAAACCTTCATGGCTCCTATTGACTTAATGGTAAACCTGAGGCGGAAAAGTTCCATTTCACGTCACCTGTGTGGAACGTCACACAGTGAGCTCAGCATCGACTGGACCTGTGAACAATCAACAGGATAATTCCCAGGGCTTATCTACTAAGATAACAGCTATGGCTGTGTGTTTAACTTCTACAGTGACCTCTCCGTTGTTGCTTCTCCTTTTTTTTTCTCCTTACCTCTTCCTCTGTGATCAAGGTTAGGAAACTCAATACCCCCGATGTGCTCTGTTTTCACCTGGTCGTCACGGTAACCCCAAAACACGGGGGCGGTCGTGAATGAAATTCCTGTGTGTCATCAATCACTGGCCGACAAAGACAGGATTGTTGTGGTCTTTGAGTGACGCGGGGGGAATGTGCTGGCTGAGGCTGAGGCTGGGGGCCTTGTGCGGTCTGGACCGACAGGCCCTGAGCTGAGACCTGGATGTTTACACTGCCCTCCTGACACTGGCACTGATTCAGGTTCAGAGAGAGAGAGAGAGAGAGAGAGAGAGAGAGAGAGAGAGAGACTATCCCTTCACTGTTGGTGTTAGATAAAAGACAAAAAATATTCTGACAAAGAAAAAAATAAATCTTGGCATTGTTCAGGAAGTGATAAACTGTCTAAGATTGTAGATGGTGTTTACTTATGCACATGTGCATCCGGCATTGGAATACAGTTTGGCAACAAATTTCAACATTAAGACGTACAGTACAGGTGATGTAACACACCTTATAGCGGCCATATAAGAGGACATTTGCATATCAAGTCTCTTTCTTTTTTTATTAGAAAATGTCAGCATGTAAAAATAAATATGACCCAAAACTGTTGCCTGTCATAAATGGTTTTGGATCAGTCTCACTTTTTGCATACTTGTGCATCCAACAAATAGCTCAAAGCTAATGCATAGATACAAAGCTTATACCTTGGTATTAGCTTTGCCTGTGCAGGAGTAATGTACTGATCAGGATGTTTTTAATTGGAACACCTGATGACGTCTGATTCACGTTGAAAGGAGCCAGTTGAGGTGGTTCGGGCATCTGGAATCTGCAATTTATAGTGCTTTGAAATAGAACATTAATATACATGAATTATTAATTAACAGTTGTACCATTTAACATACACTCAAAAATCTTTAAACTCTAGTCCAAGTGCCATTTTGCTAAATGCAATGCACATTTTTGACCATTTGCGCCAAGGCTTATTCTTTATTACTGTAACTTTTCATGGTAGCAGCAGGTGCAGATTGCTTGCTTTGTGATGGAACTACTAAGCCTATAGGCTTCTCCTTTACTCCAAACAACTCCCAATCTCTAAATCTCCTTTCTTAGACCACAGACTCATTACAGTGTCTTCTACGTCTTTGCCTAATCATCCATGCATCCTAAACCCACTCATTAGCATGCATGCATGCTAACACGGCTATCAGGGAGGACAGCCATGTGCCATAATCCCCCTCAGCATTCCCAATCTGTAACGCTGGGAATCTGGTTCACATTTGTGCTGCTCACTGAAACTTCTTGGAGCATTTGGGTTCAAACACAGGGGGAAGGAGGGGGTTCTGAGGTCATAGGAACATTTTCCTAAAATGAATTTGGTATTCTGTGATGTATCTTATCAATGAAAACAATGTTTGGAGCATGACAAAGAGTTTATTTTTTTAAATTCAATTCAAAGTGCCTTAGTTGCCCTGGTGTTAATTATTCAACATCTTTAAAGTATAATGTGCTGTGTAAGGGTGTAATTTTAACAACCAACCAAGGACTGGTTACCTACCATAGAAAATAAACAAGGCTATCATATTCCTTCCTTCTACTTTTAACTTCCACATTGTGTTTCTTCCTTTCGGCTTCTGTATTGCCTGTATCTTGCCTCTGTATTGGTTATACAGTATTTTGTGTCATTGTGAATTTTTCAATTGCAATTCAAGCTCACCAAGAATGTTACTTCCCATGAAGCCACAAATTGCTGTTTTTACATGTCTGTTTTTATACAAATTAAACAAATGCAACATGTTTGTGAGCTTTAGAGGTGGATTTTACACTGAGACAGGCTAGCTGTTTCCCCCTAGTCTTTACGCTATGCTAAGCTAATCACCTCCAGGCTCCATGTGATTGATATTGATCTTCTTATCTAACTTTCGGCAAGAAAGTGAATACCGGTAGGCACATATCCTATGTTTTTAAGTGAAACTTAGGGCTTTTTCACACACCTATAGTTCGTTTGCTGTGGTCCGAATCAGTTGATGAGTTTGTAAACTTTGAGCGTTTTCCCCTTGGTTCGGTTTTATTTGACTTTGCTTATTGGTCAGATGTGTCTGGGCCGTGACAAGAAAGTAAATACAGGAATAGGGTCCTGTGTTCTAGACTAGTGCATATTTCTCGCATCTCCATGGTCAAACCAACTTATCAGCAGCATATTTCTATGATCGAGGTCAGATCACGTTCTCACAACAAACAAACTGTACCGAAATGTACCAGAGTTCGTAGGTAACCGGACCGAGACCACCACCCGGTTGTTTTGGACTGCACCTGAGTGCGATTGTTGTCTTTACACCAGCCCATACGAACTGGACCAAGGGGGTAAATGCTCCAGGGTTGGATTCAACCAAACTAACCAAGGCAGGTGTGAAAACACACGTAGGTGACGCTGACAAGAAATATGACAGTGCCTACAACCTGTATGTGTTGTCTCTTGCTCCTCCGTCACTCATTGCTAATTTCTGTTGCTGCACGCACGCACACAAGCATGCACACACACGCACGCACACGCACACACACACACACACACACACACACACACACACACACACCAACACACACACATGCAGCCATTGCTAAATACATTGCATCACTGCACAACATTCTTTGTCTTCCAAAAACAGTGACCTTTCCACTCACAGTGGGTTGTTTTTCTAAAGTTCATGGTCAATTTAAAGGCTCTGAGCTCCATTTCCTCTATTTCCTTCATAATACCACCGCAGAGAATAGGAGTCAACACTTGCATGCCACTAATACATACACAAAGAAGCTTTTTTTCCTGCTAAAACTTGTCAACAGTAACATTGGTGAGATCCTCTCCTCTCCTCTCCTCTCCTCTCCTCTCCTCTCCTCTCCTCTCCTCTCCTCTCCTCTCCTCTCCTCTCCTCTCCTCTCCTCTCCTCTCCTCTCCTCTCCTCTCCTCTCCTTCTGATTTACAGAACCCAATATGTTCAGGCTTCCTTGTTTTCTCCAGCGGGACATGTAGCCCTGACAGTAAATCTCTATCACCAATACTCCTCCATATGGCTGCATGAAAATTTCATTGTGGAGAGCCTGAGGCTAAAGGGCCTAGCTGGTAGAGAACGTGTGTGTGTGTGTGTGTGTCTGTGTGTGTCTGTATGTGTGAGAGAGAGAGAAAAAGACAGAGAGAAAAAAGAGCGCGAGAGAGAGAGAGAGAGAGAGAGAGAGAGAGAGAGAGAGAGAGAGAGAGAGAGAGACTGAGACAGAAAGAGACAGAGAGAGACAGAGAGAGAGAGTTTCTGAGATGCAGTAATTTGGGGTTGGTTGACATTTGTAGTGGTGGGGAGTTTGTTGTCACAAGGGCGTTGTTGGTGTGTCTGCACATGTGTGCAGATGCCTGGAGTCTGTATGTATGTATGCATGTTCGCATGCATGTGTATGTGTATAAAACCAGGTGCAAGATTTATGATTTAGTGTGATGCCGTTCATTGCCTTGAAGGAAATTCTGTTTTTAAAACTAGCACTGAATGCTACCCATCACACACACTAAGTACTTTTAAGAAGATGATATACTAGTTCTTATGTTACAGGGATTGCAGGGTTAGGCAGTATATGTGAACAGTATGTGTCTGTGTGTGCAACACCAGATAATTTTTTCTTTTTAACGATGAAATGGCATTTCATTTTCAATTTATTTTGAGATGAGATGCAGACTTCCATCAATCTAGATCACCAGATTATAATGTATGCAGTATTCACTCTCTATATTAGTATTTTATTATATAATTTCTATGTCGTTGTTTTTTGCCTGTCAGAGGTACCGCATGCAATTTACTTAACAAAAGAAGCTAACATGATGTCTGGGAAGTTTTCAGTCACTGAACAGTGTGCTGTATTGTTTGTAAAAATCTTACAAAAATTGTCTAAACTTTCTGGTATTTGTTGCCTTTGTTAAACACCACCCATCTGGTTTTGCTAGCTGAGTATAACAAACAAGAGAAATTATTTGGAAATCCTATGCTGACTCATATGGGTCTGCAACGGAATCACCTGCAGCTTCTGAAGAAGCATGTTGCCCTGCCATCACTCAAACAATGCAATGTTTTTATTAAACGAAGCAGAATGGAATAAAGAGTCGAGAGTGAAATTCATTCTTCTCTCACTGAGGATACCCGTGGCTCACTATTTATAATCTTTACTGCACTGTGGGCTTGATTTGCTGCAGAATGAGCCTTGCTTCCAGGTCTTCAGGAGAACAGCCACACTAGAGGTCACTGTTGTAGTTCAGGAGGAAAAAACAGGGAGTGGTGAATGGAGGATGTGAACCATAAATTAACTTTTTACTCCTAAATGGTTTCATTTTATGAACCATTGATGTCACGTAATATTTGTCTGCATGTCACATGTATATCAAATACATTGTATGCATGTGACACTGTGTCTTCTGTGATTTTTAATTAGCACCGACAGCGAGAGACACAGACAATCTTACTGCTCAGGAAACACGTCGCTAGGCTTTACTTTCCATGTCATAACTTATTGTCTATTCTTTTATACTGATTTTCAACAACATGCATTGCATTCGTATATTATCTATTTTCCCTCCCAAAAAACGTGTGTCATTACTTGCCAGAGAGGGGAGAGAAGGGGTCTTTAATATTTTAAATGAATATGGAGTAAATGTGATGCATTGTGTGGCCTCATAAATATACAATACACTGCTCTAATATGTCCTTTCTTTATCACAGTGTGTGTTTAACACATGTTTTTGTGTGTGTGTGTGTGTGTGTGTGTGTGTGTGTGTGTGTGTGTGTGTGTGTGTGTGTGTGTGTGTGTGTGTGTGTGTGTGTGTGTGTTGTTTTAAATTTAAGTTAAAAAAATGGTGTTATGTTTCATATGGTGCATTTAACCATGCTGGGGTAATTCTCTTTAAAAAAGAAATTTAAGTATTTCAAGTTTAGACTCACAGTTCTTAAAAGAATCATAGCTGTAAAGATAATTCATTATTCACATATTACACACTTTGGAGTTGTGACTGGTTGGCTGTGAACTACATCACCTGTGATTAATCATTCATAGACTCCATCTGTGTCAGTCAACAGCAGACTCCAGGGCTCTATAATACAGCGGGAAACAGGGAGTGATAGACACACCTTTTATGTCCATGAAGAAGGGACATATAGGATGGACATAAGCAAATATGCCTCACATATTGTCTAAAACTCTCATGAGACTTGCGGTGTTTACTTTATTGCACTCACTAACATCACTGTGGATACAGACTTTGAACTTGTCTAGATGTAATGGTTGAGCCAGTTTAAGCCAATGCTCTGAAATAGTTGTTTTTTATAATCAGAGTATCAAGGCAAGCAATATCTATCCAATTCAGGTTTTGTAAGGACAATCCTTTAGTGTTAGACCACCAGTGCTTCTCTGTAATTTTTCATTACAGGGGATTTGTTCGGGTTTTGGTTCCATATCCTTCTTCGGCTTTTTGGTCTTATGTTGGTTTTAGGGGAGATTTTGGCACAAAACCAAAGAACTACAAATGTTTTGCAGGAATCCCTAAGGATCATTTGAGAATTTAATAGACATAGTGATAATTCTAAGCAGTGGTATTTATTCTTGCTTTGTGTTTTGGCTGGAAGAATCACTGAGTTTGGATGTTATAATGCTGAATGAAAGCGGAATATGGGAAAAATCAGAGCACAGATCACACAAAAACGCATATGCAGGCATGCCCACACACAAACATGCACAAAGCAGTTTGCAAATGCAAGCTGACACACACACACACACACACACACACGCACGCACGCACAAACGCACACACACACACACACACACACACACACACACACACACACACACACACACATACACACACTGAGCTGCAGTTCTGTGCTTGATTGTCTTACCATCAGTCATTCTACCAAGTGGTAATTGAAAACACATCTCCCCCAGCCGCTGGCACCCATTACAAATAAGACACACTAGGGCATTCTCCACACAAAACAAAGCGTAATAACAAATAGAGTCAGAACGACCAACAGAGAAAAGAAGCATGCTGTAGTTTTTGGCACAACATGAAGAGAACATGCTCCCAGTGATTGGTGGAGGGCCAAATCCATTTTTCCAAAAAGGGAAAAGAAGAAATATATGTTTCCCTGACAAACAGACGCAGCACTTGTCCCGGGCCGATTCATAAATCGTCATATTCTGAGCTCAAGTTTTTGGAAAGTCTATTAGTTCCGGATGTCTTCTTATCCTCCAGTTTCTCTAAAATTTTGAGCATGAAGCACACAGAAAGTCAGATGGACACAGAAACAGGCAAATGGAAATAAATAACCATAGATATACAGTACATGCTGTACATTTTACCACAGACACACTAATTATTTCATTATTGAGCCATGGACGTTTTTTTTAAAAGAAAGAAAATGAAAGAATCTGCTACAGCAGCATTTCTGTATTCCAACCTGTTTTGAATCAAGATGTTTCAGAAGTGAATATGTCTTGTAAGGGACAAAATAAGGCAAGTTGCTGCACTGGAATCAAGACCATTATCTCACTGCACTGACAGACTGTACTTGTTTAAACCTCATTTTAAGGAAAAGAATTTTACTTAATATTGGACAATTTAAGAGTACTCCACCAGATTAGCATTTATAGACAAATTCACCGTGACATTGCTCTAACACAAAAATCACTTCTGGGTTAATTAACAACTGGCAGTTTATTTGAATCAAATAGGCTTTATAAAACTTTTTTTCACATGTAGTAGTTCACCAATAAAGAGACACTGATGTGAAAGGTTGGCGCACTGGCTCTTTAATGACTGAGATTTCTGCAGCGCACCAAGCAGTGCTCATTTCCCACCTTTAATAACCTTTGTTGCTGCTTGAAATACCTCCACTCACAACAAACTGTAAAGGATCTGAACACAAAGGGGCAGAAATACATTGATGCATCACTTCTACACATGCAAACACACAAACTGTAATGCACTCACTCATGCAGGCGCACATATAGAGCACAACAGGTCCCTAATGTCTATCACATGTAAAACTTATTAAAATGCATCGCATTTGTCATGACCTGAAGGTCCGAGAGTAAATGACACAAGACTTAATTGGCAGCTGAGAACGATAACACTTGCAAACAGCCCGCATCTTGTCCATGTGGTCGGACCACATTCTACACACACACACACACACACACACACACACACACACACACACACACACACACACACACACACACACACACACACACACACACACACACACACACACACACACACACACACACTCCATTAGAAACAAAGGCTGATCAGTGAGGCAGAAGAAAAGTGAGAGGAGGCGGAGGGAGGGGGAGGAGGTTGGGGTGGAGAAAAAAGGCGAGGCTGACAAGCAATGATTGATGTTCGCCCATCACGCTAGGCCTGACACTCATCCCTCTCCCTCCCTCCATTTGCAACAAAGTCAGCAGTGTGTGTGTATGTGGATGAATGTATGTTTTCTAGCGTGTGTGTTCCACACTAAAACCCATTCAATCAATAAAGTGAGGCTCTCTGAATCACAGGGCAATAGCCAGATTGCTGACTAGACAGAAGAAGCGTAGGAGAGCACATTTCACATGTAGATTAAAATCCTGGCATGGTAACCTTTAGTGTGGGTTGTGTGTGGGCGGTTTGGTGGCGGTGTGTGTGTGTGTGTGTGTGTGTGGGGGGGGGGGGGGGGGGGGGGGTTAGGGGGGGGTTAGGGGGGGGGTTAGTAGCATGTAAACAGGCCTTATATGTCAAGGTGGCATGTGTGACAAGCATGTTTTGACACTATTGATAGACAAAACCAACGTTGGGGTGACTTGGTCCCATGTTGTAGGGGAAATGTATTGAGACGAGCAAAGACTGGGCCTCAGCGTATGTAACTGGAAATATATAGATAAAATCTTTGACTGGTGACAATCTGATCCGTCAAAGTAATGAAATACAAAATATTCAAACAACTGTTTTTGCTTCTCTTTGTTTCTTATCAATAATTGTGCAGCACACAGAATATACACTTCAAGCCCTTGCATTCAATGGACTTAACCTTCAATCTGGTCTTTTCTGGGACAAACTTCTCTGCTGCATACAAAATGATGCCCTTGATGTTGCCGGCAGCAGTTTGTCTGGAGTAAACAAAAAAAAAAAGTGGGACGTTAGTATCTTGCAATAGTTCTGTTGAACAGACAAAAGAAAAAGCACCATCTAAACACTTCGTTACCATCAAATCTAAGGGCAAGATGTCCAGTGGAGAAACATCCCAGCTGTAATGATAAGGTGCAAATGTGGCCAAAATAAAAATAAAAGTAAACACAAATCTCGTGGATTATCCCTTTGAAAGCCCTCTATAAATAATCCTCACTTGTCATAAGGCTCTCCTCGTGTGTCTGCAATGCTGTAGGGCCACAAATGATTCATGGCTTTGTTGGATTTGTTGCACACACTTCTGTCTTCCCCATCAACCCCCACACTGTGCAGTCTGTTAAAGAAGAAATAAGTTAAAAAAGCAACAACCCAGTGACACCAGTATAACCTCTCTTACATTGCAGTAACATTAAAGAACTCCAGGATAATAACTCATTGCACTCACTTTTGAGGTCCTGAAGTAACATCATTACTACAGTGAAGAGTATTTCACCAAATTTGTATAGTGAAAAGAATAAAGCAACACTCTTTATACATAAATGGAAATTGTTCAGACGTACAGAGGAACAGAGTGTTTGCAGGGGAACGATACTGTAAATTCCTTCAACAACTACCAAATACAAAGTCGGAGGTTAACTCACCATGGACATTTAATATCATCCTCCACTCTGGGGTAGAGTGTATATTAGCTGCAGGGATGAACCTTGATTTTGGCTCAGATGTCTGCCCTGTTTCCAACCTCTCTTTACATACTGCAAACTTGGCGACAAGCTAACCCAACAAATGGGACTGCTTCGTAAACCAAAGCATGGTGAAGTCCCGTGCTGCCGGAAGGGCCCCGGTGCCTTTGCGAAGACTTTCAAAACTGAATCAAACAAAAAAACATACAAATCTGTGTCTCGCTCTCAGCGGAGAAAACACGGGGCAAAGCCTTGATGGAAATGTTTCATTTCTTTTCCTCCCAACAGATGCTAAACGAGCAGCACGGATCTCTGGATTTGCATCTTTAGTTGCTTTGTTGATTTGATAACACATATTTGCATTTGGAAACAGCTCGAGTAATTTGACTGGGGACTCCCAATTTGCCTTTGAGGAGAAGACTGTGCTGCAAACGTTGCTTTGCTGTGTGTTGGCATTCCTTTCCTTTGCTTTTCTACTTGGCATACATTGTGTTTGTGAGTGCAAGACTGAAAAAAGGATGTATATTAGTGAACATAACAAAGAATTATTGACTTATAACTATGTGAGAGAGTGTTGATCTTCTGTCCATATGAGCCTCTTTACACCTCTTCTATCTGCCATTCTTTATCAGAGCCAGGAAATGCAATCAGTGATAATGAGCAGACAACGCTGAGCTCTGGACCTGGACCAACCTCTGGCTCCAAACAGAGGTTTATGTTTGTTCTTCTATTTCTATAGCTACCAAAGACTAAATGAACTCACAAGGATACAAAGATAAGGAATATATCTCAAAGTTAAGTCATCACGTCTTTAAGGAGCTATGTGAAGGTCAGATGTCATTTTTAGGGTCAAGATTGGAATTAGGATTAGAATGGGACTGGAGTAAAGGTTAGGGTTGTTTCGTGTGTGTGTGTGTGTGTGTGTGTGTGTGTGTGTGTGTGTGTGTTTTGCAGGGTGTTTACGCAGTCAGTAACCACCCTTGTCAATACCCTTGTATTTTTCTCCTCTGCGACAGCGCTTCAGTATATCCAGGTCACCAAGGCTCTTACATTTGCTGTTTGAGACACTTAGTGCTCGGTGGTGTGTTATGCTGGGAGAAAAATCTCCCAGCATACAGTAAAAGACGTGTGTGGCAACAACCAAATTTTGTTTTGAAAGACTAGGTAGTTATTTAGCATGAGCAGTAAACAGAAAAAGGGAAAAACATATTTTAAGCTCCTTAAAATAGAAAATCTGAAGACTAAAACAATAACATTTTGCGGATTATCGTCAGATTGTTACAGTCATTGCAGGCTACGTAGCATTCCAAAATGTTTTGGTTAAAAAAGCTTTACTTGACAAACACATCCAGGGTATGAATACTGTGTAATGCAGCCTCTGTCCTCTTGCCACCAGTCTTAAATGAGAGCCAGATGATCTAACAGTACAAAGACTGACCATCATTAGCTAGTCACCATCAGCATGCAAGCACAGGCAGGGCCCAGCATGACTCTGAAAAGGTCACAATGACCAATGTGTGACCAAGAGATGGTCAGCTGGCAGGTGCTTTGTTTGTGTGCGTGTGTGCGTGTGTGTGTGTGTGTGTGTGTGTGTGTGTGTGTGTGTGTGTGTGTGTGTGTGTGTGTGTGTGTGTGTGTGTGTGTGCGCGCGTGTGTGTGTGTGGTTGGTTGTGTGACTTTGAAACACTGTGGAACCCTGGGACCTCCATCCCACAGGAGATGGTCAGCTGGCAGGTGATTTGTTTGTTTGTGTGTGTGTGTGTGTGTGTGTGTGTGTGTGTGTGTGTGTGTGTGTGTGTGTGTGTGTGTGTGCGCGCGTGTGTGTGTGTGGTTGGTTGTGTGACTTTGAAACACTGTGGAACCCTGGGACCTCCATCCCACAGGAGATGGTCAGCTGGCAGGTGATTTGTTTGTTGTGTGTGTGTGTGTGTGTGTGTGTGTGTGTGTGTGTGTGTGTGTGTGTGTGTGTGTGTGTGTGTGTGTGTGTGTGTGTGTGTGTGTGTGTGTGTGTGTGTGTGTGTGTGTGTGTACGGTTGATCTGCTTTGCACATTGCTAAGGGAACTCCTTGGCCTCAACAATCTTGCTTCCCCTTGCATTTTCCATGGTGTGTTTTTACGTTGCATCTGTGTGTGTGTGTGTGTGTGTGTGTGTGTGTGTGTGTGTGTGTCTAGCAGCTGGAGTTCCACTCAGCTGGCCTCTCTTTATGCAGTCCTGCTTCAAATAATGAACTGTGTCTCTGCACAGCGGGGGCCATTTTAACTCAAGAGCACACATCTCCAAGAAGCTAGCACCACTTAACATTTTAGTGCTCTGCTAACATATTGTCTCTTATTCTTACTGTACAACAAAGCAACTGACCCTGCAATTACGTCCAAGTCCTTAAAAAATGTGCCGACATTATATGTGAAAGCCCTGATATAAAATGATTTGCGGGCTCTTTCTCCCAAAATGTTATTAAAAATATCGGCCAGTAACGAAGTGCATATTAGAAAGCTAATAGCTAGCTTCCCTGCATCTGCTGCTCCTTTTTTTGTCCTCAGGGGAAGATTTGGCACCTCACTGTAAAGCCCAGCAACAACATTACCTCAGCCTAAACCTGTCAACAGACCATTACAGCCCACGCTGACTATTACAGGCTGGGGGAAAAAAGGCCAAAGCCATTGTAGCGCAAAGGTGTTGGCAGATATAGGCCGGAGGAATGTGGCAACAGGGATATTTGTTGGCTGTGTGCAAGAGAGTTTCGTTTCTCAAAACACAGTTAAGTCTGCAGCCTCTTATCAGCATGCTTAATAAAGCATGGTGATGCCCGGATATCAATTTGGGATCAGTTTGGATAGTGAAGATAAAAAAAAAAAAACATAGCGATAATCCTGGGCTGAACAGTGAACAAGACATGGAATTTAAAAAGTTCAGTTGATTGCAGAGCTTTCATGGGGCTAATAAATCCTTCACAATACGTGTTTTTTTTTCTGTTTCTCCTTCCATTCCAAAGCAATGATTTAGATTATAATAACAAGACTTTGGTCGACACCTCTTTACTCTTTATCACCTGGGCAACTTATATTCCTAGAAATATTTTAGTTGTACATTTCTTGGATACGAGCATCAACTAAACAACATAATTGTACTGTACAGTTTGCCTCAGGTGTGTGAAAAGAAATCACTTTCAGACTCTCAAAATCACCAAAATTGGAGGGATGTTGTTTTTTTTTTTACACGAAAAGCAATATATATAGGTTCCAGTGTTAATGCTATATATCACCACAACACTCTGTCCCTCATGTTTAGAGACAGAAAAAAGTTAACCACAAAGAATATATCTATTAGGAACTGTTGATCTGAAAATATAAGGCTTTCACCTAAATGTGAATGCAGCTTTAATGTCTCTCCTTTCTGTGAAGTTCCCAATAAATGTTGTTTCTTACAGTAAGAGCAGAACACGTTTAACCAATAAATAAAAGTGAATAACAGTAAAATGTTTCCAGAAAAAGATGATTCTCTTGCAGTTCTCTAGACTCCCAAAACACCCTGAACACTACACTTAAGTGTTGCCCCGTCATGCTCATGGGCTTTCCATCACTGTCCTCCACTGAGGGAGTGGGAGAATTTGGCAACTCCCCGCTCGACTTCCCCCAGTGGGGAGGGCAGTCATACCTGGGGGCCCATGAATGGAGCCCTCAGGTAAAGCGCTGTTGAAACAAATCTAAAGCTGCCTAATGACACGCACCGTGAAACTCTTCACAGGTCATTTACGCTGCTGACAGGCCGCTGCCACAGCGTTGCACACCTCCTCCTCTTTGTGTGTGTGTATGTGTGTGTAGGTGTTTGTGTGTGTGTGTATGTGTATGTGACAGACAGGAGAGGGACACAGATATACAAACAGATGAGAGAGAGAGATAGCCAGAGTTGGATAGTAAGAAAGAGTGAAAAAAGGAGCTGATGTATGTGTGAAATGCATTAGTCCTACATTGGGAGGTAATCTGTGAGCTATGATAACAGTGTTTAGCCTTTCTGCAGCATGGCCTCACAGCATGGGAAAGCGATTAGAGATGCTATCTGCAATGGCTGCTCTGCACTTGGGTTAAGAAGGTAATAGCTACCTCAGGTCGTATTTTTAAAGACGTTTTAATGTGTGTTTGCTGTTCTTGGAGTCTGTTTTGCAGAACAGTTGATGCCCTTGGAAAATTCTGGATCATATTAATCTACTGCAAATGCATCTGTAATCCTGCACACTAGTATGCCTCCAGGTCTCATTACTCACTTCCGCCACTTCAACCCCATACTGGGATGAGTGTAGAAAGAAGGCAAGGAGAGGTAGCATAAGGGGAATAGTCTTCCAGCTCTGGTTCCTAAAACAGTATTACCATTGTTTTCACAACGTGTATCCCTATTTTTTAGCAGTTTAGTGACACAGGGAAAGTAAATAGACTTGAGCTTGACTTGCTCGGATCATTGTAGTCATTCAACTAAATGATGTGAGATAAAGAATGCAAGCAAGATGGAACAAAGTATGATTTTCCTAGTTAGTGGATTATCACCCGTCACTATTGGAAACTCTTTCTGTCAGAGGGTATTATAGTCCACTTTTCCTTTGCTCTCATTAGCTTGGCATAGTCATTAATATGGCAACCATCCACACACATAATCAAACAGAAGTGTTATGGTGGCAGGAATAAGATCGAGCTTCTGATTCCAGTTCAGCTATTCTGTTGCTGACCCTGAACTCATGTGGGTTATACTTTTCCAAAGTTATGTTTTTTAAGCTTTTATGTATTTATTCATTACATATTTTTTGAATGCATTCTCTTGAACAGTGATTTAATAATAAGTGAAAATGTGGGTCAAACTACAATTTCTAGTCAGTGAACATCAAAAGACAAACATCTACCAATACAGACTAAAATTACTACTCTGATATAGACTATGACTTGACCTCATATAGATTATGACTGTAATGTTCATCTCTATTCAACAGATCAAAAGTGTGGGCTTCATTAGGTTTACCTGCTAACACATCCCTGGAGGTACATGTTACGGTGCTAAAAGGCACCTTCACAGCAGTTTTTGAGGGAGGGGGGGGGGCATAACTCATTCAATTTACCTGTCCAGAGGAAACGTGGAGTCATCTGATCAATCTTTGTTTCCCTATCCTTCATTACTGAAAAACAGCCCCTAAGCTGTCACGCCTTGAGTGCATCGTCCCTAATCATCAATACTAAGTGCTAAATGTGTACATGAAGAGTAACATGTATAGACCAAAGTGTATCACAAACTATTTTGCATTCCGGTGTAGGGGTGTGAATCTTTACTGGTCTCACGATTCCATTCAATTACGATTCAAATCGATTTTGATATCACGATGCGCCATCCCCTCAATATTATTATATATTGCTACACATGGTTTTCATCGACAAATTCAAGCAGTCAAATCATATATATATATATATATATAAACTCCCCTTTTTATTGTATCTGCTCTTGAAAAAGACACTTCCTGGATGTAGTGGGGTCTGAACACAGTAGACAACAGACAAAAGGCAAAGACCAAAAAAAGCAGCGACTGGAAAATCAACAAGCAACATCAGTAGGCAATAATCGATTATGGTCTGTCACTGCATCGCCGCAGAATCGCCCACGTCCGCATCGCGATGCAATGATTCATTTCAACACCCTTATTCCAGTGTGAGTATATAGTAAGTCGTCTTTGTAGCTTGTGTGTCAGAACAGTATGCAGTAAATTGCAGTAAAAAAATGTCAACAATATCAGTACACATTAGTGTATTTGTAGCACTTGCTGAATAGACTGCGCATGTTTAAAAAAATATTCCAGGTTGTTTTGGTTTTTAACAAAACCTTCCCTGATAACACAACACATATCTGTCCATCATATACTATCCTTTCCCCCTTAATTGTTACCACACTATCCAAGACCCTTTCCCAACTTCAATTAATGTCTCCACACATCAGTTTCAAGCTGCAAATTCCCCTCTTCCAAAAATGAAAACATTCACATACGAATAGACAGTTTAAACAGGTGCCATGGTAACATAATCGCCACTGCGGCAATTACTGCCTTATGCCTGACTAACAGCCATAAATCATCCTTTCTCTACAAAGAGGACGTTGTAGCGCTCTACTCCCATCCAATAATCAGAAATTGCTCCATGTACGGCGTAATGAGTGGGCGCTGAAACAGCCCATTCTTCTGTTTGGTGGACGATATTTCGCTCTCTATGGCGACATTACAGGGATCCTTCAGCGAGCACGATATTGTACCTGCTCGACACCTGTTAGCTTTAGCCAAGGGTTTCATCAGATAGTTGAAATAAATACTAGTCATCATCATAACCATAATCATAGTCATAAAAACCAGGGGCCTTTATGCTGTTGCCAAATTGCCCTGCCATCTGATTTACAGTCGGGCAGGGTGGGGAAACAGACAGGGCAGGGAGGAGGATGGGGCCTATTACGTGGTTGGAATGGGATAAATACTGAAATATACACACCTGCAGACCACCCGTCTCTCTCTCTCTCACACACACACACACACACACACACCTGGGAACTCACAGTCATGTAATGGTTGGGGATGGGCTTGAGGGAGGAACACTGGGGAATTCTCTTGGGACTACAATGAGGAACATTGTACTACCCTCACACACAGTACAGCAGGTGAGTAGTGTGATAAGAGGCCAGAGGACAAATTAGCCCTCATATTAAAATAATCCCTCATGTCTAATAACAACAATATGATCCACACTGAGGCTATTGCATGTTCACAATGGTCTACCTTTTTAGGCAGCAACTTGTTGAAAACAGATTTGAGTGTTTGTGAAATGGGCCCATCATATCTGCTCGACCTGTCAACAGTCCTGCAATACAGAGGTTAGAGTAATGTATGCCAATAACTGCAGTAAGGAGGCAGTCTGTGAACACTCAAAATCCTGACCAGCTGTTTGATTTGAAAGTACAGACAATGATGCAGCAGAAAGACAATCTACAAATAGTTTTTTAAAGGGGGACTTCACCAATTTTACACGTGGTCCGGTTAATTTCTAGTACTACTTAGTCTGTAAAAACAGCTGTGTTCTGTGGCTCTAAAGGGAGTTTGGAAAAACTGCCCTGACGGTTTCATCAGTGTTATCTTGGTGTGAACTAGAGACTTACCTTTGGTGAGCTTGTTTGAATTCAAAGTTACTGGGGCAGTATTTTCACATGGTGGCTAAAAATGTCATCTTGACTGAGACTGCTGGGGTATAATACCGAACTTCATGGCAGAGCAGACAGATGATTTGGCACTATAAATAAAATTTTATTTAAAGTTGTATTGAATTGTTAATAACGCGGTGGTCTTTATTCAAATTGTCACTGGACCAAATTGACCAGGGGTCCATGCTTACGTTGTAAAACATTGCAGCCGGTCAATTTCATCTGTACCGTATGAGTATGAAAGTCGTAATCTGGCCAATTAACATGTGTAGTGTGAGTTAACACAATGTAATAAAACAATGAAAACAGTGTTTTGCTCACTTTAAAGTAGGTTTTAAAGAAATTTTAGCTGCATGAACACCAAGTGTGATTGGAGCAGTTTATTCAGTCTCAAATGATTACTCATTTATTTTGGGATTGGCATGCACCGTAAGAGCAAAGCATAGAAACTAGTAATAGTATAAAGTGTTCATACAAGGCATGAACATCATAACAAATGATAAATTAGCAGAATGTGTACAGCCAAGTCCATCATGTTGTGAAGTAACAGGTGCTGGAGTTAAATTTGTTAACTACTAAGGCACTAAGGTAGAAACAAAATGGTTACTGTATCTGATTGTTGTCTCACCTGTCTATCCCAGGTCTACCCCTATACAGTAACACAGATGATCAAAACTTGTAAAAAAAAAAAAAAAGTCTATCTTCCTCAGGTGCATAGCGTGGCAATTCAATAAATTGTGCCTACAGAGAAGGGCCATAACACTGTCTTTACAGTATTACACTTAATTCTGACCTGTGCAAAAATCAAAGGATAAAAAAATGGATATAATGTAACAATTTGTCAGAATGTGAAATGAAAATCTCTTTTTAATGTTATTCTAGCACCAGATCTGAAACTCGCTTTTTATAAACATGTTTCTACATTTGCAGCAAAAACATCCAGCAGCTCGTCCAACAGACATTCACTTCCTTCAATAGACACTAGGTCTGTTCTGTAATACATCTTTAATACTGAACTATTAACACTAACATGATATCATCTTGGATATCATCATCGGTAACATCTTGTTAAGGAGGTGGCTGAACCACTGGAGTGGAATGATGAATTTTATAAAGGCTCATTACAGTACAATAATATCCCTTCAGTCAGGATGAAGCTCCTCTATGGTTTTGGGGCGTTCTGCATTCGCAGCCGCCTCCTGGCCAAGGCCTCCTGCTTCTTTCTCTCGATCTCGGCTGCAGAGCACTTCCATGTCACTTGGCTTGTGACAAAAACTGGAAGTGGGAAAAAAGAAAAGAAAACACTGATTACTATTTTCTAGGATACGTTGAGAATTAAAACACTTGCAAAGTGAAGACCTGAAGAAAAAAAGGCCAAAGCAACCCTAAATCAGAACATGCGTGATGTTGCTACAACTGAGTTTTAATGAAATAACATAAAAACTTTGCTACCATAACTAGGACCAGTGGGTACCCATGGTGAAGCTAATTTGAAAGAACAAACCCCCCTCCATATCCAGAACTAAATCAGTCTGCAATTCATTGGAAATTAAGCTTCCTGAGGTTTGGACTCTTGACAGCATCCCAAATTAAAGCCATTGCGCTATGTTTACTTGCTTTGGGGGAGAATTGTTCATGTGCACATGCACTGAAATGTCAATGATTATAAGAACAACATGTGACATCTGTTTTACTTGTGAGTTTTCATTTCAATATCCAGTCTTATAGCAAAGTACTGAGGATAGTAGATGGAAAAGACAAACTGCAAAGATGCAGTGACTTTTTTCCTTGTGATAACATTATTAAAAATTCAAACTAAAACGTAATTTACATTATCTTCTATATATCGTGCTTTAAAGCTTTAGTGCGTAACTTTTTGATATTAATGAACGTGTTACATTCAAGCCATTGCCAAATGAGTTGCTACAAAACTATTTAAGACTATCGGCTCCACAAAACTCTCTCTGGATTTCTCAGTATGGCTATGTTCAGAAGATTGTGTCGTCTGGCGACGTTCCCGCGCAGAAACTCGAGTGAAGATAATCACCTCTTCTGAAGAGTCCATCATGTTTTTTATAATCCTCCTTGTCCTCCTTGGCTACTAGTAACTGCGTGGAGGAGGGGTGGGGGCTTGTATCATGTGGACGTGCCTACAGTTTTGTCGTCATTACTTAGAATTCCTCATGGGGGTGACAGAAACTACACACTATATCTTTAATAGAACCCAAATTTAAGACAGCTTACCTTTGTTGCTTATAGCTGCCGAGTCAGATACATTTCTCTTGAAGGCTGAGTGATGGGACTTGGAGTTCTGCGGTGCCCTAGCTGTCACTGTATGTGGCTTCAGATCCAAAGCAGCATTCTTAGCCTGGAAAGTTCCAGAGGAATCCCTGCACTGGTTAAATGTGCCCAGACTCGCACTGCTTCCGGGGAGGCTCTGAGACATCCGTGATTTGTCGTTGGCACCTTTCATGGGAATGTTCCAGCCTTGGTAGTTCACAGTTTCCCTGCTAGTCCCTGGTAATGAGTTAAAACGAACAAAAGCACAAGGTGACTGTCTATTAGCGCTGGCACTGGCATTCATGGCCCAGGACATGTCGATTGGCAGAGGCGCAGAGTTTTTTTGCTGTCTGTCTACAGCAGTATCTTGTTTTTCTTGGCAGTTGCTAGGGCTCGCTTGCTGCGGCTGACTGTTGGAGATCCTCTCCACGCTGTCACATACCTGGTAGAGCAGCGCGTCATCGTCCCCATCCTCCCATAAGCTGTCTGAAATGTCTTTAACAGAGTCTGCAGCTTCATGTGTCCCCTTCTGATATGTAGTGATCTTGCCAGGAATAGACAGTGTCTTTGTGGTAGCAGATTTCTGGTCAGGCGTCTTTGACTTAAGTTGTATAACAGTGAAGCTGGACTCAGAAACCTCCTTGGCAGTTGTTTTGGGCTGGAAGTGAGGGTTGGGCTCTAACTTGAAAGTGCTTCGGTTGGTAGTCTTTGGCTTGGGACACAGTTCCTGAAGTACACTGCATATTGGCTTTGAGTGCAAGTTCGAAGGCTGATGTGCAGAGTTCGTATTTGCAGTAGGCCTGCAAACGGAGGTGAACTGAGTAGTGTTTGTCTTAGTGTCAGACTGCAATGTGGTTTTAGGGTTGGTGTCATGTTGCTGGTCAGGATTCTGGGTCATCGCCAGCACAAAAGAGTCATTAAGTAGGTCATCATTCTCCCAGTCGTCATCAAAGTCATCACAGTTGTTCACACTAAGAACACAAGGTCCCTTTTCTCCAACAGGATGTGCAGCTGGGCCAGACTTGTCAGGTGACTTGAGCTCTGGTTGTCGGGGTTCAGCTGAAGTTGAAGTCAAAGGTTGGTGTTTTATTTCCTGTGAACGGACCGATGCGGAGGAGCCCTGGCTTAGCCGGCCGCTGACTCTTTGAGTGGAGCAGTCAAACAGAGCGTGCAGCTCTGCCTCCACCTGATCCGATGAGGATGGACACTTTATGTCCTTCACGTTGCTAGGGAATGATGTCTCTGTCAGTTTTATTTTGGAAGTGTTCACACATGAATTGAGGTTATTGTTGACAGTGTTAAGCTGTTCTGAAGTCTCCCTGTCTTGCTGCATGTTCTTGTCAAACTGCCTGGCCAGTTTCATGAGGTCGTCCACACTGCTCTGCCTGCAGAGAGGAAGCAATAGACAAGGAAAATCCTTAACAATCCAAAAAAACACAGGAAAAACTGAGAACTACTACTGTTCAGAGTTTCCGCTAGGAAAAAAATTGGGCTGATCATGTGACCTGTAAGGTTTAATTTTACCGGTCAAATGGGAAAAGTTCTGCTCAAACATTTTCCGTGTTACAATTGCTAGGCAGTCTATATATAAAGAATAATATCATCAAAGGATGTAGATTTATACTATTTTTATTGAAAAATGTAGGCTACTTGCTACAGGCAAAAGAATTAAATCAATGCACACAACATTTTAAAGTGCCGATCTGAATACATAAATGCATATTTCCATTTGCTAGGCTAAGGAAATAAAACAATACAAACTACAGTACCTATAAACTGGCTCATAAAATTATCAAGTGCCGACTTGATTCATTCTGACCGGAGACAATTCGAATTTTTGGCTCTCATTTTTTCCGGTCACTGACCGGTAATTACAGGACAACAGAAACTCAGCTACTGCTGCAGGTAAAATGATCTATAATGCTTGCATATAGTGTCTGTTAATGTCAGGAATAATACTCCAGGTCCCCAGTCTGTGAGTTTGGGCTTTGACTTTTGCCCAAAATCATATTCGAAGTTTGTTTGTTTATTAATATTCAAATATATTCGAATATTTATTAATAATATTTTGACCATTAAATGCCTTCAGTAAGACCTATATTGGTATCAAACTTTGTTGTATATGTTCTGCCCAGTGTCCAAGGAGTTTCTGCTTGGACTCCAGGAGGTAGCTGTCTGTGGGGGAATGCTTGAAATGCTGAGCGGCAGCCTTCAGGCGACTGACTGTTGTTGCAACCGAACGCTCTGCAAGCCCTTTTCTCGCTGCCAGGTTAATTGTGTGAGCCAATGCACGGGATATCCGTGATCCCCAAGTACCTCTCTACAGCATTGACATAGTTGGTCGCATTGTCTGTTGTGATGGCAAGCACAGACTCCTAGCCTGACAAGCCAGACCCACATCAAGATGTTGGGTCTGGGAACTTACCATTGACTCAATCCGAGGGGCGGGATAAACGGTTGTCTTTCAAACTCCCTCTGCATGCAATAGGATAGCGCTACAACCAAGTCTTCCAGAAGACCGCTGTTCGCTAGCAGCAACAGCAGCCATAAGCCCGCCCACCGACTCTATACACGATGTGATTGGCCACACAAAAATGATGCTTTTCCAGCTCACAAGCCAACGAAGTGTCTAAACTGACCCTAGCTGCAAATTAAATTTGCTGCCGCTAGGGTTTGTCTAGATTTCTAGGCTAACAGACTCCCGCTCCACGCGATATTTTACATATCGCTTTGTCCTTACTTTGGGAACCCAAAGTAGCGCCACACGTTGCTTTTCAAATTGTCAGGAGTGTAGATTTCTAACTCCTCGTCAGGCGTGGTTGTTGAAGGCGTTGGCACGGTCATTGTTTTGGTAAATAGGCGCTAACCAGGACGCTAACGTCAACTACAGAGCCCAGATGACCAATAATAGCCTTGCTAATGAGCTTGTGATTCACAACTTCACCAGGCGTGAAAATACCTCGGAATCTGAATTGAAAACATTTTTTGAAAACGTTTACAAGCAAACACATTTACAAAAAAATAATGCCCCTAACCGGTTCGAAATATTGCCTAATATTCATTCGAATATCAATATTTTTTTTATTATAATCGAATATCGAAGTTCGGAGTCAAAGCCCTACTGTGAGTATCTGGGTCAATAAACTGATTACCCACCGAGAGGACTTCTTCCTGGCTCTTGGCTTTGGGATGTCGGGTGTGCATGGGACGGCAGTGTCACCTATCCACTGCAGCAGAGGAGATTCAGTCCCTTTCCGTTTCACATCCTGGGTGAGACATAAGCCAAAAGTTGAAGAATTTCTTTCAAAATATGAACTGAACAAACTGAAAACCTAAAAACAAAATGGACAGGACTAAGACAACAAGAAACAACTCACCTTTGGAGCAATACGGTTGACAATATCTGATATTTCCACAACTCTGGTGTTCCTGAGCCCCGACCCTGAAAACAGATCGAAACAAATACTTATTATACTACTAACAACCCTAAAAACAATGTCAATTACACATGATAAATATGACTGAAGTTGTAATACCATTAATACTTTTCATTGAATTTTCATTAATTTCATTATTTTCGAAAAGCATTCATAACAGTCAATTTTTCGGTTTCTTATATGTGCATGGTAATGTAACAGCTAGTTGTATCTATGTATGGTTTCAATCCCCACACCTAAACAGCAAGAACCCTGTTCAGCAGGTGTGTCAATCATGTAGAAACTGTCATTCAGATGTGACAGCCTGTATAAATAACAGTACATGAAAAGAAAACAGATGTGATTTCTGTGTTGAGTCTCGGTGTCGTTTACCAGTACTAGCTGAAGTGGGCGATGTGGGATCCCAGAAAATGTCTTGTGTTGGTTCCACATCACCTGGAGAATCCCCGTTATTCAAGCCGGGGTATCTGCTGTAGCCTCTGCGCTTAGGGCTCTGCAAATCTGTGTATCAAACAGATATCAAGTGTTATATCGTATCAGCTAAATCATCCACAGTCCCTGTGCTATGGTTAGAGTTATGTTTTTGCTTTAAACTTCAATATTATACATGATTATACTGGTATTGTCCTACCCGATACCAGATTATGTACTTTTTTTAGAGGCTTTTCAATGCTGACACTGAATGCAGATCTATGATACACACTTACTGGTAGTGTTATTGCATTAAACTGGTCAAACTGAAAGCTTCTGGTAATCAGCACATATGTCAACTTCTAGCAGCTACAGTAACGTTACACACAAAAACAGAATAACATCGAATAAGATTCCTAACATCATTTTACAAGTGTAGGCATTACATACATTTAAGCACTCTAGTAATCCTAAAACAATCTCACTTGAGTTGTTTTTCTCAATATATAGCCTAATCTTTCTTACAACGTCAGGTGGAGCAACATTGTCAAGTATTCGCTAATGCCTGTGCTTTCTAAAAGTTAGTGTGATTGAGTTAAAGTAAGAAGTCAGATAGCATGTTGTCACTCTGTTTGATCACCTAATGGCCGCCGCCACTCCAAGTAACGTTATGCAGAACAGGGTTGTTGTTTCCTAACCATCGGTGTGCATTCCTTTGTATAGCTAATCGTGCTGAGCAGCAGATCGTTGTCTACTGAAATAAGTCCGCAGCCTTACCTTTACATATCGTTGATGTTGATGGGCCAGACAGCTGCTGTCCTGTTTTCTTGTCTTGTATATTGTTGTTGGAAAGTTTGGAAACAACCCCCCACAGCTCAGTGAACTCAGGAGCAGCAACATGTGTCCTCGGCTCTGACATCGTTCACTTAAACAGCAGCAACCTCTGCTGAACATTATTGTTTAACTGCTTCTTGGTGGACGCTCCGTGGTTTAAGACAACGCTGCTGATACTTGTATATTCACAGTTGGTTAATGTTTTCGCAAACACGTTTGTTGTGTTTTTGCCTTTAGCTCATTCATTCGGAGCACGCCGCCATGTTGGCTGTAACGTCATCAAACTACGGATGCCGGGCAGTCTTTTGTCGCAGTTCACTCTACGGCGCCGCGAACGTTTTGGAGAGGCTGATTGACTGAGCTGTTGTAAGGTAGGCTATGTTCGAACATACTGTACATGTATGCGTGCCAGTATTTCACTTTCATGGTCCGCCATAAGAGCACAATATGAGGAAATATGAGCAGTGGTGGAAAGTACTAGCCAACTGCTAAGTACTCTACATCAGTACTGTACTTGTGTACAATTCTGAGGTAGGCCTAACGTTAGCCTAATTTTATAGTACTTCATACCTTCACTAAACTACATTTCATAGGGAAATACTGCCATGCTTTCATTCTGCTACATTTATTTAGCAGGTAGTTAGGCTTACAAGTTACTTTGTAGATCTCTTTTTTTTAAACCTATTATCATCATATCAAATTCTTTGTTACGGTTAATTAGCTCTCTGTCATTTAATATTATAGTGTGGTCTAGACCTGCTCTATGTGGAAAGTGCCCTGAGTTAACTTAACTTACACCATAAATAAACTCAAATTAAACATATCTGAATATTTCTTCCCCAACTGAACATTGGTGGTTGCATTTAGATTTAGACAAGATTAAGTGAGAAAACAATGAAGTAGGCATCCTCACACATTTTGTCAGCGGAGTTTTTTTTAATCTTATCTCTAAGAAATAAACAGGATAATCCACTGAAATCTCTTTAAGGACCTTGACAGTCACTGGACTTTAGTTGTGTAGGCCTACCAGTGCTACAGAGCCCCAGTAAAATAATCTGTCTCATCATGTTTACAGTTGATGGAAACATCACTGCTGAAAAAACAAGTATCACTACTTTTTTTTCCATTTCAACAGAACAGGGGCAGCGCAAGCTCCCAAACTGTGTGCTTTATCTGGAAACTTCATGAAATACAGACATTAAATCTGAGCCTGTATTACTCTTGGCTAGATGCAAACAGCACAGTAAATATTATGGCAGACAGCCGGTTACTACCAAGTAGGTCTACCCATATGTTCAGCCAGTGATTGTGCAGGCTTCATTGGGCCTGAAGCTTGTTTGTTTGTGGAAGCCTTGTTGTGAAGGTTGTTGTTTGTGTGGATTGCATGCATATTGTCAAATACATCAGTCACACTTTTCACAAATGTTTATTATGTGACTCAAACAAATTTGTAGGCATAATTCATATTACATGGTGTTTAGCAAAAAATGCCACAAAGGTCTGTTGAGGTTACCACAGTACTAAGGCTTTTACTGTCTGCAACTGGTTGCCCTTTATGAATATCAGACGTGAGAATCAGCCCTCGCTTTATCTTTGTCAACAGTCGGTATCCTTAAAATAACAACCAGATAGAGCAGGTCAGATGAGTCAACATCTAATAGTCAGGATATGGATGTGAGCATATGAGTTTACTCACAGCATAATAGCTATTTAGTTCTTATTTTCTCTTATTGTCAGACATTGAAAGTCCACAATGTTATCATTCTATCACCGACAAAGTCTGATGTGTTGTATTGTTGTAAATATATTTGAACGTTGCCAATACCCCAAAACCAAGGAAATAACGAGTCTGAATGGAAAATATGGGAGGAAACTGGCCTCATCTGCCTAACAGTTTCAAGCACAATAATTTAATTTGCATTTGTTATAATTTAACTTAGGCCGGAGACAGACTGGATGCGTGGCGTGAGCGTGGCGTTTCTGTTGCGTGTCAGTTGCGTGGATTTTTCTGTCTTACACACCAGAAACGTGTCTGACGTGGCGCTGCTGCTGCTGAGCCTTGTCTGTATACATCTATGTTTCTCATTGACTTACTGCACTCAAGCAGTAGTCAGTCCCTCCAGAAAAACGGGGAGTTTTTTTGTGATTGTTGCAGACAAAAATCCTTGATTATGCGGCACGTTTTCTTAAAAAATGTGATGGAATATGCGGGATATTTATGCAATTTTATGCAATGAAATTGCGGGAACTTGGCTGCTCTTGTGTGAAGAAAACGCAACATTTTTCAACTTTCTGCTAAGATATATGTCACTTTTTGCAACGAAAATGCGGAGATTATGAAATCATGCAAGCCCCGCAAATTTTGCGCTGAAATCGGAAATTTATGCGGCCGTATTTGAAAAAATGCGGCCCCCGCATAAATATGCGGACTTTGGTATACTTGGTATACTTGGTATAAGTATACTTTTAGTATACTTCATGTTAAACATAAATATCTACTGATTTGATTACAGCAAAGACATCGGCAGTGTTCACGGCAAAATAGGCTATACAGTATTGACATTTAAAAATCAATACTTTTTATTTTATTTTACATTTATATCTGCATTTATGTTAAAACCTCGAGACTTTCAAACATCAAAATGTCATTTATTAATATGTGTTTGTGTCAAAATGACATATAAGCATCTTTTCCTATTCTATTTTGCCTGGAAACGCTTCCAACACGCTTGCGTGTCACGTGAAAAATAGCCGTTGGTTCTATTTCTAGCAGGCACACGTTTTCGAGACATGCGTGTCACGCAGGCAGTTTGCAAGCTCTAACCTGTTAACTTGGGAGCCGAAATAAAAACAGACACGCTACACAGCTGACACGCTCACGCCACACATCCAGTCTGTCTCCAGCCTTAAGGGTAATTTATACTCGTGCGTAGAATCGACGGCGCAGGTTACGGCGTAGACGCAGAAGGGTCTGCGTCTACGCCGGACCCTACGCCGTAGCCTGATGTGCACCTCTCGAAAAATGTAACTACGCGTCGCAGCGACGCACGTCGCTCGGCTGTGGCTTGGTAGCGTTGCATTTCCTTCCGACTCATTTCCTGGTTCTCCTTCACCATAAACAACATGAAATCAAGGAGAGGGTTAACTTTTCCTGCTCCAGGTTTCCCCCCGTGGTCAGAAAGAACAGGGGAGACACTTTGTTTCTCTCACTATGACTCTACAGTTGCTACTAGCTCCGGAGCTAATCGCCGTCACTCTCTCACTTCCTTGTCGCTCTAAAACACACTCCCCCCACACACACATGCCGGCTGGACGCACACACCAGCGCACAAGTATAAACAACAGGCCACGGCGTAGGCTACGGCGAAAGCTCTGCGTGGAGCCTCCGCAGAACTATAAAAACCCCTTTATTGTCCCTTCTTGTTCTCAGTCATTCAAATATGCAGAATGCCAGCACATAATGTCAGTTTTTGGCTTTCTTCAATCCAAACAATCAGTTTTTTCAGTTTACAGTCCCCCTTAATACATGCTTGAATATGTATTAAAAAAATACTTGGAACTTGGATGTTTTTCCCCACAAAAAAGTATAAAAGTGTTACGCCTGGACCGAAGATGTCTCCTCCTTTAATGCAAAAAGTTAATTCTCGAGAGTATGAGCGGTGGAGGCTTTAAGTTTCCATCTCACACTTATGTGCAAGTTGCATATTTGACCATAATTGGCTTCCAACCTAGCTTCTAAAATGTTTAATGTCACAAATCATATTTGTACGTACATGTCTTAAACTCAGATTTAAGTTGAGCACAGAGAAACTTTCCCCTTACATCAGACGAATGTGAAAGCAACCTTGTAGTATCAAACTGTGCACATACATCATTCTGCACAGCGAAGGTCACCAAACAGCACATTTTTGACTGGAGGAGGACTTTAAACCTCAGTCACCAGATACGCTCTCAGTGGTAACAGTCAAATGTCAGCGTCTTAACTGCAGCTCACTGAGGTGCATTAAGGCGAGAATACATTCATAACCAATCTAAAGTGATAACTTTAGAGCCTTAAGATCAAAGGTCAAATAAACTATTAATACAGTGCACTTAGGGTAAGTATGTTAGCAAGGCTTTTTTGAGCCAAGGTGGCTGATGGGTCAGCAGCTTATCTTTTGTTTTAGTGTGTTAAGGGAGTGAACGTCAGTGCCAAAATCTTAGACTTAAATAAATTGACACTTCTAATTAAAAGACATTTGTCAACCATGACGTCCAGTTCTGAGAAGTTTGAACACAGGCTCTGTCACCAGACTATTTTTCTGACCTCTTAGACTTGTCTCAGATTGTTTTTAATTCAACCTGGATTTGTCTGTCATTGTGACTTTTCCAGCCTATTGGAAGGTCATAGATGTTTCTTTTCTACACTACGTCCACCTTTGTGTGTTTTGTCTCCAGTACTAAATTGTTAGGGATTATGTTATTGTTACATCTGTGTTTCAAGTAGTTAAATATTAAACCGTTTTTTCAGAGCTGATGCACATAGATATACATCTATGCTTAAGACGCTTCTCATACGTTTTAATTTGGACAAAAACCTTTTAACTGTTTTTATTGCCAGTTTTGGTATTATATCTGAATCATAAGAGGCTAAAACGTAGTAATATCATTCCTTTAAACCATATTTGGCATTTCCCTGCGTGAACGTTCAAAAATGTGGCTTTTTGCATGCACATGTCTTAGTCAAGTGAATAATTGGTTCAGTGGTAACAGGTTAGTGACATGTGAGTTGATGATTCCAGATAAATCCTTGTGTTGTTGAAACTAGTCCATGTTTCCACCGCCATGATCCTCTTATCTGTGAAAGGCTGAGGAAAGGAGTTACATGAGTAATGTTGCTGTTATATATTTAACCATGAGACACACACACACACACACACACACACACACACACACACACACACACACACACACACACACACACACACACACACACACACACAGAGTTTCCACTAAACACACTATGACTCCTTTGATCAAAAATGTGACATTTGGTTAATTTCTTTTTTGAAAATGTAGCCACTTTTTTTTCTGATACAGAGATGAAGGTGGTCAGGAGGATCAGTAAAGGATGTTGAATTTAATCAGTCGACTATTGTGTATTTTACTGTTTTGCATCTGTGCAGATTTGCCAATTATGATGGGTTTAGTCCTGATTTTATCTCATTCTCATGTAACACAAAAATAATTTACCATCTTCCTGCATTGAGAATTTTGGGATATTAACGTCAAATCAATTAGGAACAAATATTCGAAATGTAAAATAACTGAAGACTTGGTATTCTTCAACACATTTCTTACATTCTGCAGAGCAATTTCCAGAATAAAGCACTAGATGGTGCTTGTATACCTCCTTGTTAGTGTGTGTGTGTGTGTGTGTGTGTGTGTGTGTGTGTGTGTGTGTGTGTGTGTGTGTGTGTGTGTGTGTGTGTGTGTGTGTGTGTGTGTGTGTGTGTGTGTGTGTGTGTGTGTGTGAGATAGAGAGAGAAAGTGAGATACAGTAAGTAAAGCCAGTGTAGACTGGATACAGAGAGACTTCACAAAAAAAATTACAGAGGTGCTGTGCTGCTGGAAAATAATTTTTGTAATAGACAACACCACACACATGTACACGCGCACAAACATACACACACACACACACACACACACACACACACAAGCTGCAGTGAATTACTATGCTTGATTATACTTGATTCTGCTTTGATTGTTTTCATTTGGAAGCAGTTTATCAATATAGAGAATTGGGGAAGCCAATCAACTGTGTTTCTTTGATTGAACGTTACGAACAGATGACCTGTAGTTGGAGACTCCACTTCCCTAGTTAAAGCATATTTCTTGTTTCCTTAAAAACATCATCAGATATTTAGCCACCGCTAACGATAAATGCATGGGAGTCGAGGACAACTGCAACGTGTAATCTCTTGGGCAAACTCATTCTCAATATGTGAAACAAAAGCATTGTTTTTGCAGGGAAGAAATATGAAGAAAACAATTCAGGTGCCCCAGATCCTCCAAATCAATTTTTTTTGTTCATCAAAAAACAAACTGTATGTCATATGTTCACCATACAGCAAATATATTATGATATAAAAACGTTTTAGTGTGCCATATTAGTTTAAATGCTAATTCATCATCTGCTTTCCCACCCTGAGTTGAATTCTGGAGGACATATTCAAATTGTTATATACTTTTTAAAATTAATCAATTGATTGTTCAATCTATAAAATGTCAAAACATGTATCAACAATTGCCCCAAAGCCCAAAGTAACATTGTCTATTTCATAGATATTGAATGTACAGGGACAGCTGCAATTCCTCACATAACTAGTAAATATTTGCATTTTTGCTAGATGAATGACTTAATCAACTGAATCAATTCATTGACAAATCATGTAAGCACTGTGCCATCTTTAAAAAAACAATATTTCATTGATTCATCAATTTCTTTCCTTTTAGATAAATGTCTGCAGTGATGCCATACACACACACAGGCAGCCCATTTGGCCTATAGGCCATTGTCATGTTAGTGGTGTAGCTGTCAATGTTAAACAGGTTAAGTGGAACCACCAGCATGGATGTAACAGCAATCTAATCAACAGTTAGATACGTTTCATGCATCATTTTAATGCATTCAGCTAATCTTGTGGGTATCCCCATTGCTCTGTCAAGCGAGCTGTGTCATATCACGCTGCCACGCAAATCCACGCCTGGGGAGCGCCGTCTCCTGCCCGCCTAAAAGTCACTGTAACACCCTCTGTCACACTGAATGTTAGCATTTCTCAGAAGTGATAGTTAGACCACAGAATAAAGGGCATGGATGTGTCAGCCTGAATTTGAATATGAGGCATCAGCCCTCCATTGCCTTGTGTTTTTACCCGCTCTGTGATTCCTCCTCTTGCAAGCCTTTTGCAAGCCGTGGCAGAAAAAAAAAGTTGCCAAAGGCTGCACAGGGAGGCGAGAGAAAGAACAGTTTAGCCCGGATTCTCCAAGCTAGCTTGATTCTTTCCCAGAAGCCTGTCTCTTCACCTAACTACCTACCGCCTTCTTCTATTTATCGGTTACGCCTGGGTTGTTTAGAAGCAATTAAGGAGCTAATTGTGGAGATTTCTGAGGACTGGGTATTATAGTAAAAAAGTAAAGAGCTAATGGCTAATTGCCCAAGCAGCTGCTAGTGTTTATGAAGGAGGAGTGAACAAGCCAGGGGATCTACCAGGCGTAGACAGCAACGAGGACAAGGAGGTGTGTGTGTGTTTGTGTGTGTGTGTGTGTGTGTGTGGGGGGGGGGCTGGCTCATCATTGCTGTGGATCCCAGGGATGGCTCACACTGGGCAGATGCCAGGTGAGTGAGACAAGCTGGAGAATATAAAGCTCAACTCAGAATAGTGTCTGCATAAATAATAATCACCTCTGACGGCCTCTGGTGCTGCATCTCCAAGGAGTCCATGTTGTCTTCCATGTTTGTATGTGAGGCGTATATCCCAATGTTTATACCACCCTCCGTCTACTCCCCCATTCTCCCTCACCCCCCCCCCACCCCACCCATTCTACCAGACCCCCCTTTGGGCTAGCAGTGCCTCGTGGATGACAGTTAGCATGTGGCAGAGCTCTCTGAAGTGGAAGGGATCCAGGATGCTGGGTTTCTGTGCCAGCTTCACCAAGCTGGGATTTCACCCATCTCACAGTGTCTGCCAATGTCTGGGACTGTGAATGAAAGCATTTTAAACAATGCCTGGTTCTACAGTGTCAGATCAGTGGGCTTCAGCAGTGGTTAGATGCGGCCTAAGGTGGTTTGGCGTCCATTTGAAACAATCCTAGCAGCCCTTTTTGGTCACATGGGGGGAAAAGAAAGTGCTAAAGGGCGTCCAACTGCACTTTCAACCAGTAGTGGATGGTAGAGATGAAGAGGAGGAGGAGAAGACAACATCAAAGCAGCACAGCTATGGTCTTATTTTGTTTTAGCTTTCTGTAGCATAAGTTTGCTGGCCAACATGACTGGTGTGATTTCAGGATTCTGAACAAGTCAAACGTTTGCTTAACATGTATCCCAGTTCCCAGTTGTTTTGAATGAGGAACAGGGAACGCCGTTTTTAAGACTGAAAAAGGAGCTTGATTTGTCACAGTAGAATTATGTTGACCTCAGATATTCAGGAAAACCTTAATTTGCTGCTCTAGCCACCAGATATGCATCTTTTTGGGGGAATACTCCTGTGGAAAAGTCAAACTTCAAGAGAAATTTAATGAGAATGATATCAACAGTACCACCCAAACTATTTGATTGACAGATGATCTCTAGAGAATACCATGCAGGAGGCAATGATTAGCTTAGCAACAAAAATGGGAAGAGAAAGAATCTTAGAGTTAAGCAATACCTTTATTTTAACATTTTCATCCATTTCATTAGGCTAACCTCCAAAACGTAATGTCTGTAATGAAATAACATAATTTTAGTATATCCAATTAACCTCTGTCTCGACCCCCTTAGGGCTTCACTTAACATAGATTCAACTAAGGTTGTCTTGACTGCAGCTCTGCTTTAGGAGTTGCAGATTAGGTACAAGACCCTACTGTTGTAATCTCCATAGTCACAATTTATGGGCAAACCTGCAACATACTGCATTATGGTAAACCCTTATATATGTACTGGGAGACGTGTAAAGGAGACACCAAAGAAGACGCCATTTTGCAGAATTAAGACGCAGCACCAGTCGTGGAGGAAGGCGAAAGCAAGAGAGTGCAGAGGGGCGGTGTGTCTGCGTACAGCACTCTGTAGCAGCAGCCTACTTTGACTGCTCATTTATTCTGTTTATAATAGCAAAGCCGATGATAAATGTCCCGCAGAGTGCACATGTGCTAAAATATTCATCAATTGGAGGCCCCCTAATTTGCAGAGGAGGAAAACCAATAAATTCAGATGTGAGCGGCAGTTGTTATATTTATATGAATATGCAAGACCATGGGTGGGACATTAAGATTAATCTGGCATGTATGCGCTTTTAACCAATTCTAATGTTCTTGAGTTAGACGGAGATGTGTGAGAGGAAGGTGAGAAACAAAGTGGGCTATGCTTTCACGAAGGACCTTGATGGAAATGCACCCACTATTTCCCTAATGATGTTTCTGAGTTTTCATGGTTAATGTCAAGCTACAAAAAAATTAGAACTTAATATGCATGGTGTGCTCTGATTAAAGGAAAAGTGCAGGGACTGCTCTTTCCCTTCATTTTGATTTTCAAGCATATATAATAACATCGAAACTGCCCCTCAGCATTTTGGTTGTGGTGAAATTTGATTTGTCATTATCATGGCATCAACTTGTTTTTTTCCCTCCTAAACCACATGGTTTAAAATCCTTGTTGATTAATCAGTTTGCTTCAGAGCAGCTTTTTGTTTCTTGCACCGCCTTTTTTTTTTGCAGGTTCTCCCTCCCTTTCTCCCGCTGTGTTTTCTGTCCTTGTCTTTCTTTCCCACTGGATTCTGTCATGCTCTCTCCCACTCTTTTCTTCTCTCTCTGTTTTTCTCCCTGTGTGTTTTTCTCACCCTTTCTGCTCAGGTGTGTGGGGGCCTGGAGGAGGAGGAGGAGGAGGAAGAGGAGGGGGGTTTCTACAGTAATATACCCTGCAGAGCCACTCTCTCCTGGGGTAAGGATGACAGGAAGTCAGCCAGATGGCACAGAGCAGGTCTGCGGCATGTGACCTCCTCTCTGGAGAGGCAGGAAGCAAGGAGGAGAGGAGGGCGGAGCGAAGAAGAGGAGGAGGAGGAGGAGGGGGAGTGAGATTAAAGAAAGGAGGTGAAGAGATGGAAGAAAGATGAGAGGAGGGGAGCCGACTGAGCCACTAATATATCAGTGTTAGCGTTTGTTCCACCAGTAAGATCAGGAGCTTTAAGATTGTGATTTATAGTATAATATATTTTTCTAAAGGCCGAAGTCAAACCCATTTTTAAATAAATAAATTTGCACTGTTCTGCTTTATGTCTCTGAATGATATAGCACAGTGATTCAGCCAGTTCATTAAAGCATTTACATTGGCTTTTCTGAACATCCAGTGTTGGGTGGGTCTTCCTGTGGAAAAATCCATTTCTGGTGAGCAGTGATAAAATAGAAAAAGGTAGGTTATAAGAAAATATAGTGAAACAAAATTTTTCTTACTTTAAAAAAAATCCCATCCTGGTTCTGTAAATGCTCAATAGTGCACCAAATATGTATTAATCCACGATTGAAAATAGTCCCCAAGAAATGATTAGATTAAACTTTATTGCCATCGTGCAGTGTAGTACAAAGACAGCAAAATGCAGTTTGCGTCCAACCAGAAGTGCAAAAAAAAAAAAGAAAAGTGCAATGCGATATACAAGTATAGACAGGTGGTGCATAGGCAGGACAAGAAATATATTGCAGTGTTATAAGAAAAGATGCACTATTTACTCTTAAAAAAACAGCGCACAGCTGTTTAAGAAAATTATTTCCTTGATTTACTTGTTTTCAAAGCACCTTCCATAAGAACCAATGGACTCAGTGCCACAGACAGGGTATGGAAGTCAGAAAAGTAATCAGAGATGGACTTACACATTCTTAGTTTTGGGCTTTTCATGCAATTTGTTGAAGGTAAGAAAAATATAGAACAACACCAGACTTATCCTTTAAAAAGACACATTTTAGAGCCACCCTCAATGTTTGATTGATGTGATCTCTGGAAATGTGCTGCATTTACAAGAAAAGGAGATTCATTTAACCACAAAGTTACAGTTGTGACTGCCTGCATAGATGTTGGAGAAAACATCAGCTAACACAGATGGGTAGATTTCTTTCTGCTTCCATTGCGAGAGACAGAGGAAACAACTATACTGTAACTCAAAACATCAAAAGCTAATTTGCATCTCCTGCTACATGTCCCGTTCTCCAAATTCAATCCTGTACAGGGTCTGTACATAGTAAAACTCTCAGTATGGTGACCTGGAAAAGACACAACTTCATTTCATCCAGCTGGAAGTAACATCACAAGTTAACAGTTCCAATTTGGTATTGACATCCTCAGTGTAAGAGGGGGGGGGGGGGGGTAAATTGACAAATTTCTCCACTTATTATTATTATTATTAACATTCCCATGCTCGCACAGATTTGCTCATCACATTGCACAAACTTCCATTTCATGCACAACTCCCCGTCTGCCCGAAACCAACCCCCCCCCCCCCCCCCCCCCCTTTCCCTCTGTTCGCCTCCTGCCTGGGGTTGCCTTTGATCTAAATTTGGCCTCAGTAGAAGTCTTGTACACAGTCATTTTCATATGGAGGCTTTGAACACGCTGATGGAGGGCCGTCGCTGCAGCGCTCACTTTTATCCTCGGAGCCCTTTTCCCTCGACCCGGTGAGCATATGGCGAACACCCCTCACCAGAGTTTCCTACAACAGGAGGGACCGCCCACTCTTAACATCTCCTGTTCCCTGAGTCCTTCCATCACTCTGGGTTTAGAGATGTTGGAAATTAGTTACACTGTTGTAGCTATGACAGCGACGAGGACAAGGTTTTTTTGAATCGACTCAGTTGGCTTTTAAATATGTGTCAGCGAAACTGAAAAATGAGCAACATAAAGATAAAAGCGGTAAGTTGATATCTTGATCCCACCCACCTGCTCTCCTTTTTTTTCTGAACCAGGTTCTATGTATGCAGTCGTCCAACTGAACAACCAGATGACACACATGTTCAGATGTTATATATTCCCATATTAAATATCTTTAATATTCGGTTGGAAAACTGGATTTGCCCCATCAGATTTTTTTCATTTCTGTGAGTGTGTTCTGGGACATGAAGATCACCTTTCTCGCTCTGGTCTTTCACTTTACTGAAACAGAAACCTGCTCATTGTTTTCTAACAGAGAGCTACAGTCTTTTGGTCTCCTCATCTCCAACTGAGGAGTTGTCATCTGCTGCCAAAATGTCCGTCAAGAGACAATGACCAAAGCAGATCCTCTGTATCGGAAGCTTTTCGTCAAAGAAAATACTGAATGAATACCTTTTGAAAACCAACGTTCCCTTGATGCTCGCAGAGAGTTGAGTCTGAGAGTTGTGTTTCCCCTGTGAAGGTTTGTGTAAACAGGACACAGATTTGACAGTTACGACTCACTGCAAAGCAGTTAAAGGTGCCCTGCCACACGTATTTCATTACTTTGTGGTAATGTCTGAAGTTCTACCATGGACTCTGTAACATTTCTTTGTGGAAAAAATGCCTTGGTTACCTTGTTTCAAGCCATTCTAGCGTGGTATAGAAAGCCTGCAGGAAGATTTGTGCCAGTTCTCATTAGTATGCAACGAGCTAAGCTGCTTGACTCTGATTGGCTAACAGCTAGCCAACGAGAGCCTGGCTATCAACATCCTTTACCCAGCGCAACTGGGCGAGCTCATGAACCAGCTTTTGTAATTGGCCTGATTTCTCCGCTTATTTCTTTTCAGTGGCTAGAGCTGACAGAGGAGGTAGCAGTTCATTTTCACATTCACGACACATATGGACCTAACATATTTCATATTTATATGTTTTATATAACAAAAGAATACAAGTAAAATCGTTTTTGTGTGGCAGGGCACCTTTAATACAATTCCAGGGCCTAATAGCGAGGAAAAAACTAGATGATTTAATTTCTCTGCAGGTACGACTTTTATAAATGCTGTCGACACTTAATAGTATTTTTGGGCTAAAATAAACAAATCGGAATAATTTTACATTACTCCAATGAACAGAATGAACTATTGAAATAAAAATAAACTTTTAATTACAATCAAAACCTAATTAGAACTGTCTAGACGGCCATTTTATTTACTTGGTTTCTGGGGATAAAGATTTGAATCTTTCCATTTGTAAATCCTCTCCGTGTGAGGGCTGTTACACTGTACGTCTATGAACAAAAGTACATGTGTACTCCGGAAGGGATAAAGCATTTATCTCATTACCATTTCTTAAATGTTTACAGCCATTGTCTTCCCTAACAGTGCAAACACCAAACTGTACATGTAAAAGCGCTGCTGGGGTTGTTTTCATGCTTTTATCTTAAATACATTCTTTCCAGATTGTTCAGCCCTAGAAACTGGTAATTACCATATATTATCACCTCCACAAGCTCCACCACTAGGGTTGCCATGTTTGAGGTAATTATATCACTCCCAAGTTGTCTGTATAATCACTTAACAGAAGAAGCAGGCTTGCATTTGTGGGAGCTTTGACACAAACTGAGAAATGTTTCAAATATTTCCCATTTAAGCCTGGGGGATAAACAGATGACTATATTTTATATTCACAGGAATGCTCAAGCTGCTGGTTGGGCATTATTGCATTGATCTTTTTTTCTCAGCCTTGTCCGAAGAAGTTTATGATGTGATCCATAAACAAAATAAGACCACCGTGAAAGGATTGTATGGAGAAGACATGCAGAAACAGTTACCAGCAGTAGTTACCAAGAGTAGTCGTGTGAGGATGTTTACCTTCAAACCGAATTTCAATTTATAAATTCCCTGCTAACTAAATTCAGCTAACATCAAAAATATGGTGTCCAAGTGTTCCAATATCTACTCTAATTGGTGATTTCATGTATTTTCATTTATTTAATCATATTCACTGTTACTGTGATGGCTTATCTCAAAACCTATATTATAGTATTTTTACATCATGGGAAGAATATATTCACATTTTAAATATGATGTTTAGGCAATAGATATTTGTCATTATGAGTTTTGGAATGAAACTCTAGCGAAACATCTATTCTTATAACTTAACCTCTCCCTTACCCTGGGGCCATTTGAGGGTTTTTAGATTGTAAACAGCACAACCATGTTGAGACACATCAGTCTCTTTCCGTGCACCACAGACACCATTATCATTCCAACGCTTATTTCAGCAGACTGTGATATTGTGCTGCATTTCCGTGTTTGGTGTTGTCTGGTTCCATCGCGCCAGCTGTTGGGTTATTTATAACTGTGGTTGCCGATCTAAATGAGCTAGTAATTAGGCAGCAATGCTTTTGAGGAGACATCCGTTCCTTCCCATCCATCCATCCACCCATTCATCCATCCATCCCTCCCTCCCTTCTTCTCTCCATCCCTCTCTCTGCCCTCGTTCTCCCTGCTGTCCGCAAACACACCAGGAGACAAGCGGGAGATAAAGGGGAGACTTGACTTTACTGAATAATTGAACGGGTTTTTACAAGTGAAACAGCTCGCTATCTGACCCCATAAAGGCAACACACAGGGCCCTATCAGAGATACACACATGCGTGTGCACACAAATGCACAGCAGGTGTCATCAGGTCAAAGGCAGAGCCTAAGAAAGCCAGACAGGTTTTAATTGGCTGCAGCCAGCAGCATCACCTACTGTCAGCACGCTCTTGACACCCTGAACCTCTCTGAAGAGAAGGACAAAACCAAGCTACTGTTGTGGCTCCAACACACCAGAGTTTGTATGTTTTCCCTTAGACTAAACAGCCCCCCCCCCCCCCCCCCCCGCACTGTAACATGCCTGTAAGCCGCTCTCCCCGGTGATCACCCCTTTACCTCATGCTAATTTCCAACTTTCAAAGCTTGTAAACTTTATCTAATTATACACAAGTCGATAGACTCCCTTGCCCAGATTTTTGGCAGGTTGCGGTGTTAATTTATGAAAAACAAATCTGAAATATGCAGATGTCTTTTGTTTGAAGCAGCTGTTTGGTCCTGTTGCCAGGTTTCAATCAAGCAGTCTCTGGGGATGCCCGTGTGTGCGATCTGTGGCCAAGGCCCCCTGTTTGATGTCTGACAGGGACGGAGGGACAGGGCTTAAGTGCGGTCGCTCACCCACAGCCAATCCACAATTACTGTACAGGATGTGCATGTGTGTATGTGTGTTTTTACTGCTGTTGTTTATTTGTTGTTTTTAAAATGACATAATATTGCCGGATATTTACATTTATATGTGAAAGGATTGAAGAATAACTATAATACATTTTCCTGAAATGTATCATGAAATAAACAATAGGAGGATTCTTTCCTCAAAAATGGGTGATATTTTGTGAAAAACGGTGTTAGTGAAATATGACTTCTGTAGGCCTATGCAAGCGAGTGAATTTCAGGCTAAATTTGAAGCTTGTAATATCCTTTGAAATCACATATTTCTCATTTTGACCTTCTTTAATACAAACTGGTTTTCCTTGTCAACTCTCACAGTTCTTCCTTGCCTCATAGGATCCAGCAGAGCAGATGACAGCGGATTCCTTTTTCCTGCAAAATACAAGAAGTGAACTCTGTAACAAACTCTTATATTAACTTTGATCTATTTTACAATTTGAATTAAAGAATGCGTGTCAAGGCTGAAGAAACACACACACACACACACACACATAGAAAAAGTTTTAACCATCGGGATGCCAAGGCGTATTTGCATCGACAGTGTTCTGACAAACGCTGTCAGCCACGTTCATTGCTAATTTATGGCGCTCATTAAGTGATGTGGAACTCACCAAAAATCGCAGCAATTATCATTTATCTTGATATATTATTTACTAGGTATCATTTTCCTGCCTGGTTGGGGACTGGGGTGAGAGAGACAGAGGGGAGGAGGTATGAGAGGAGGTGGGGGGTGTGAGGGAGGGAGGGCCACAGGGGGTTGGAGACAGCTGGCACGAGAGAGACAGGGAGCGAAGGAGAGATGGAAGACAAGAAAGAGACAATATGATGATCGTGTTTGAAATGATAAGGATCTTTATGACAAGTATTTATTTAAGGCTGCACAAGGCATGTTTTTGTATAAAAATATATAAAATGTGACTCCTTATAGAGCTCAACAGTCCCGCCCACACTCTGAGAGACCTTGGGTTCCGGAAGTAAATTTCCCATTCATTTCTCCCATTGACGTCTGGAAAAATCTGAATATAAAGAGTTTTTAGACCATGCCTTAGGCTAACCAGCAACAGCGTGACTCATGCATACAACATATCATTTCGAGTGAAAAAATGAACAAAAAATTAAAAAAAGTCAAAGGTACAAGACTGTGTACATATGTTCATTATCGAGCGAAGGAACTACTCATTCCATAAACCACCGCGCACCACTGAATGAAGGAGGCTAATGTTAGTTTAGCTAACAGCTAATTTGGCTAACTGCTAGCTGAGACAGCATGTAATAACTTTAAAAGACCCTCAAAATAAAACCTGAAAAGAACCGTTAACATAACAGCTGTTACATCAGCTGTAGCCTGCTTTTCCAAGTGTTTAGTTTGAGTTAACGTTATTTTAGGCTGAATCAAGCTGTCAGCTAGCGGTTAGCCGAATTAGCTGTTAGCTAAACTAACGTTAGCTTCCCGGTGGAGGCTAACAGCAGAAGCGTGGAACATCGTGATTCGTGCAGTGTCATAGATCCTCGTGAAACAGGATTATCATCTTATGCATGTGCATGACAGATCGTGCAGGCAGCACAGATCGGGTACCGACAGCTCCCCCTCCTCACCAGCATGAGTTCCACCAATCAGAGGCATCACTGTGGGATTGTTCAGGATTGTGGGTAATGAAGTACTTATCCAAGACATCTTGAATAAAAGACATTTATCTCAAAACAAGGTTGGTGCCCCATGGACTTTTGGCATCTGTATGAGCATATACAATCGCTTAGTCATGTCGTAGCTGGTTTTAAGTCTACCTTCGACGGTTACGATTTTATTGCTTATACTCAAATTGTCAATGGAGAAATTGCATTGTATTTTTTCTTACGGAACCTGCTGTGGGCGGGACTGTTCAGCTCTATAGAGGCCAGTTGTGCAAATTAAGTTTCTTGGTTACTGCTAAGAAAGCACATGATCAAAACACAAAAGTGCCTCCTAAACAGCAGCAAGTGAAAACTTCCCCCAGGGAAAACTGGACTCAACATATTATACAGTATACTAAGACTTTGTATACTTAGAACAGGTATAATAACTGATGGACTACATGTGATTAGAACCAGCACTAAACAATCCTCTTATTGACGTAACTTAGCCAATGTCTAATCAATATGTAGAGGACATGATATTTGGAATATATATGAAGAGACGTGGCTGGTCAGTTTAACATGCTTTGTTTGATCATAATTAACTCTTTTAAGATACACTGTCCTCAGGACAGTATAACTTTCCACAGACATAATTACAAAATCTCATGCCAGTGATATATATGTATATTGCTATGTTTATTATTTTAATATCAATCATTTATTACCACATTCACTTTGACATCAAGACAAGCCAAGACTGTCACTAAAAAGGCCGGCAGCCTATGGCCTTTACGTTACAATTAATGTTAAACGTGTTTGATCTAGAGGCAAATCTGCTGGGTTACTTTACAACAAAATCAGGTAGAGCGCTTCCAGAGTAAACAGAGCCAAGGCTTTCAGAGTCTCATTCAGCGTCTTCTGTATGATTAAAGAAAAACAAACACATGCAACCACAACTCCAACGAGTGGAGACATCCTCCTTTCAACTAGGAAATGGCCTTAATTTAAAAAACAAAAACAAACATAAACAACACCACATGTGTGGTATAGAGGCATCCAGCTGTCTTGAATAATGGTCTTATCTGTTATTATGTATATAACTGATACCTATGCAGCATACATTTCAGAAGTTACTATAGCTATTAGTCGTGATAGCTATCACTGTCAAAGACTATACTTTACGACACTATCTGTTATGTTGTAAGCAGCATATATTTCTATTTTTCCACATTTTATGGAAAATGATGAGAATGGAGCAAGTCTTTAGATTATTAATTTCAGAAGAACTTCTCTGAAATTGTTGATGGCAAAGGTTTTTTTTTTTACAACACGCACACAGCCAGATATTCTGCTGGGTATGTCTCTGATGTCCTGATATGTTTTTCTTTCTGCTCCTCATTACACCAGAGCTGGCTATTAGTCATAACAATGTCACTGCGATGGCACTGTAATTAACATTATGAATATTTTGCATCTACCGCCTTGTTTTCGTTCTCACTCTCTCTTTCTCTTTTATCTCCATCTCCACCTCCACCTAATCTCCTCACAGCTTCTCTCAGCCAGTGTCGCTATCTTTCTATTCATCCCTTTCTCTCAAGGTCTGTTTATTTATTGCCTACATCTCATCTTCTACTTCCTTTGCATTTCCTTTTTTTCACTTTTTCTCCCCCTCTCTTGGTCTCTGTCTTTTTTTCTGCTCCACCCTTTCTTTCTTTCTTTCTTAATTTCTCTCTCTCTCTGATCTCCAAGTTTTCCCCCTTTTGTGGCTCGGTGACAGATGCCTAATTGAATGATGAATGGCCCTTTATTATGCTCTAATTGAACTGCAGGCTCTTTGATTGGCTGGCGCTTGTGCGGGTGGGCTCTTCTGATTGGTTGGACAGATTGTGTCGAGGGTTCAGGGGTGGTGTGCTGGTTGGATGAGTGTGAGTGGCGCCTGGCAGGAGTGGCAGCCCTACTCTCCATCTGTCTCCTCACCTCACTCACTCACACACACACACACACACACACACACACACACACACACACACACACACACACACACACACACACACACACACACACACACACACACACACAAACACACACACTGTTATTAGTGATGAGCAACCTACCCCCCATCACCCCTGCCTTTCTTCTCACCTCTCACACAAGGGAATGAGGTGGGTGTTACAGAGTGCACATGCTCCTGTGAATCTTAATAAATTATGCAAATGCCTACTGTTAAAGGACCAAATATTAATTAGAAGCATTTTTGGTATTTTTTCTCCTCGCTGTCACTTTGCCCTTGTGTTCTTGTAGTTGTACTTTTGTCCAGCCTGATGTTACTTGACTGATCTCCCTCGCTTCAATCACCTCCCCCTCCTATTTCGCCTCCCCCACCCAAGCAATCTCATACATGCACTCAAACACACACACATGCGTTTAATCTCACACACGAGCAAGGACACATACATGCACTCAAACACATGTAACCCACGTCCGAACACGCATAGACACATATTAAAGGCACACACATAGAGACACACACTGGTGGGTGTCTTAGACCGGCCCTGACCTGACAAGCGGGCGATGAAGATTAATGCATCCTCTCTGAGTGACAGGCTGGGGAATTGAAGGGCAGAGGGCCTCGTTAATCAAGAACCTGACAGGTGCCATTCAGGCCCTCTGAACAACTGCAGCTCCCACACACACACACACACACACACACACACACACACACACACACACACACACACACACACACACACACACACACACACACACACACACACACACACACATATATATATATATATATATATACATACATACATACATACATACACATTAAGAAACAAACATAAAGCCTCACTAAAGAAAACTTACACACAGTCCTCACTATCTCAACCCCCACTCTCATACCTCCTTTTCCTACTGCATCCACTTTTCCAGTTGAGCAGGCCGGTGTTAAGCACAAGCAGACTTAATCATGCACTGCCAGAATTAAAAGTCATTCCTCAGAGCCAGGCTTCCGGCACGAAAGTAAGAAAATCAATCGGGCGCTTGGCAGGGCTGCCCATACTCACCGACTACGGGTCTTTTCCGTTCTCATTTGTAGGGGCCTTGGAGCTGAAGGGGCTCGAGCGGGGCCAGGGTTTATGATCATTCATTGTAATTTACCTATAACGCCTTGTCCCGGGATCATTACTGGCCAACACTTAATGATTAATTCCCTAATTCTCCCTGAATTTCTTCTTGGATTCAGATCCAGAAGAGCAGGAGGGGAGGATGTATCTATATTATTTTTGTTTAAATGACCTGACTTACAGTAATAAAGATATTGTTTGAGCAGTGAATAAGAAGTGTTGCCATGCTTTTTCAGTGTGGCTAATAGCTAAATGCTACGGTTTCTAATTGATTTCACCTATTAAATCCAATTTATTAGGTAAGGGTGAGGCTAAAGAAGGAATTTGAAGCTGTAAAATAATTGAAACATTGTGCAAAAGCAATACATTTCAATATGTTCAAGCTACTTTGTATGGTGCATTTCATTTCTCATTGTAAGTGAACTGCCAGTGAGCAGCACAGGGAGTGGAAAATAATGGAGTTAACTAGGATAAATGTGAAATATCTCTAAAAACAAATTTATGTTTTTGTCATAACCAGGGAACATTCTGCCTCAGTCTTGATAAGTGTTAAGCTGTAATAATGAGGAGGAAAATTCCATCATTTCTGCACTCAGCAATAAAAACAAGACCTTATACTGTATCTCTTTACCTGCCTCACAATGCTCCAGTGAGCCTGCATTCATTTCATTTTTGCAGTCTGTTTTTATTAGCTAATGGAACTTAATATTTCATGAGCTATTAATGGAAACCCAGCTTGTAATTAGTATTGTGTCAGAGAAATACGGGCATGTATCTTCATTAGGCATCAGAGCAAGTCTTTTCATCTTCATTACAACCACTCCGCATCATTTTTCACTCTCTTATTACGCCTTTGTTTTTGTTACCCGTTTGTCTCTGCATGCTCGTTATGCAGTGGGATGGTGGTCGACGGCAACAGAGGCAGGAAGAAAAATATGGCCTTCTTTTACACATGTTGAGTAACGATCCTGGAAGGACGCTCTCGAATCTGCCCCCTAATCGTCATAAGGAGGGTCACATTCTGTCTTTTTTCAAGTTTAATGTGAATACATACTGATAACGGCGCCATTGAAACTACTCGTTTTTTTATTCAGAGAGGGCAGTGGGTGGGCACTCGACTATTTTAGTCTGCTTTACATGGATTGATAAAACCCACTGTGTCTTTCCTAGCAACGAAAAAAGCCTGATAGAGATGATAAAGGTATTAAGAAAATTGTGTTCAGATCATTCAGCACATAAGCTCTCCATCACAACGACACAGCCTCATAAGTTCCTGACAGACAAGACCATTGACCTTTGGACCCTTTACTCACTGTAATAGCATTTGAAATGTCAAGCCCCCATGTAATAAACTATGTATATGCCTGTGGATGGTGTTTTGACAGGACAACTTACTTCAGGGAATGTAAAAGACACATTTTCTTTAAAGCCTTAAAGCGTTCCATAATACCTTTGATGGCATTATCACTAATTTTAGGATTATTATTAAATACTCACCTGTAAGCTCTGCAGTGGTGGAAGAAGAATTCAGATCCTTTACTTACAAAACGTACTAATGCTACACTGTAAAAATACTACTAAAGTCCTGCACTGAAAATGTTACTTAAGTAAAAGTATGTAAAGATAATCAGGAAAATGTACTTAAAGTATTAAAAGTAAAACTACTCAAATCCTCACATTTTAAAATCTGGAAATGATCCAAACGGTTCTGTCAATGAACTAAGTGTTGAATGGTCTAATTATTTCAGCTGTACTTTTAGGCCTATATATTGTCGGCTAGTTTAATTAATAATAAAACATTGTATTTTATAAACATACATTTATATACATGTGCTTTGTGTGCAAATATCTTAATTTGTAATGTAGCTAGTAACTAAAGTGGAGTAAAAAGTACAATATTTCTCTCTGAAACGTAGTGGAGTAGAAGTAGAAAGTGGCATGAAAAGAAAAGACTCAAGTAAAGTACAAGTACCTCAGATTTGTACTTAAGTACATTACTTGAGTAAATGTACTTAGTTACATTCCACCACTGAAGCTATGTATGTGCAACACATTACTTAAACCATTTTCCATATTTTTAAATTGTCTATTTTTACTTTCCAGCAGCCAGGTGTGAATGTTAGGATTTATCGCCGCTCATATCTCGAAGAACACAAACGACGATTTCCAGCCAAAGGCCTCAAGGGCGCCCATCACTGTAAGGCAGCCATTGGTCTTTACCATGGCGATTCATGGGGTCTCCATTTCCAGTTGTATTATCTTAATTGTCCTGGCAAGTATGTTCAGCAGTTATATTATAAATTTATGGGCCCTCTTGCCACCCCATTAATCCAGCCGTTAAAACACTGTAACCAGTGGCTCAAACTCTCTGCGAGAGGAGCATAAACCTGTCCCAGGATCGCCTGTGGCTCACAAGGCAAGATAGTGCTCTGATAGAGGAAGGAGCAATTTTTATGCAGGTATCTTGTCATTGCTGAGACTTCAGTTGGAGTTAAATGATTACACTTTGAAATAGGGCCAATATAGGAAAGGATAATGTCTACATTTCTACTGTCACGGCACTGGAGAAGTTATCATAATTCCTTATTGCTTATAAAGACTTGATGAATCTGTGAGGATGGCAACACGATTATCCATGCACATTGTGTATTGAGTGAGGGATAATGTAGAGCAGGCTGCTTCTTTTATTTATTACAAAAATATATCAAAACAGAGTGATCTGGGTCTCACTGTGAAGTAGAATTGAACTGCACATAACAAACAAACAGCAAAAAGTCTTCTTGACTTTGGGAACAGTTGAACTCAAGTTTAACACGTAATAGCTTTTTCCAGACTTTCAACCACATCTAAAGGCCATTCACATCAGACGCCAAAGACCATCCTTGAACAGAGATGGAGGTTATGATCTCCATTGACGCCCACCTGCTATTACGTGACTGAAGTTGACAATAACATGCAGACTGAGCTGATGAAGACCGAGATGCAGGTGAAAACTCTGGGAAAAGCTAGTAAATACATAACTTGAGTAAAGATTATTTTGTCAAACCAAATTAGAATAATATTTTAAACTAAATTAATTGTTTGCAGTAAGAAATCATTAATGTGCTTTTGGCGGAAGTGAACATAGGATCTTAGAATGCCTTCACTGTGTAATTGGTGAGACCTTGTTGCTTATGTTTAGAACTGGGAGAGACTGATGTCATATGCCACAGATCAAAGGTCCAATGCCTGATCCAATTACAGGCTTGTCCATATACTGCACATGATCCAGATGACTAGAAAGTCACCTGCTGTTTTACAAAGAGTTGCTCGTCCTCTGAGGCTCATCCACAAATCAGTACAAGGAACAGCTGCAGTATTAGAAACAAAACTTAATCTAAAAACGTTATTTACAAAAGAGAAGAATTCACAAAAAAATCTTAGTGATTCGTATACATGAAAACAGTTATACTTGTTTTAAATAAATGTTCTAAGTTTACATTCTGCAGATACAAGCTTTTCATAAAATAATGATTATTTGTGAATACCAAATATGAACACCTTTCATGTGTGTGTGTGTGTGTGTGTGTTTGTGTGTGTGTGTGTGTGTGTGTGTGTGTGTGTGTGTGTGTGTGTGTGTGTGTGTGTGTGTGTGTGTGTGTGTGTGTGTGTGTGTGTGTCTGTGTGTGTGTGTGTGTGTGTGTGTGTGTGTGTGTGTGTGTGTGTCTATAGAGGTCTGTGTGTACTATCTATTTCGCCTCTATCCCTCTCCAACCTCTTCTCTGAAAACTGCACCAGCAGTAATTGCCTGACCTTTTACGGCAGTGAGATAGTCTCATTAAGCCTGATGGATAATGATGGCGCCTCTCCATGCTACGTGAACCTCTGTGATAATGAAACAACAGAACAGCCCCGCTGCTCCACCGGGGGGTCACGGGAGAAGGCTGATAACCCAGAGAGAGAGCAGCTCGTTCTTGGCTAACGACAAGACCCAGAGCCCCCTGTGGTGTCACCCTTCTCCCGTACGTCCACATGGGAGATGGCGGTGTCATGGTAATGTGCTGTTGCTGTCTCCATTTTCACATTCCTGGCTTTGATTTGAGACCTTGATATTCCTGTGGTTGGTAAATCTTCCCATTGAGGAAGATGAGTCAGTGGACAGTTAGGAAGTGAGGGAGTTTATATGCAAATTGAAGGAGAACACAGGTGTCATTTTGAGCTCATTTATTTCTGTCTAAGTCTACGTATGAAACAACTCAGCTGCAAAATAACTGAAGTAATGTCAAAACAGAAACTTACAACTGAAAATCAAATCAAATGCGCCATTTCTTGTGTTAAATTTTATCTGAGCTAGCTTCAAATTAGCTGAGTTTATTATCAAACTCTATGTAATTAAAAGGATCCCAAAGGTGTTACTTTAGTGTGCTGTCCTGTTCTTATGTGTGAACAAAAATAACACAGGAGAGTCAGGCAGATGTCAAGCACAGACTGTACAGTACATTCACAGACAGTTCTGAGAATAGGTCTAATCAGCTAGTGTAACTAAAAACACCTGTGTTTGTGTACAGAGCTTTTAATGATTCCCCCTCACTGTGACAGATTGTCTCCTCTCTATTTAAAGTCTGTGGAAGGTGTTTTTCATTCTGTACATGGCTGCACTGCTCTGACTGTACAGGCCGAGTTATTGCCTTCAGATAGATATCTATTTTCACACAAGCGTCTATTCTTGACCATTTTAAGCAGAACTAATTTGCTATGGATTCTGGGCAAATTAAGACTTAATTTGCCTTTTAAAGAACCGCTTCAATTTGCCTATTTTTTGTCAGCAGGTGTCATTTTATTGTCACAATAGAAATAATTGTCTTTCTACTGGGAGTAAAACAAAGATAGGGAGCAGAGCTTATCTCTTCTAATCAGTCCTAACACATTTGTATCGGATGAAGCTGAATGATTGGCACAAACTTATAAAATTAGTCACAAGTGGAACTATGATAACAATAATACAGTTGTTCAGTAACTATCCCATCCCACTGCTAAACTCATATTCCAATTATGAGAAACCTTCAAATGCAAGCAAGAATATGACCATTTTTGTGGGATATCGATGTACTGTATATAAACCACATATCTCATATATTGTTGCTTTTTATTATCTTGATTGTTGGCTGTAATGCTGAAAGACATCTGAGTACATGTGATCCAAGGCTGCATTAATAAATAACTTGAACATGACCTTAGCCAAGACATGAACTGGTATCCAGTTTACTTGTCACATATGGTTGAGAAATGTATAATATGTGGGAGCAAACATGTCATACTGCAAGGTCTGCATGTCTGACATTAACATAGTAATTATTACAGTTGTGTTATTGAACAGATGTACACATTCATATACACAAACACAAAGTGCTTTCATAAAGTCAGCATCTCATACAGGGGTCACGCAATGTAGATCAGAATTAATGAACAAAAAGTTCCAGTTTGGGAAAGTGAAGCCACTTGTTTCATATTGTGTCAGAAGTTGTGCTTGTGTGCGTAAGAAGAGCTGTGTGCTTATGAAATAATTTCCTGTGATTAGTGACTCAATGCTTTTTACAAAGCGTTTGAACAGGTCAGTGGATCCAAATGCAGATATTATTTGGGTTTGATAATGACTGTGTCTGATGATCACTGAAAATAGTGTAAAACCTGTATATTCATGCATTTTGAGTTTTTTAGATCCGGTTTTGAAGGAAGTTACACAAGCGGTGTCGTGGAATTTTCTCGACCTGCAGTGTTAATAGGAAAATGATCCAACTGGACTCACAACAGAGATATTAGGAGGGGAGGAGAGAGTTGGCTGGATGGGTTGGGGGGTCGACAAGGGGGGCAGATGTCCCTGTCATGCAGCCAAAGCCAGCAGGGGGTGCTGACACCCTGATAACCATGTGCTAACTCTCCTCCTCCTCCTCCTCCTCCTCCTCCTCCTCCTCCTCCTCCTCCTCCTCCTCCTCCTCCTCCTCCTCCTCCTCCTCCTCCTCCTCTCTGAATAGACCCTTGGTCCATAGCTTGTCTTCTGGCTCTGGGAATCTGTGGATATTCTAGCTTGTTGGACAGTCGGAGTGTAACAGTGTTTAGTGTTGACACAGAGCATATTGCTAAATGATGCAAAACCACTCTGTACTAGGATTTCTTTTTTTTTTTTACAGTTTCACTTCTAATAAATTGTTTTCCACATGTACTAAATCAAATTGGAATAAATTAGGAAATAGAGTATCAGATCTCACAAATTTGAGTTTCATTAAGTTACTCTGTGATTTCTGTGTGCTTTTCTTTTTTTAAATGTAAAAGATGTGCGTTCATGTTCATCTGTATAATTTGTTAAATGTCATGTCTCGCACTATCCTCTAGTCATGATAACATTGGCTTTCATCATATTTTCGATTATAATACAATATGAAAGGATGTTTCCTGTATTGCATATACTGCATGTGGTAATAGGTTGAAATATCAGGTCACATATTCACTACTGAACCGTTTCATTAATTATGAAATAATAATTATTCATCTAAAATGCCCTAATTATTAAAACAGTATTGCTGTTCCATCAATAATTTCCTAATTAACATTGTAATTATTATACAGTTAAGGCTTCAGATATTAAAACACTGCAGTCTGAATTATCATAACCAGGGAGTCATTCATGAGATTTAATACGATTTTTGTTGTATGAATAACATTTGAAGAAAAATAGAACATGCAGTGTATGATAAAAATCACATAAAGCTTTATTTTTACATTTAATTATTACAGTCTTCTGTGACAAAAAATACCCATGTATAGAATTCCTAAAAGCAGATGTATCATAAACATTTACATTTTTAATCTTTGTTTTAATTTCACTCTCTGAATTACTGAGAATTATGAATCATCTCCTTTCTGCAGTAAATCTAAACTTCCTGTATTACATACTGTAAATGGAGACACACTGTATTGATTATTATTTTAATTATGATTATTAGATATTTTTTGAGGCAAGTTACATTCAAACAACCACACTAAGCCCTTTATACAAATTCCTCTCATAATATATTTATTTTAATAAGCTTTCATCCTTGAGTCATTTAAAGCAACCAACCTTCCAAATAAGCATGAATGAATAATGGTTTTATATCGGTTAGCTCATGTTGGTCACATCTCCTGTGTATTTGTATGAAGTGATGTATGATGGCAATAGTACACATCTGAGTTCATTGTGGCTAATTTAAAGAGTGACTGCTGTGTTAGGTGACAAATGAGCTGCATTTATTTCGATGAGTGAAATTTCCTTAGTCACACTTCTAGCTGTATTATGGTGACCGTGTATCACCGAGCTCATCTGAGGCATATTGAAGCACAGCTTTTGCTATGAGAGCTGTGTATATGAGGACAATCAATTCATCTTACTGCAATTATTACAAATCAGCAACAGGTTAACAAAATAAAATGGGATATCTGTACCCTCTGTTTACAAGAAATGCACTGAGGTGAAAGGAGAAGCATTGATTTTTGAGTGCTATGCTTTTATTTCTCCATGACTGCCATCATGAGCATAAATTAAACAGACTTTGATGCTGTGGTGTGAAAAAGAAAGTGAGAACAAACTGAAATGCTTTCTTATTAAGCTTTGTGTTAAGTTAAAGATCAACAATAAAAGTAAAGATTTTTTTTCTGCTACATATCCTCTGAGTCACAACATTTACAATCGTTCATGTAGTTTCCAAGATCATATCAAATCCTCAGAGTGAAATTTACTCAGTGGTGTTTTAATGCCGCATCATGAACTCTGCTGTAAGGCGCTGGGCTGTACACTGAGTGCTGTGTGTTACGTGCCAGCTGTGGGAGTGGGTGGGCAGGCGGAGCTCGAGCCAAGCCAGGCAGGCTGGAGTGGATCAGCTCTGTGATACTGCAACCCCCGGGGCCTCACGCCCCAGGGAGGGGTCACAAGTTCAACTCCCTCGTCTGCTGGTCACACAGGAACCCTGGGCCTCCCCTTTGTGTGTGTGTGTGTGTGTGTGTGTGTGTGTGTGTGTGTGTGCGTTTGTGTGTGTGTTTGTGTGTGTGTGTGTGTGTGACTAGGTAGTGATAAAGCAAAAATTATTCTGAGATATTTAATACCAACAACACTTTTTACACATGATTAAAGACACAAATCTGTGATGTACAATCTTTTTTTTATTTATTTCTGCTTTATTTTATTTCAAATCACTTGCCTCAAGTCTCAGAGTCTCTGGTCCTGTTTGCGTTTCACATCATCTCCAATCTATTTCAACATAGCTGGGGTGCGTACATCATCGCTCTGTTGAAATAGCTGCCTTACAAATACCCCCTGGTTCCCCTCGGAGGACAGCATGTAAAACATATCAGGACCTCTGTATATGTATTCAGACTCTCCTGAGGCGAACGCAGCGGTGAAAATGCCATGAGGCAGGCCCTTTTCAAACCGTTTCAGCGGACTGCCCGACGAGCACTTGTGGGTTCAAGGTTGTCATCTGTCGCCGTCTCCCATACGCCTCCGCTGTTTGACTTTCACATGGAGGTGCTAAAAGGAGATTTAGAGCTCGTAATCCTTCTTTGGAAAGCATCCATTTGGGTAATTGTGATATCGTAACTTGAGAGAAACACAAAGGAGCTTGCGTTACAGGGGACTTTCTGATGCTAAACCACAGAATGAGGTTATGTGTTTCTCTCTGTTGCCTCTTGATTAACTGATAATGATTGATTCCAACTTGAAGCCTTGTCCTACAATAATGTGAAATGCACGACTGGACAAAGTAATTGCAACTTTTCTCCTGTAAACAATAAGCTACTTTTGTTTTTGTCAGTGGTCTGGTCCACTGGTTCTTCTGTGAGCTGAAGGAAATAAGTTTGTGGTTTCTGCCTCCATGGTCCAATTGCTATGGATAAACTTTTCCCTTTTCAGCATTTTTGTCTTCTTTTCCTTATTCTCAACAACCCTCATTTTTATTCATAATGAAATATAAAAAATTTGTGCATGGTCATTTGATTGATAACTTTTGTTCTGATTTGGTAAAATCCACCCACCTGGTACCAGATAACAACTACATCCGAGACACATTTCATTATAGTATCAATTGGTCAAATAGTATTTAAATATGTTTGACCTAGTTTTCTCTTTATACAGCAGCTTTAGTATCCTTGTATTATTGGTAGTGTTTTGAGCCTTGTATCAATATGGGCCGCTGCAGGGACCAGACAGCTCCAGCTACCCATTGCTCAGAACTGCGCCTCCTCTTACAGGAAGGAACATGCTTACCAGAGGCACCTCTGCAGTGATAGATATCCACAATACTTCACCGGCCAGACCTTTGCAAATAGAATACCCTGCTGTGCTAAAGAAAACAATGTGTTTCTGAGGAGCAAAATATAATCCATCACCAAGTCCGTTAGGACCGAGAAATGCGAGTGAAGGAGGAAAGACAGGAGGCCGAAGAGTCAGTTGGGGGGTTAGGGGGCTACCTGGTTTTCACATCAGAGAAGTTTGGGGAGGGGTAGAGGGGTTTGTGGCATCTCAAAGGCCCACAAGCCATGAGGCCCGCACTGAAAGGACCAAGCCATTCGCACAGCTTCTCCTGTTGTTGAAACTCTAGCCAGGTTCAGCCACTACCACGTCACAGACAGCTTTAATCAATCATCGGTTGTGGCTGAGGTAAGAAGAGGCATTCTGGGAGATTCATTGTAGTCTTTAATTCAAGGCCTGATGTACAGGAAGGACTCTAGCTCAGTGTGATTAATATGTGGCACGGGGGGTTGTGGAGGTGTGTTTGTTTGAGGGTTAGAGAGCAGATAACTGGACATGTCTAATACAATTCAAATTCACAATCAAGGGCTACATCAGAGTGATTTCTATCCAGGATGTGAGGAAATTAAATACAGAGATATCTTTCAAACTGCTGCTGTTATTTCTTATTTCTTATATGAAAAACATACAACCCAATCCTGACGTAGATCCCAAACTGGCTTTTTATCATGTACAGAGGCAAACCCGTAAGATGCTTGCTCTTGGGGGAATTCCTGGAATCTCTGGAATTGTTGGGTCTTTGTAAATTGTGGTCTAGACCTGCTCTATCTGTAAAGTGTCTTGAGATAACTCCTGTTATGATTTGATACTATAAATAAAATTGAATTGAATTGAATTGAATTGAATTTGGAATATCTAAACTACTGTTTCTTCAACATATGCATGTAGGGATCTACCCTCAGAGACCGAGAGAATCGTCGACGATCAGGAAACGGCAGGGGCAAACGCACTGCAACTTAATAAAACACACACAAATAGACAAAACACAAGCAAATTAAGAAAACATCTTCATAAATTTGACGACGCATGCTCAGCATTTAGCAAACGTGCTGCAAACACACACAACACAACCAAATACACAAACGTGGTGCAAATATACAAACGATGCAAAAAGAAAAGCACACAACCCGAAAAACAAAAACGATGCAAAAGAAAAGCACACAATCCCTGAAAACAAATGCAACAAAAAAAAAACGCTGCATATTACACAACGGAAGTTCTCCAGGCCTCTAGGGGGGCGCTAAGTGGAACAGCTTCATTTTCGACCCGACTGAGAGAGAGTGCTCTGCCTTTTTATTACCACAAGTTTACAGACACGTCTCTGCTGATTGAGTATTACCTGTGACCTGAGCCAATCAACTAGAGACACACCCACCAAATGACAGAAAACATATCTCAAACATAGACTTAAAGTTAGGTTAGGTTCATAATTGTATTTAGAGGTTGTACCAGAATAGGTTTATGTGGTTTAATTTTCAAAAAACACTATATTTTTGAAGTAGTGCACATTGCTGCAGCTCCTTTTTTCACCCTGTGTGTTGAGCTCTCTGTTTTGTTTCCATCTTTGTTGGGAGCCGCACATGCGCAGTAAAGGTAAGCAATGCTAGCTTGTCAGTTGCAGAGTATGAGGACGTGCCATGCTAGCAGCTAGACGAGCATTATAACGTGTGTTACAAAGTGACGCACAGTCATCACGGAAGTAAAGGCTGGACTACAACAGAGCTTTGGGGTGGACTTTGGGCTTTTTCACTTTGTAAACCTCTAATGTGCACAAAAAGATATATAACACAATAAAGGAAAGGGAAAAAAGCATAAAACGAGCACTTTAATATTTACAGTCTATGATCTCAAAGCAGTTTCACAACGGTGCACACCGTTCTGAGATCTAACGTGCCCTGGCTCTCTCTCTCTCTCTCTCTCAGTAGGGTCGAAAATCAAGGTGTTCCACTTAGCGCTCCTCCTAGAGGCCTGGAGAACTTCCGTTGTGTAATCTGGAGGCAGCGTTTTTTTTTTTTTTGCATTTGTTTTTGGGGATTGTGTGTTTTTCCTTTTGCATCATTTCTGTATTTGCAGCACATTTGTGTATTTGGTTGTGTTGTGTGCATTTGCAGCGTGTTTGCTAAATCCTGCACAAGTGTTGTCAAATTAATGAAGATGTTTTCCTAGTTTGCTTGTGTTTTGTCTATTTGCGTGTGTTTCATTAAGTTGCAGTGCCCCTGTCGGCCACCGTAGATCTCACACTTTTCAAGTAGTTTTCTAGAAAGCAGCTGGATTGGGACAAATATTTTACCATACTGTTTACCATCTTATGATTTTGGTACACAACATAGCCAGTCACAAGGTCAACTTTCAGGTAGAGCCTCCCATCCCAAACAGGGCTCCACACTAACTTGTTGCCTTGGTTGCATTGGTGCATCTAACTTTTTTATTTAGGTGCACCAGCACAAATTTTGGGTGCACCCACATTTTTTCTTAGGTCGCCGTTAACGCCACAATTTCAAGGTCACCTTTTTATCACGCTCCATATACATTCATTTATATTAAGTAAATGATTTTAAACAAGAATAAGGTGTAGGTAAATACTTTTTAGTTGAAGCACAATCATACTGCATATATAAAAAAAATGTTTAAAGTGCTTCACTGAGCTGCCAAACTAAAACATTTTAAGTAAAACATTTCAAAATAGAAAGTGCTACTGTTTCAAAGTACTTCTCTGAACACTGAACACATTTCATGGCTCAAAGTCTTATAGCCCCCCCCCCTCAGATGGCCAATACCTGTAATTTGGCCTTCCTCCCCTTTGGCCACACTACCTAGCATCAAAATCCTCCAAACTGCCCCCCCCCCCCCCCCCCCACACACACACACACACTGATTCTTATCAGATCTTCCACTAGTCCAGGACTAAAAATCATATCTCAGTATTTATACAAAGTGGGCTAAATGTTCCGTTTTAAGTCAAAGCCACTTTTCACAAGCTCTTTTTCCCCCCTCTCTCTCCCCTTTCATGTCTTCAGCTTTCCTACCAAAATAAAGGCCGAAAATGCCTCCTCCCCCCCCCCCCCAAAAAAAAAATAGGGAGACAGGGAGAGGGGGGGGAGTCCGATTGACTGATGCGTATGCTACTCACAGAGTGACGGCTGACTCATTATAAACGGGTCCAGCACGGGTCGAATGCTTTGGCGGGTCAGCGGCGTTACACACGTCATGTGTATAAAATGTCTGTATCGTCACTGCGCTGCATTTTTATGAATTATGATATTCTGGCCACGTCTCTCGCCCAGGTCCAGCAGGCTCCGTCTGAAGTTAGTTGCATTCAATAACTTCGTCTGTGTTTTTCGCCGTGCGGCGGCCGCAGTAATAGAGTTACCAGCGGAAACGCTGGTACAAATACAGGTTTCCCTCTCATGCTTAACAATATCCAGTTGTGTTAATAACAATTAAAACTGTAGACAAATGTCGCAGTGTGAACCGACGCCGTGTCTCTCCACGTTGCAGGGGAGTCTGTGTGTGACACTGAGTGAATGGGGGCGGGGCTGCGCGGAGAGTAGGAGAGATCCAAACATGTGCACGGCTTTACAGAAGAAATGGGTCATGTAAGGCAGCGGAGAGGACGTTAGGTGCACCGGTGCGACCTAGGAAAAATGTTGGTCGCACCCTTACAAAATTTGGGCGCATGTCCCAAATTGGTCGGACTCTCGAGCCCTGCCAAATGTGGCATACAATAAAAATAGTCAGTAAAGGACTCAAGATAGCTTAGAATAATTGACATCTGGTCTTACTATCATGCCAGCAACCATTTTGTCAGAGCAGGTGTCAGGTTAGATTATATCGTGAGCAGCACAAGGACAAAACTTTCAGTCACTGTCTGACTTTTTTTGATTAAACCTTCTTTAGCCTACTGTGCACAGGAATGGTCTCTCTCATTCATTATCTCCCTCACCTAAAGACCTCAGTATGGATGACAGTACCCACTCTTGTCTCCCTATGTTTGCCCTGAACGACCTACCCTCTCATTCCCTGAGGGAGCACCCCCCCCCCCATCAAAAACATTATGCTGAGTTTTCTATACACCGACCTGTGGGGACAGCCAAAGACACCTCAGTCATTACCCATGATAACTAATCTATTAATGTTGAATGATGGCCTCATTAAAAGGTTCAAATATAAGTCTAAGCTTATGTGTTAATGACATGTTAATGCTTCTGTCAATTATAAGCTGGGGTAATGACACCTGCAATAAGATGATATGGCTGGTTGAAGTCAAACTTGTAATTCCATCCCCTGAGAGGTTAAGTGGTCCGTTGATCTTTGGGTGGTGAATTGAAGATGAATGTTTCACTATGGTTGAGTGTATTACTCTCATGTAATAGTTGAGGAAAGTTAGAGGAAAATGAAAGTTTCAAGTAACGGTGGGAAATGTAAAGAGTGAAGAATGGAGGTCTATGGAATTTTTGGAATGTATGTATGTATATTTCATATTTACTTAAAGAGATACTCCACCAGTTTTACGCATGAGGATCAGTTGTGTAATGTCTCCAGTGTCTTGAGGAGCATTGTCATGTCTGAGGAAATAACTCTTGTGATGTCATCTCTCTTAGCTTGGGCTTCAAAGCAGCATAGCTGACTGCAGTGTTTACACACAACTGTTTAAAAGATGTGGGCATTTAAAAGGTCAGCGGAAGAAGCTATTGAGTTACATTATGGGAAGTGTAGGATCCAGCATTTTTGGAGCTTGACCCATTTTTGGAACTTTATGATATGTAAGCCTCTTGTGGTTTGACTATTCTCTTTTTAATCTGTCTGTTGTGAGTCCCTGAACTTTATGAAAGTGCAATAATAAGTCCCTGGAGTAACCTCTAATTAAATTACTAGTGAACATTGTGTATCTCAAAATTTTGGATTTTTTAAAACTTTCTGATTACTGAAAGATTAATTTATGGATTGAAAAACTTATCCTACTGAGGCATCTAAACCCCTATTGAAATATCCAAGACATTGCGATGTCACAAAGTTTAAAACCTGGCTGTTATCTCGGACCCTTTTCTTTTAAGTTGATAATTTGGAGATACGTGTTTTCAATTGGAAAGCAACAAAATGCTAAATTTGACATTTGAACATGGCCAATGATGCATGGACTACATGTTTGATGACTTTAGTCAAAAAGGACAAATTATAGGATATACTGTAAGGTATGCAAAACAGCTAAAGTTACATTATTTAACATTTCTATGTGTGTATTTATGTTTTTTTCCCCAAATTGTAAAATCTGCATAGTATTGGAAAAGCTCTGTAAGCTCAGATTGTCTATGTTCCACTTTCATATGACCTGCAAATTTAATCTTTTTTTAAAGTCTGCTCCTGTTTTGACCCAAGCAAAAGAGACCACCAGTCCTGACAACCCTGACACAGCTAAATGTCTAAGATAATCTCAGCCAAAGGTGAGCAAGTAAAACAAAAGGGATTTACTTTCAGGGCACTATGCAGATGTTAGTGAAATGATTATTGTATTTGGATTCAAATGTATGTTAAATCCTATCTGTAAAGGTATGGCACCATCCCGAGCCTTCTCGTTGCAGGCCTGTCTCCATGTCATATGCCGTTGATATCATCAGCCTGTGCCAGCTGTGCGATCAGTGGGATTGATCTGCTGGCAGCAGGACCATATTCATCAGTTCCCTCTGAAAATCTCTCTCTTTCCCTCTCTTTCTCTCTCTCTCTTTTCTCCTCTTCTCTCTCTATCTTTTAAGCACCCATTCTCTCTCTCTCTCTCTTTCTCTCTCTCTCTCTCTCTCTCTCTCTCTCTCTCTCTATCCCTCTGTCTGTCTGTCTCTCGTCGCTTTTTTTCTGGCCAGGCAGACTGTCTCAATGTGAAATCATGGTTAATGCACCATGACAATCTGACACAACGCACAGTCCAGGCCCTGCTCCATCTGCTTTCAATTTAATTTGGTCAGAGAAGTGTGTGTGTGTGTGTGTGTGTGTGTGTGTGTGTGTGTGTGTGTGTGTGTGTGTGTGGGGGGGGGGGGGAGACAAGATGAAAGCTTGGCGTGTTATTCTCCCCCGAATCGTCTCACCATCCTTCGTTCTTCCCAAATTGCCCTCTCCCCTCCTCACATAGCATTAACTCCCCCAAAAAAGTCTAAAATGATAGCTGTTCGATCAAAGGTCTCCAAAAGTATGTTAAAGATCAGTAAGGGGAACAGGCCATGGGTTGGCTCATTAAGACCATTAGAAAGTGTGTGTGTGTGTGTGTATGTGTGTGTGTGTGTGTGTGTGTGTGAGATGGGGGGGGGGGGGGGGGGGGGGGGGGGGGGGGGTGCGGTGACGGATCAGAACATGTTGAATGGACACAGGAGGGGTTTAGCCTCGGTGCAAACAGTTAATGGGGACATCTTCTTGCAGTTTGCTCTCGTCAGAGGGAGATGGAAGAAATGAGACCATTACTAAATGGTGGACCTGTTAAAAGCAATTTTCCTAATTATGGGCATGGAGCGATGTGTCAGTTGCCACGGCAGTTGCCAGTGTCAAGACTATCGGGTTGTGGAAACGGAAAGTGTTAACTCTTTAATGTGACTAACTAACATGCCTCGCTTAGGCCAAGGCTTAATGACTTAATGGAAGTAATGATCTAAGGAAAGCCATATGTGTTAATGCTGAGGGGGCCGCAGCGGTGCAACAGTGCAGCATAATACTGTATGATGGGTTCACTGTCCTCATACAGCATAGTGGCTAGTTACAGTGAAAAATCGAAATACTCCATTTTAGTTTGTATTGCTTGAACGTCTCATGATATTGTATCATACCTTCTTTAATGTGATGTCATTCCTGTTGAAACCGGCTGTTTGGAAGAACATCAATATTGGATGATTCTTCAAAAAAACAAACTGCTTAACGCCAATGCCAATGTTGTTGTTTTTAATTCACGCTTTCTACAATATCTGTGCATGGCAACTACAGTATGGTTAAGATTAGGGAATGATTATGATTATGACAAATGAAATATGGTTATGGTATGGTTAGGGCTATGCAATGAAATGAAAAAGATTTAAAGCCTGATTATGATCCCAATTTATCCATCACTATTACCTCGATTTCACATTATCAATATCACAAAACAAAGCATCTCAGCATGTATATTTGGTGCATTATAATGTAGTGTAGAAGGAATTTGATTCAAGTTTCTCTCCTTTGTTTTTTTTGACTGGAATCAGGACAAAGTTAAATGTGATTGTTTGCTTTTAGCTGTGATTAAATATGCTTGAAGGGATGTCTTTTCAGTAAGTTAGGAAGTTTAGAGAATGCCATCTGTCTGTTTAGGTAACTGAATCCAAACCCCATACATGAAGTAATTCATCTCTGTTTCTCTCTATTTACTAATTTGTTATCTTGCAGATGTTGAAATCTTTCCTAACCTCCACCTCTTCACCTCTACAATTCAACAAATTAAGCGACAGTACAGTGATCTGTTGCTGAGACAGAAACTCCCCCAAACCTGTTGCAGAGCCATGCCTGCTCCCAAAGGTGAGGGCCTGCTCAGCATGCAGCTGTAGCAACAGCACCTTGTTTCCTTATGGAGGTCAGGAATGCAGGCATGTCTCTCCTCATCTCAGTGGAAGGAGATGGAATAGGCCGCAGAGATCGCGAGTAAGAGAGAGAGAAAGGGCAAGATTCCCACCTCATCTATCACTCTTCATGCACGGTCTGCCTCCTCATCCCAGTCCAGATTTACACACCAGCTATCCTATATGACTGTCTTTATGGACTGCTCTTCAGTCAGCCAACGAAAGTGAAGGGATCAGAGAACGCACCGGAAGAAATTAGTTCACGTCAGCTCTCATTTATGATGCGTTTAACTAGTAGGCGCTACAGAGAGGAGACGGATTTGTGCAGCTCTATATTTCTGCTCTGCCCATTTCTCCCACTCCTAGTCAAATACGCACAGCCATTTTCATCTAAGGTTATTGGGTCAATAAAACCTACTGACCTTAGCCAATCATAAAACAGTCAATGCAGGAGAGCACAGATTGATTAAGTTCATAACTCGATTTGAGCTGTGTGAAGCCCGGACAATAAAAATTGGAATGAGTATAAATCTAATGCAAGGACTTAATCCGAAGAAAATCTAAATGTAAAGTAGATGTTTTTAATGGCATATTTTTTCATCATGAGAATATGGCCTTTTGACTGGATGACTATTGATATCTTTGATCCACAACCAAGGTATTTTCATCAGTCACACTGGATGGTTGAAGCAAAGAGTTTAAATTGGTGGTGCACTTTTACATCCTGTTAATGTAGGTCATGACCTCATCTTATCCTATGCTCTTATCAGATCACTTCCATATTCATCTACACTGCGAAGAAATCCGATAAAAGTTATCAGCGAGGATAGGTTGTTCATTTTTTCAGGGTGGTAAAGTCGACCAAATCAACTCCATCCAAGCCATATGTTGACGGTGTGGCCACATTCTCAAAATTAGGCTCACCTAACCTTGGGCTCCGACTACCTCAACTTACTCAATTAAAGAGGTCAAGAGTCGATGGTGCTAATTCTGCCAAGTCTTCTTTGGGGATTTTAGCGAAATATGCTTAAGTCCATGTTGCAACATAACCAGAGTAATCAGATAAGCAGGGAGGCACTTAGAAGCATAAAGCAGGGAGTTCTGATGAAGATGTTGGTTGACATCATAGACAAAGGGTGTTCACAGACAACAGACTGTTAAGCATTGTGAGCAGCAGCCACTTGTGTTCTCCATTTAAAACAGGTTTTGTCTAGTGATTGTACAGTGACACTGTATTCACAGCAGTATGCCACACTAAAATAACATATTCAAACTCTCTACATTTAGCCAATGATCCTCTACTGAAAACTAGTGCACTGCTGTTAACATAGAGTAAAACTCCAGTTGACCTTATGATATCACTTTCAAGGGGGCATTTTCAAGCATAGGTCTTGGCAGATTGCACCATGGTGGCCTTGTACCCATATACTATATACCCACACTGATGGTGCCCATCATCCAAACGGGCAGATGGCTGGTAGCTTGAACAGCTTTCTGGTGTTTAATTATGATCATAATCAAGGGAAATAAAGATCAATTAAAGCGCAAGTGAAACTAATGAAACGCGAGGGCTGGACAGTTGTCCAGAATGTTTCTCATAATAAATGCAAACTGAGTCCTAAGATAGCATTAGTATGAAGTGCTGGCTCGGACACAAAACATTTGTGTTGATGGCCTTTGCAAAGGAAGTCCAATGTATTCCAGATTCATATTACAGTTATAAACTGCAACATTTACACCTAAATGAATGCCCATAAAGATATGATCGATAGAGAGATGCCAAATGAAAAGAAGCATCTTGCAGATTTAGAACACAGAAAGGAATATATTAAGCTGACATAAATATGTGTGCCAGCAGGTGACATTTTGGCCTTGTTCCTTCTGTTAAAGATTTTAGAAAGTTTGAAGAAGAGTCCCAGCTGCCCTGATTTGGTTAGAAGTTAATGCATATTCTGCATTTTCTGTTCATTTACTCTTCAGAGATGGGAAATAGCCAGAGCAGCATGTGGCTGCTGGCAACAGTTCAACTGCCTTTCACCAAGCTGTGTGTCGTACTGCAAGACTGCACAGTCCATCTGAGCGAGATGAAGAAGGAGGAAGAGATAGGAGAGGAGTGGGGGATGAGAAGAGGTGAGGAGAATGAGACAGGCGGCGGTGGGGGGAGAGGTGCAGGAAAGAGGGAGGCCCAAGAAGACAGATGCCACCACTGTGGCCATGGCATTGTTGGATATTAATAGTCCAGGGCCACATTGTGCCAACCTTATTGGAAATGTGAGCGCTGCCATGCTGTGCCTCCATCACACGCTAGCATCAAAATGAAATGAGTAGGGGTGTGAAAAAAAATAGTCCTGGTCAGGGGAGATTTCTATAGCCACTGAGGGGAAGTAAAATATTGCAATACAGGTTTTATAGTAATGTAAAATGATGGCTGCACCGTTATGTTGTAATGGTTTGTAACAGTCATTACAACATCCCATACACCCATGTCAAAATAACATGTTACCTGGAATTGATACTTTACTCATTATAAAGGGTTAAATGAATGGAAACAGCTGCCTCTATAAGTGTAAGGAATTAAACAGAGGCCCAAATGTCCTGCATGTATGGTGCCATGAGGCAAAAAAAAAAACATGGCTATTCATAATCCTTCAGGTGCAGTGGCACCCTTTGCAATGATGAATGACTTAACAATATTATCCTAAACAAAAAGCGGGTAATTAGTGACATTTCCTTTAAAGTCCAATGTAGCTTTACTGTTTTCTGAGCGCACAGTGCTCCAGTTCACAGCGGTAATGGCATAATTTATCTTTTCAGAGACCCCCGACACGCTGCAGCTGATTGAATCATGCTGGAGTGAAACCAAGTCTTCTGTGATACAAGATCAGAGGAGGTATTTATAATTGTTATAGCCATTAGGTCTGAGGCTGTATACACTGAGCACACAAAATACACTCACATATGGCATACACTCTAGGTTTTGTATGCGACTGTCATGCACTGAAGCCATATGCTGCCACCCCAACTCACACACCTCAAAGCACCATGTGTCTGCAGGCTATTCATGTTCCATTACCAAGCTTGTGGGACACGCCAAAACCATTATTGTGAACTCACAAATGTTTGCCTTAAAGACAACCATATTATAATATAGAACACTTCCTAGCCCAAAAATGTGCCCAATTAATTATTTTGTAATTATAATGCTTTTTGGGGGGTAATATTTTATGACTTAACAAGGTTACAGTTACCAGGGCAGGATTGTAATCCTGTCTTTTGCATTTTGTTCATGAGTTAACGAAAGTACAAACTTATTTCTGTATCCACCCCGTGATTGAGCTCTGCTCCTAAATTTAATGGGCTCTTCCTTGGCCCATGCTATACTCTTCCACCAAGTTTCATGAAAATCAGGCCAGTAGTTTTTCCCTAATCCTGTTGATAGACAAATAAACCAACAGACACGAACTGGACAAACCAAACCAAAAACATGAACTCCTTGGCAGAGGTAATCACAGTATGATTGTGGTCTTCAAACATTCATTGATCTTTCATATAAACTCGAAACATCATCATATAAAACTAATATTTACGTGCTACTTACTTTCATCTGTGTTATGAAAATCTCAGTTACACGAAATATTTCAGTCTATTGCTTTGTAAAATCAGTCACAAGGCACAGATCGGATATTTACTGAGACCCAAGTTGCTTTCTCTAGTTTCTGTTTTACTAAATAAAGCTTTCATCTGCTCTTTATTGTTTCTTTTCCATCTCTCAGTATGTTATAAGTGACAGTTTACATTCCTACATGGAAGTCCTCTGATGTCCCTCACAGGACCCCTTACAGCAGTGCAGTATAACACATCAGCCCTGTGCCGTTATCCTCGGTACCACTAAATAATTCAGCCATGCACCACTGCCTCTCGCACACTGTTTGGAAAATGCAGTAATGAGAAAAGCTATAAAACGCCTCAATGGTCTTTGCTGTTGAAAAAAAGAAAAAAAACTGAACCCAGACTTAAATAAGAGACACCAAAGAAGATATCTTGGGTGTTTTTTTCCCCACAGATTTACTGTAAATGGGAGGGAGCACAGAAACCACAGAAAGAAAAAAAAAAAAACTTCAAAAAGATGACCTGCATATTTTTACCCAATTAGATATTTCTTATGTTACTTTTGAGGTGTGATGCTCAGCCGAGCGTCCTCTGGCAGAACAAAGGAAGGGAATGCGTCGGTGTCTTTTCCCTCTTGATCATCCAGCGATTTTCAAGGTGTAAACATGAAACTGCTTAGGGAGGAATTATCTAGATGGGGGAAACGTTGGCAGGAGTTCAGAGAAGGCTTTGTAAAGTAAACCAGATTTGTTCAGGGGTCTGTGATCAGTTTATTTTCCCAGTCCCCCAGTCTTTATGCTAGGCCTTCTTGTAATTGTCCTCATGTTTCAGCTAATTTCACATTTCCAGAGAGAGTAAAGGAAGGATAAAGGGAGGGAGGAAAGGAATTTGGCGGTTTGAGGGAGTAACACCCTTAGACTTTCATATCTTAGTTGATGTCATTTTGAATGGATTTGGGAGTATTTAGGTCTTCCACCACAAAAGCTCTGGGGTTTCAAACACTTTTCTACCACCTTTAAAGAATCTTTTCAGTGTTATTTTAATAGATAATTCCTCAACTAAACTAATCCAAACCAACATCAAATCAATATTGTCATTCTAAACTGAGCCTTGTTTATTTTCAGTATATTGTCTGCTCCACATTAAGTCAGAATGTCTTTCCAGTTTTTTCAGTTATTGAAAAAGATCAAATATTCCAAACGTTCAAAGGAATCTACAGAAATCACACACATATATTATAAAAACTTTCTCCAGCATTTTCCAGATACTGTACAGTAGTTCCTCTCACAAAAGTGACTGAACAGCCTGAAAATCAGCACCTCCTCTCAGAAACAGAGCCGCGCTTTGAAACTAGTCCAAGTGGAGCAGCACACTACAATGTCGCAAAACTTTTCAAGGTCTTCCATCTAATGTTTCCTTTGATAATCTCTGGCCGGATTAAGGTGCATAATGTGAAACCCAATGAGGTGTGCTTGCAGGTCCCATTCACAGATAGGCCAACCTAAAACAGTGTCTCACTCTACAGACATGATGTAACCACCATTTGAGCGGAACTCCTCCTGAGTGTAGATGATGTGTAGTCTTTCATGTGTGAAGAACTTGGCTTGCAATGAAAGGGCAACTGCAATTAACAGGGTTTTGGACACCACCGCTTTTATGAAGTCATGTACAGTAACAAAATCCCCAACACGTTACGAATGTTTTGTGCATCTCAATGTGGAATTGTAATTTTGTATTATTGCTATGTTCTAGGTAACTAAAGTTTGCTCTCCTATTGCAGATACCAATGTGGTACATCACATTTGAAGTTTAGTTTATTATGATCCTGATTAGTTTTCATAGGTGTAACACGTATCTTCAAAAATATATATTTGTCTTGTTAGACTTTTGTCTTGTTAGTCTCACTTTGCCAGACCTTCCTCCACAGTGCTAGGGAGGAGGGTCTGGCAATTCCACACAGCGTTCCGGGATGGGAAAAAAACGTGCTCTGGTTTATTGGAATTTCTTTAAACCAATCACAATCGTCTTGGGTGGTTGTAAGTGCCTCACAGAATCCTGGTGCCGCTGCAAAACAGCCTCAGGAAGGAACTTGTTTTGGTGGAACATGTTCAAGTTCAAAAGTTGTTTTAGTCGTGCAACAGAAAACTCAGATTGGACAGATAGTCTAGCTAGCTGTCTGGATTTACCCTGCAGAGATCTGAGGAGCAGTTAACCAGAGTCCTCAGAAATCTACCAGAGTTTAAAATTCCAACACAAAGAAAGCAGAAGGTAACGGACACCCGACCAAAAAGAGGGCCATACGGCAAAATTTCCAGCGGCAATGGAGCAATCCCAGAAGTGGAAGGTCGTGGATATAGACTACTTAACAATAACCAGATGTGATGCCTCTAGCACACACAGAAATGGCAACTATTGTTAAGGTTGGAAAGGCAATGGCTTTGGCAAATAAATGTATATAGTTAAGTCATGGTTACAGTAAGGAAGCTTTAAAACACTGGGTTACAGTAATTGTCGGTCTGTGATGGGATGTTATCTCATTTGTGGACAGAAATTGTGAGGTGCAGTTTCTAATATACTATAATATACTGTTTCTAGAGGGTTGACACTAAGAAATAGGAGAGTGATGCATCTTGACACAGTGACCCACATCTAGAAGCTGGCAAGGTGCAGGCCTCTACAGAAGCATGGCTTTTTGATGCATGCTGTGCATCAAAAAGCCCCATGTCTCCCCATGTGTGTTGCCCTTAAGGGACACTTGTAAACATTACAGTTGCCAGTTTATTAGGTACACATAACTAATGCAGTCTAATAAACAGACCTACAATACAATTTCATTATACTGCGAGGTGTTTCTGTTATTGAGCCTACCTACTCATTGTGAGGTGTGACAAATGGGGTGGACAAAGTAATAAAAACTGTATAATGCAATACAAACTGCAACCTCCAAAATGATCGCACAGTTGAATCAATACATCTCTAAAACATCTTTTGCTGTGGCCCCTAGTATGTTCTTTTGTAAACTACCCTAATCCAAAATATTGTACATTCATCTTGTATCATTGTTTTTCTTTGCTTGAGAAATAAATGCATAGCATCATTGCTTCCAAAGTTACATTAAATATTGGGAAGTAGTTTTAAAATCTGGTCATCTCAACACTGACCACTGTTATTATTAATCAGCAACTGTATCAATCCCACGACAATATAATCTACAGGGTCCTGAACTGTAGAGGACACAAATGTAATACCGATGTTTCACACGCATTGTGTAGCTTTACCTGCATCAGAGTCACATTTGCTACCTACAAAGCTGAGAGTTAACTACTGTCTTAATGTCTTTATTTGTCTGTTTTTGTTGTAGCAGTACAAATCAGAACAGCTCCTGTAGGGGCTTTGAAATTAATGAATGTCTTATAAATGCCATCACTCTTTACAATCAGTCAAATCCTTCAGGCAAACACACTTACCCTCAGTGATCTCAACTCAAACTCCAGGGGTGGAGGGGAAGGAGGCGGAGGTAGGATGCCTTTTGTAACTGAGAGGAGCTTCTCTGAACCATTACCCATCAGCCCCTCCACTCTCAGAGGGCTAATCCCAGGGGGAGAGTGGGCGTCCACGGAGTATACCTTGTCTCGTATGCGTTAATGGGGGATTACACTTGTTAACATCTATCTCACAGTGCGCTTGGCCAAAGGGGCTCTGCTATAGGGGTTTAGCATATGAATAAGGAATAAGGGGATGATTGAATAGAGGCTATGGTGAGAGTGAGAGCTGCCACTCGAGGTGGTAGAGTGATTAGGATGACACAAAGAAGGAAATCTCTTGGAGAAAAGATTGCTCTCAGCTGAATGAATTTCATTCATTTCATTCATTTCAATTTAGAGTTAGCGCTGTACATATGTTGCTTATCATTTAAGATGTTTGATTAAGTGATAAAATGTACAATAAAAGAATTAACTTGCATGAGTGAATTATTTAATTTAGGATTGAGCATCTTGATTATGATGGGGTGTTAGAGCTCCCCTATGAAACTTAATCTAATGAAATCCAATATAAAATAAATAATAATAATAAAATACAACATCTATTCAATGGAAAGTGAATCATTAACTAACTTTATTAATATAACTTTTACTCAAAAGCATGAAATAATAAACATTTGTGAAAAAACACAATGTCGTGGCAGTTTTCAGAGACTATTTGTGGAGAGAGTGTGCTGCTACTTCATTAGTCAACTAGCTGTTCAAGTGACAATAAAACCAAATACTCAGCAACTGATTTAATGGAAATGTGCACACTTTATTCATCATTAACAACTTGGCATAGGGCCTGCATCAAGGCTTTATTTTTTTACAGAATGGGTTAAAGCGCAGCCTGTCCTGAATATGTACCAATTATTCATGGCAGACTAAACCACATAATGTAGTGTCTTGTGCATCAGTTGGCGCTGCCAAGTTCTCTTTTACAGATTGGCAAACAAAACAAACCCCCGACAGCATCAGTTGTGTCAACAAATGGCCAATAACAACATTAGGATTAGGTTGACAAAGCCCTTTAACAGCTATAAGAATTCTGACAGGGAGACCTCAGTTTGTTTACCGTCTCCTCCCTACCTTCAACATTAGTTTCTTCTAACTGTGACCACAATCATTCCTGAAGAAAACCGTAACCATGAACAGTGTTGGATCAGAAAACACATTGATATTTGTAACAATGATTTGTAATGGTTTTGGAAGGCACTAACAAATTATGTGGTCCTGCCGATAAGGACATCAGCATATTTTGTCGTTTCATTTGAAAGACTTGCTGGGTTTTAGGTCAGAGGGAAATTCATCATATCGGCATTCTGACAACATTGACCAATTGATTTTAAACATTATGATATATCACCAAATCTAAATATTAGTCTAAACCTGGTCAAAGCAGACAAAATGTTTTACAAGAAGGAATGGAATTCCATAGACTATTTTGGATGAAAGACTTTTTTTTTCAAAAACTCTGTGCATTCGTTTTAGTTCTGTCCTGAGACTCGGTGATGGAATTGACATGCAGCGCAGACATCAGCTCAGCTCTCGGGGAGAGCGAGGTGTTTATTTCCTGAAGGTCAGCCCTTTTGTGTGGAGAAACTTCTTGCCAGATGAGATAGGGGAGTAAATTGCAGATCTATCATCCCCTCCCTCCCTCCGTCCCTCCCTCCCTCCTTCCTTTTCTTTTCTGCCCTCATATTCTCTCCTTCCCACACCGTCTCTCATTCTTGCTATTCTCCTCTCCTCTCCCTCTCTAAAGTGTTCTCTTTTTTCTTAATGCTCACATTTTCATCCTCATCTTTGCCAATCTACCGCTCATATTCTAAACCACCGCCTCCATACTCTTTGTGCTTCAATCCTTCCCTCTTTCTGCCTCTCGCACACTCCGTCTCTCCTTCAGTGTGTGAAATCAGTGGAGTAACCGTTGGCACTGTCTGTGATTTATGGCTCACTCTGAGCAGACCCTTATCAGGTGCAGGCAAGGCTCTCTGTGCTGCTGCCTGCGTCTGAATGACAATGGAGAACCAGTCGCATTATGCTCCGCCGCCTCGCCCCTTGCATTCTGGACACTGCAGATTACATCTAGCTCCTTGATTTATGGACGCCATTTTGGCTCCTGAGAGGGACATGAAGGGGAGTTTGGAGTTGTGGGGGGGTGGAGGCTGTGGTTTCTAAGGCCATCGTCTGTGCTCAGCCAACATCATTTTGAAGGGAACCTGGTGGAGGTGTGTTTTATATGCATATATGTGTGGGGGTAAAACCCGATGAGTGAACAGTGTGCATGGATATGTGTGTGTGTTTGTGAATAGGAAGGAGTCATTTATCATTGTGTCATTGAGTTTTTCTGCATAGATATTGACAGTGTCTGCTGTTGGAAGCGGTGTGCAGCCATATCAACATTAAAAGCTCAGGATTAGGCCGAATAAAGCTGTATCATCAGCCTCTAGTGACCAGAGACACTGAGGTTCAATGGGAAAAGGAAATAAATAGAAAACTGAGGTGACGAGATTTTAAAATATAAAAGGTGAAGCAAGAGCCAAATGCATTATCAGTGGGGTTGGGGGCTCTACACCATAATTGAATCATTGCCATGTGCATCTCTGGAGATAAGATATGTTATTTGGGGAAATTATTTAAATGTAGAACAACGTGTTAGCTAATGTAATTAACAGGCAACTATCACAGCTGCAGTTCTTTATAGGAAAGGAGAAATTGTGTAATCTAACACATTAAATGAGGGAAATGAGCATCACATCTCAGACTTAAACACAGCAGGTGTTTTGCATTCATTTGGCTCAACAGTCAGTTTTTATCGCGTGCATATTGAGATAAGACTATGAAATGTCACTTTGGTCTTTTGAGGTTGCCGCTGAATTAAAATATTAGGAGAGACGAAGCAAAATTAGAAAAACTGACACCTATACAAAATACCAGACAGCACAGTAGTAAAACAAATCTCTCCATCTGTGCTGTATCTTTCTTCATATAATGTATTTACATTCAAGATTTAATAACATGTTGCAGATAGGATAAACAACTGTTAGGATCTTGGAATTGAGAAACAAAAATGTTTGCTTGTTTCGTTTTGCTACAAGTCACTGTGTCGAGACAATGGGAATCTGGCTGCTCTGGATGTTCTGCTTAATAATGTTTTAAGTTAAAAAAACAATCTCTTATTTCTGCACCCCCACTTGCCCCAGATACACTTCTTCTTTAGAGTCTACCCAAATTCAGCAGTTCACTAAGCATTGCTCTCAAATTACTGTTTTTCAAACTGGGATTAATATCTTTCTAAGATATGCAAATACTGTAAATATATTTAATTTGTGTGTAATAATGGAATGCTCTACACAATAGTTTAACAGCTAGAGAAAGATTGTGTTTAAAGAAACAAGAGCCACAGAAAAATACTCCCATTTCCAAACTAATGGTCTAAGGTAGAACCTGCCTGAGTGTAGATGAAAGCTAAGCTAATAAAGCTTTAATGCATGCATCAGGCTGTGACCTTTCTAGTCTTTCGGCTCAGTCGCTTCGGGTTGCTTCTATTCGACAACAACTGGGAATAAATGTAAATATACATGTAAATGTCATTCTCTTACAGTGAAGTTCCCTTTTCCTGTTTTCCCTGACCTGGCCTGTAAAATGGCCACCAGTGAGGCCTCTGGTGACAGGCAGCTGGCTGATAAATGTCTCCCTGAATACATTTCTACAACCATGAAAACCAAAGACTTTTAGAGGAGGAGGTCTTGGATAGGGCGCAGCTCGGCACAACCAGAAAAGGGTGGAAGGTCTGGAAAGTTCTGGTGCCTTGTGTTCCAAAGGCAATAAGAGCTGTGGCTTAAAGTGGGTTTTTATACAGACAGGTTGTTATGGTTCTTGCAGTTGCCAAGTGGCGAAGGGCTAAGTGGAGATAATGTGTCCTTGTAGCTCATCAGAATATGGAGAGGCAATGTGGGCGGTGTGCTTAGTGGACAGATGGCCAAAACTCACATGTAACACAGTACAGACCCACCCTCCCTGTGTTCAATGTAGGAGAATTTCAAACAGTAGCACAAATTATTTGCTAGGTCATATTTTGGTGACACCCTAGCCTATTTATGTCTCTTTATACTTTGTTCCAATGTAGCTTAACAATGGAAATGTTTTGGATATTACTGTGGAAACTTAAACAGACTGAAGCAAAGGTAAGAGTTTGCATGCATTCACTAAAATGACATTGTATGTATCATATTCAGGTTTCACATTCATTTTATCCTGATTTTTGAAAGTAGCATATAGTGTCAAAACACATGAGTTTGTGGAACATATCAATGTGAAAAGTATCATTGGTACCTGACAAAACATAAAATATTACTTTTTATATAATGTACTCTATTCTATGTGCGTGTGTGTGTGTGTGTGTGTGTGTGTGTGTGTGTGTGTGTGTGTGTGTGTGTGTGTGTGTGTGTGTGTGTGTGTGTGTGTGTGTGTGTCAGAGAGAAAGAGAGATGGTGGTGGCAACTTGGGTGGCTTCCCATCTAAATTGGGCTGTGTGAATGCTTTTTGTCAGAGTTGATTTCTCACATAGACACACAGTTGTGAGAACCCTTACTTACATATTGCATTCCCAAGTCCTGACTCTAACCTTAACCTAATTCCAAGTTCAATCCTAAAACCAAGCTTTTACCCTTAAACAGTCCTTTGAAGAGGTAAAGACCAAAATATGTTCACTTTCCAAAAATGTCCTGTCCTAACACAAGGTCCTCAGAAAGATAGAAGTTCAACAGCACACACACACTCGCACACATGCAAAAATAACTACAATTAGTAGTTTACTACTGATGGTAAAACTCACCCCTGACATACACTTTTACATCTGTTTAGGTAAACATAAACACACTCATTCACGCACAGATCCTAAAAAATACACAACCACATATGCAAATACAAATGCAATATATACCTATATCAAATCATTGTACTGTATCACACAGTCAAATGGGCTCACTGACACACACACACACACACACACACACACTCACACACACACACACACACACACACACACACACACACACACACACACACACACACACACACACACACACACACACACACAGGGGACCTCGGTGGCCCTTCTCAGCTGGTACAGAGCCCCATATGCTCTAACTCCTGTTGTTATTGTTGTTGTTTGGCTCCCCGGCTCATTTGACGTGTGGAGCCATGACAGTGTCCAGGACCCCTTCCAAGTCTGGTGCCCCTTTGAGTGTGTGTGTGTGTTTGTGTGTGTGTGTGTGTGTGTGTGTGTGTGTGTGTGTGTGTGTGTGTGTGTGTGTGTGTGTGTGTGTGTGTGTGTGTGTGTGTGTGTGTGTAAGGGGGATAATAACTAAAGACTGGTGCCTAGAGAGATGAGAGAAAGGAAAAAGTGTGGTTGAGAGAAAAAGAGAATAAAAGCTAACACTGCAGGCCTCAAGCCTTCATGCTCTTTTCTTAAGGTGCTCTCCACTTCTGATAGTTTTGGATCACTGTTTGTATGTATTCTAGCACAGAAGCCACATCCAATAGTATATACAAACCAACACCAATGTTGAACAGACATGTGGGCAGGCATAACATCTGTTTTTGTTCCTTGACTTCTTGGCTTATTTTGAACACATTTCAGTAAAGCTTTGCTTCCTTTTGACTGAATTCAGGCATCATGTTGGCTATTTGTCTTTGTTTTCATTCTTGTAACTCTTCGTTATTCATGCCAATGATGACTGATCACTATAGTGCTGAAATGATCAGTGGAATAATTGATCAGTAAGAAACAATTGTCTTTTGATTAGTTAATCAACAGACAGTTATTTGAAAAAAACAACAATTAATTCATCTTTAGCAGTGCCAAGGATTTAAAGTGGGGTTGCACGAGGTACTTATGCATAGTCAATGTATTACCTACAGTAGATTGGGGTCAGCACATCTCTAGTTTGGAGAAACAGACCGGAGTACCGACACGGAAGCAAAGCAATGTACCGCTATTGACTGGGGCAGCAACAAAAAAACAACCTAAAAAAAGGCCCACCTAAAATAACCACATCTGTTTAAGTGTATGCTATATTTATAATACTTTCAATGCTTAACCTTGCCGTCAGATAGCTCTTTCCTTTGGCACTACATTTTCCTAACCGTAGAACTTCTGTTTTCCTAGGCAGAAGCTGTGGCCCACACTGTATTATGCCATAGATCAGCTGTTGGGTCAAACTTTCAGTGGTTTATGGAAAAGACAACAATTCCAAGAAAATAAAAACAAGTTAATATGACAGCAACAACGAAATGCCGTTCACTGTGGAGACAGTGACGTTTTATAGACTAAAGAAGATAGATACTTTATTGTCTTTTTCCAAGGAAATGTGTTACCACAGTCTAACAGAACCTCACATAATTACATAGGTACATGAATAGATTATACACCCCAACATAACTGCATGAAGGACATCAGACACATCCACATTTATACACACATTCCTATACACATTGCAACTACACAAAATCATTTTATTGATTAATCAGGAAAACTAGTCGAGATATCAACCTCTAATAACTTACCCTCCAAAGACAACTGGCCAGTAGTGGTTGGCAACAACTGCACTCTAATGCCCATACTATAGACCTTAATGACATGCTAAAGGCTTTTCTGACTGATGCTTGATGAACTTTGATGTGTTGGTCTCCAGAAATGATCTGTAACACCAGTGATGGAAGAAGTATTCAGATCTTAGTAGTAATACTACAATGTAAAAATACCCCAGTAGAAGTCCTTCAAATTCTTAAAAGTACAGAAGTATAAGCATCAAAATATACTTCAAGTGCCAAAGGTAAAAGTACTCAATGTGCAGAGTGGCCCATTTCAGAATCACATATATTATATTACTGGATTATAATCTGTGATGCAATCACGTGTTTATCACATTAATGTTTCAGCTGGTAAAGGTGGAGCTTCAACTACTTTATATACTGCTGGGTATTGTAACCTATAATAATACATCATAATTTATTAGTTGATTTATATTCTTGTATTAATAATATGTAAAATACTAAACTGTGGATTATATAAGTACAATATTTGCCTCCAAAATGTAGTGGAGTAGAAGTACATATATAAAGTACTATAAAATAGTAGTAGTGAAGTACACATACCTCAAAATTACAATACTTGAGTAAATGTACTTAGTTAAATTCCACCACTGTATAACACGTTCTGCCGTCACTAAATCTATGACATTCTGATTTGAATTTTCAAACCTAGATTTCAAATGCAGCAGGTCATCTTTCACTGTGTACAACCTGTCTGCAAACTGAAAACATGAGGTCAAACGTATTAGAAACCATCAGATCTCTGTCACATGGGAGGGGGAGAAATGAGAATCAGACTTTACAGCCTGAGAGTCAAAGTGAAAGTCAGAGAAACTGTGAGAGCAGGTAGGAGGAAGTGGAGTGGGGCTGAACTCTGGGCAAATGCTCCATGGCAGCAGATTAAGGAGGTGCAGAGCAGGGATTACCCACCATGAATAAAATAGTACCCGCTGGGCTTGTGTTTGTCTGCCTGCCTGCTCTGTACACACACTCCACAGCAGAGTACTCACACACACACACACACACACACACACACACACACACACACACACACACACACACACACACACACACACACACACACACACACATACCTGCACGCACACAAACACACACACACATACAGAGGCATACAGATGGTCCCACTTCAGCTACATATATTTGCTGAAAAAAATACACCCAGAGAAGGAATCATGTATTCATTTACCTTGATAAAAGCGTTTGTTTGATGCACTAGGGAGAGCGATAGCTATCAATGTAGCTAATTATGAAGAGGCTATTACTGTTGGTTTGTATGTAGTTGCACTTGATTACAAGCTCTACAAATATGTAAGATGATACAATTAGCTAATTGGTGTTCACTTTATATTTATCTGGTGTAATTACAAGACAAGAAGTGGGGATGACCATGAGATATGATTAGATAAGAACCTTTATTGTCATTATACTACTGTGCAAGACAACAATACAGCAGAATTGCGATGGCACGCCCTGATACTAAAAACAATATAAAATGTGGGTAAACAATATAAAAGTCAAAATAAGAGCAGTACAAAAAATATAATAAATACAAATTAATTTAAATAATTAAATATAATACAATTTAAACAATTGTATTTAAATAAATAAATAAACACAAATTTCATCTTTTATTTTTTTTATGACCATATGTGAGAGATAGCTTTTCTTGTACTTCCTACTTTGTCAACATGGCTCTTAAAGATCTCATATTATGCTCATTTTCAGGTTCATAATTGTATTTTAAGGTTGCACCAGAATAGGTTTACATGGTTTCATTTTCAAAGAACACCATATTTTTGTTGTACAGCACATCTCTCTCTCACTGCTGCAGCTCCTCTTTTCACCTTGTGTTCAGGTCTCTGTTTTAGCTACAGAGTGAATCATCTTTTCTTCTGTACTCTTTGATTCCACTCGAACATGCTCAGTAGCTCAGATCGCAGATCATGTCAGTTAGCTCCATAGACAGTAAGCGAGCGCTAGCATGCTAACGACTGTGTGTTTAGCCCGTCATTTTGGCTAGTTACGTAAAAAGCCGTGCAGATTTTGAACAGCTCACAAAGTTTGTATGCGTGTGGGTGCACCAGAGACACAAAATAACACCCCAAATCCCAGAAAAAGTGATTTTTTTCATAATATGGGCACTTTAAGTAACAGTATGTTAACAACAAATTATTGTGATATAACTTAATTACCAACTGCAATTGAATCTGAATACATATAGCAGTTTGTTGGCAGGTGCCCATGGTTTTAGCGTGATAATACTTTCAAAGCTTTGATGATTGTAATGGAGGCAAAGACTCACTCAAATTAAGTGTACACCTTATTGAATAAACCTTGAGTAACACAGCCATATGATAGAAATAGAAATATACACACTTATATACTGTATATATATACAGCAGACACAACACTGCATAAATACCCAAACACCCAGAGGGCCTGCATATGCTCCCACAATACAAAACATACAGACATAAATTCATATATTTTCAGACACATACCAATTAATATATGTATATACAAAGACATGGGGCTCAAAGGGCATATATACACACACAGAGCTACGTAGCGTTAACCAAACATACCGAAATGCGCTAGCTTACAGTACACACTCACCCTCTCATTTCATCTGAAAGGCCCACTTTTGCACTTTTGCTTCTGTAATCCCAATTACAGAGCTCATTCAAAATGATGGATAATCCCTTTCGTAGTGCCTAGTGAAAACAATTTGGCCGCTGTACTTGGGGAAACCTAAGAGGAGAGCCGTGCCACACACATCAATTTTCAGCTTACATTTACAGGGCTCATAAGAGCATGGCTTGTAAAGTGACTTTTGGGTGAGTTGATTCTGGCCAAAATGGGCTCTCGTTTTCCTTGACAATATGGTCACACACAATAACACACACACTCACAGAGCGTAAAAAGAGAAAAGAAAGATAGAGTGGAGAGAGAGAGGTGGAGAAGGTAAATTAAATGATAAGATATGAAGTGAAGAGAGAACAAAAGAGTGCCAGAATATTTAGAAAATAAGGCCGGGATCCGGAACAAACCTTGAGCAAAAGAAAGGATGGAAAACAAACCAATGAGAAAAAATAAGGATGCTTAACCACAATTGCACACTGCAGGCATCATAACTTACAGTGAAGCTTTCAGCACGAGGCCGGTGTGGTGTGGGCTACAAACAGGGCCGGTTACACCAGGTTCCTGATGACATGACTACTGGGTGTGTGGAGTAATTCCTGCAGCCATGGTTAGCTACCAGGGGTTTGGGGTTTGGCACACATGGATGTTTCCACAGCACAAGGATGTTTTCATGTGACATGCTTCTTCACTCTGTGGGGTTTTTATATGTATTTTTTCTAACTGCTGTAATTTTCCATTTAAATGTTGCAATTTATAAATTGCTGTCAGCTGCGTTGGAACAAATAAATATGTTAATGAAAGGAATATGTAGTGACATGAGAAAAAAATGCACCCAGAGGAAAAGTTTTAGCAAATTAATTCAAGAATGACAGAAACAAAATGACAAAAAAAGTAGGAAAACTCCAACTGCCAATAGAGAAGTACATATTAGTTTTTGAGGTAGTATTAGCATGACTACCTGGACTGCCATTCATAAATTACATTTCTGCTACTGGGCTGATTTCATGAGACAAAACTAATTTATCATTTTAATTTAAGACCTGAATTTGCATCATTTATGGGCTGGTGACTAAGGGTCGCGTTATGCTTGAACAGAACTAATATAATAGTATAGTATAATATAATGAAATAACTAATATAATGTGTAGTCTGACCTGGTCAAATAACAAAAGTGTTTAAAGTTGGAAAATGGGCTGGAACGTTCAGTATTGACATTCTTGTCTGGTAATAGTGTTAGGAAGATACAGCAGTAAATTCATAGAGTTGATCTATTATTATTGACAATACACTGAGTGAATGATGTGGTGATCATGAAAAGATGAACAGCAGTTAATGCACTACACCTAGACTGGCACTGTGGGACTATGAAGCATCTGGACTAATTTAATACATCACATTTTGTATAACACATTTAGGTGGAGACAGCGAATGTCATTCCCTCTCCCCACACTCCCTCCGATAACCAAAGCTTTCTCTCCTTTAGATCATGTCGTTTTTCCATTGGACTTAAACTCTTGATTTCTCTCCGGCTATCCCACCCTTATCTTGCATCTCTCTGCTCTCCTATTTTATCTCTTTCTGACATCTCTCATGTGTACCTTTATCCTTCTGATATTTACTTGCTGTGCCTCTCCCCTTGTCTTTCTCCACACCCCTCATCACTTCCTTCTCTCATTTTACTGGCTCTTCTTCTCTCCCTGATGTCCTCAGCTTCTCTCTCCTTCATTCCCTCCCCAAATTTCTATCCCCCACGTTTCCCCCCTTCTCCCCATGTCTGTCCCCTCTCATAAAAACTCTTCCTTCTTCTTCTTCTTCTTCTTCTTCTTCTTCTTCTTACATCTTTCCTTTTCTCTCCACCTTTATCTCCCTCCTCTGCTCCCTTTGTTTCTACTCTCCATCGCTTTTTTTCCTACTGCCTCTGTCATTAGCCTATTTTGACTCTCCGTTCCTACATCTTATCCCATCTCTCTACCCCCTCCGCATATGTTGACATCTCACCTTCAAACCCTTATCTTCGTCTTTGCTTGGTTCCTCACCTTCATGTCTTTCCCACATCCCTTCTACTCCTCTTTTTCTCTCCTACCATGTCCCCCAGATTTTATCCAGGCTGTTTCTCCTCTCTCTCCCCCATTATTACTCCCCCCACCTCCCCTACGTCCCTGTAGCCGTTCCCCAGGCAGTTGGGTGAGGAGGGCGCTGGCTGGCGGGGTGATGGATGACCATTAAGGCAGCTTATTGGAAACAGTCTGATTTATGGGCAAGCGCTGCCTCGGCCTAATGGCTTCATTTCTTTCTGCCGCCACATGATGTCACAGCCAAGGTCACCGCGGCAACGCCCCCCCTTTGTTGTGGTTTCGCTCGCTGATGACCTGAGAGGGATGGAGGGATGGAGAGAGAAAGAGAGAGACAGAGAGAGAGAGAGAGAGATGAAGTAAGGGACAGAAAGGGGGTTGTGAGTTTGTTTGTGAAAGCAGAGAGGTGATGTATGAGTGTGTTTCGGTGAAACAGGGTGCGTTTGCAGAAATGCTTTAGTACAGATTTTGTTAGGTATGGAAAATGTGTTTTTACTGCTTATCCTACAGCCCCTTTTCTAAAGTCTCCCTTTCCCCTCCCTGCTCTCCTGTGCTCAGTAAATTTAAAAAAGTCCATCTCTTCTCCTCTCCTCCTTCCTCTCTTTCTCCTTCATCTCCTCCCTTCCTTCCATACCCCCAATGACAGAATACGATAAAAACACACACACACACACACAGACACACACAAGCAAGTTTACGGCCTTCCCTCAGACAGCTATTACTCACTTGTACTTTAAATGAGTGCCGTCAAATATATGGGGCCAGCCATTAAGAAACCGATCAATAAAAATGCCATTAGGGGTGGAGTAAAAAACGCTGATATTAGTAAAGCGCAAAACAAAATATTTGATTTTCTCTCTGATAGTTAGCGAGACGGTGCTCTTGGATGAGGCTTCGAGCGGAGATTGAGTCAGAGCGGTCGGGCAGTTTGAAGGTGTGTTGTGTGTTGAGTCAGTTATTTACCCAGGGACGTTAATTCGAAGCTCTGTGTGATATTCCCATCTGCCAGTCTGTGCTTTTCTCATCAAATTCTGTCTCAGGAGGTGGCAGTCTGGTTGAAAGTTGTGCAGACTTTTAGCAGCAGTTCTTCAATATAAACAATATTAAATTTTTGAGCAATATGTTTGATTAGCTTAGAAAAGGTCTTCGATAAAACCTGTTTTCAAGTGCAGTGCCTCGATATTTTCATCTTTTGTGTAGAAGTTCTTTACTGCAAGTAATAATCTGAAGTGTCATCTGGTCACATACTGTATCTTTTTCTGAAAACTTCCAAAGACCTTCATGAATGCATTTGTGTGCCCAAGTGGCTTGGAAGAGCTTTCACAGGGAAACTGAAATTAACTGCAACACACGGGTGTTGGAATTTAGCATAAATCACAACTAAAATGAAAAGAACAAACTGTCTTCTCAACAGCAGTGACACAGCTGGACTCACTGGTGATGGATCCACTCCCCTCTGGTATCCTGTCATGTTACATGATTTCTGGGGTTTGCAGTTTGAAGGCTGACACTGCTGCAGCTGCTTGAGATTTGGCTTTGCCTACAAATCAGGAACACAGCTATGTTGCTTATGATAGTTAATAATCAAATTATGATGAATGGTAAAGCTTGTGGCTGCTATAAAACAAAAACAGGATCATATCAACAGTCTTGAGCACAATTAGGGGCAGGAGACAAGAAACACACATTCCCAACCCTAAAACCAGTGGTGGACTTGAGTCTTTTCTTTTCATGCCACTTTCTACTTCTACTCAAATACAGTTTAGAGAGAAATATTGTACTTTTTACTCCACTACATTAATCTGACAGTTTTAGTTACTTTACAAATTAAGATGTTTGCACACAAAACACATGCAGTTTATACAATATGATGTTTTATTATAAATTAAACTAGCCAACAATATATAGGCCTAGAAGTATAGCTGAAATAATTAGACCATTAAACACTTAGTTGATTGACAGAACTGTTTTTATTGTTTCCACTTTCTGAAATGTGAGGATTTTTACTTTTACTTTTAATACTTAAAATACATTTTTCCTGATGATACTTACATGTGTTTACTTAAGTGACATTTTCAATGCAAGACTTTTACTTTTAAGAGTATCTTTACAGTGTGGTATTGATACTTAAGTAAAGGATCTGAATACTTCTTCCACCACTGCCTAAAACTACCTTTAGGCTAATAAGACCAGAGAGTGCCACACTTGATACTGGAAACGCAAGGGACACAAATGTCTTGGACAGGGCTCTGGGAGGGATGGCAGAAACTGTAAAAAATGTCCATCATTCTTTCTTCTGCAAAACGATAGATGAAAAAAGTGTGCAAACCTGCGATTTCTTATTTAAAAATGTATAGCCAAGACAGCAGGATTGCCCTGCTATGTTGGCTACTTTTTGCTGTAATTGTCTACAGTGATGATAAAAGAGAGAAAAGAGTTGAGTTTTTAGGCAACATATTTGAGTTTTTGCTTTCTATATGTGTTCTTGCTTCTCAGCTTTCTGTAAATGCCTGTGCATGTGTGTTTCTTTAAGATTACCCAGTGTTTGTCCACGTACTCATATGTACCTTACAAGTACATGTGTGTGGGAAACCTTTGCACTCATTTGTTTTGTTTAGGTTTGTTTAAGCGCCTCGGCTCGTGAGTTTTAATCACTGTTTAAATACGGGAGTCTGACTTCATCTGTGATTTATTTATTGACAACAGACGTTCAGTGTTAACCACTGGGTGCTGGGAACTAGCCACTCAAATTCTAGTGTGCGTCATCGTGGATGGCTTTTTTGACTGCCCACGGATGTAGTGGGACTATCAGACCTATATCTACAGCGCTGTGTCAGTGATGGACTATGGTCTGGCTACACCACCTATCTATTCAGGGATAGGGGAAAAACAATCTAGCTTGTTGGTATTTCTTAAAACGAATCACAACCGTCCTGGGTGGTGCTAAGCCCTGATAGCAGAGATTGCGAGACAGACATCCGGTGCATCCCAGAGTGTCCCTTCTCGCAGGCTTTATTCCAGCAATGTACATCTGTTGAGCCAGACTACTTGCAGAATTAGTTCACACAACTCGTTGAAATCCAATTGACACAGCTTAAAATGTCACCCAGTTGTTTGTGGTGATACAATTTATTGTTGCAAGTATTCAGTGTGCAGGCTCAACTTTCTTTCTGGATTAGTCGCAGGCTTTGGTTAAACAAGAACACTTTGGGTGAAAATTAAAACTTTCTTAGTCAAACACTTATTGGCAGACTGACCTTGCAGATTTATTTCACATCATTTTGTGAAACCTGGTTAGCATTCACATGTATAGTCTTATACACATAACCAAAATTACCTTTGATTTTAATCATACAAACTTACAACATTAACACAACAACCTGGCACATTACAGCATGTTTTACTCCTCACACACTCATTTTTAACCCAATCAGATTCCGCTTTGAACATTACATTGCCACCCTACACACACCCTTACTTTATCGTCCACATTCACAGCAGGGACCACACGCACAAATACACATGCATTTAAATACACAGTATTACTTGATGGTCCCAGCAAATGTGTGCATCACACAGACACACACACACACACACACACACACACACACAGCTTACTGCTCTCTGTTCCCTGCCCGGTTGCTTTGTTTCTCGCGTTTGTTTAGCAGCCATGATGGATGGAGTCTTCCTCTGCTTATGTTTTTGGCCACCTCTTTGTGAGCTTTACCAGCTTTTTGTCTAAAGGCGTGTCTGGCCCTTAGAACATGCTCCAGACATGAGACACTGTCCAGAGTGTCTCCAGCATTCCCAAAACCAGAGCAGTGCGAACACCACTGGGTAAAAGTCACAACTGTTAGTCATAAGTCTAAACAGAAAGAACAGGCTGCTGTAGTGTAATGTGCTGATGTGGCTTCTAGGATTTGTGACTGATGTTTTGTCCTGTGAGCTACATGTTGTGTATCTGTGAAGAGTGGAAGTACTGTAGGTTATAGTTGGGTTATATAAAATACTAAATTGTCCTTTTTTTGTTGTATAATTTTTGTGTCTTAAAATATTAATATATTCTGTCTTTGCAAAGTTGTGCTTCTTTACTAAAAAGTAATTCACCCAGCATTAGCTGACCCCACATGCACAAGATAACACATGCACATTGTCATTATAGCTTGATAAAAACCCAGAGATCCTCCAGATACTTTTACAAACCATCTTTTATACCTTTCTGATGATAATAAAGAAGCAACTTCCTAGTTTCATGATCTCTTCCTCTAAAAAATAAATGCACTAGTGCACCAAAATGCAGATATTTGGGTTTTCTGGAAAAGGTTGCGTTAGTCCATGACTATATACAGTATACTGCAGTTTACAGCTGGTTGTAAATCAATAGAGCTAAGTGTGTTGACAGCTGTAATACAAAATAGTGCAACAACATGGGACAGTAATTAAAATGTGCTTTTTGGAGAGTAACACAAAAATATCTTTCTCAAAATGCAGAGTCTGTTGTGAAAGTAAAACATGTTCTTGCACATACCGGTAATCAAAACTAAGTCTACTGTGTATAACTGCTTGCCAGGTCATGGGAAACCATGCATGGCTTTGATGAAAAAATACTATCAGTTGATATGTGTTGAAAATAACATATACCTCATAGGAGAGTATCTGGTCGATGTGTGGCTGCAGGCTGGGGCTCCAGACTAGGCAACAACACACTCCTAAATCTCAGGCTGCTGTCCACCAAGCAATTCTCTTGGTAGGCAGTGCAGCACGCTTATGATTTATGACAAATCCCTCTCGCAATTTGTCACTGATGGCAGGAATGTATAATTCAAAACATTTTCTATTTTGCTGTGTGTTGATTCCCTCCTTCCCCCCACAACATAACACCCCCCCACCACCACCATTCACACCAACCTCTCTCCTGCTTTATTCATTTGCTACATGTACACAAAAGTGTCTCAAGGCAGATGTAAAAAAAAAAAACATGTTTGTTTTTGACTAAAGATGTGTTGTGCTGGAAAATGACACCAGTATGTGATTACATTTTCTTGAAACGTAAAAACATTTCTCTTTCTGTACGTTGTGAAGTTCATTTGTTACTGCAATTTTTGTTTCTGTTTGATTGTGTGTGTGTGTGTGTGTGTGTGTGTGTGTGTGTGTGTGTGTGTGTGTGTGTGTGTGTGTGTGTGTGTGTGTGTGTGTGTGTGTGTGTGTGTGTGTGTGTGTGTGTGTGTGTGTAAATGAGCTGCATGCTTGTACATCTGCCTTATGTTTTGCATGTCCATTTACAGGGACACATGTCTGTTCATGCTTACTGTATGTGTGGCTATATGTGTGAGAGCACATAGAAATTATGTTTCTATGCTACACATTCACAACAGCAAATATGTTTAGAGAGTAACGGAATGCGGCCTGAATTAAAGTTGCCAAGTTGCAAAATATATCAGCAAATGTCCACTGGCAGTGCATTTAATTTGTTTTCCCTATAATATCTTGTTTTCCAATAGAATATCCGCAACTCAAGCATGTTTAGCAAAAAACTATTGTCTTGGTTTGATTTCGTCAAAGTAAACAGTGACTTGAAGCACAAGACACAACATGTTTATTTTATTAACATTTAAAGTCCTTCTTTTGCCTAAACCTGACCACAGGACTCAGGATGCGAGGATTTCTATGCTTATATACTATGGACTGTGAGGTTGTGTGTCCATGCTTCTTGTGTATTTTACTGTCTGTCTGTATGCATGCATGTACACTATGTATGTGTGTGTGTGTGTGTGTGTGTGTGTTTTATATCCATCCTCCCAACCCCCTGCAGCCTGCTGATAGCAGCCGCCAGGCCTTATCCCAGTGGCGAGGTAAAGATTGATGCTGCTCATCTGCTGGAATGGGGCTATAAAAGACAGCGCTGGACTGTACACTCACCCTCCACCTCCTCTTCTTGTTCCCCGCTCTTTCTCACTGCTTGTTCTTCCTGCCTTCTTCCCCCGTGATGTACACATGTACACAGTCTCGTGAGTATTTTATCTATCTATCCGGCTATCTATCTGTGCATCTACAGTATCTGTCTGTCTATCCCCTCACACCACCTCAGTGACACTGAGAGCTGCAGTAAAACCAGACCCCGTCATGTTCCAAGGTGAGGGCTGATCTCATATTGACTTGCCCCCTTCGTTAACACTACACACCCCCACAACCCGGAACATTCTCCTACAGTGTTAAGTGCTCCTCCGACCTCGGCCTGTAATACCCCCCCACCCCCTCTCCGGTCCCCATTACAGACTTCCAGTATGTTACTTGTGCTGATGTCATCCAAGTCTTTTCTCACACGTTGTTGTAATATTTATTTATTAAGAAAAAAATGGAAATCGTTTATTCTCTTTTCAATTGCTACCAGAATTGGAGACTGAAGACTTGATAGTTGGACTCAAGTCAGACTGAAGTCACAAAAACGAGGATTTGAGACTGAGATTTGATTTGCTATGGGACTGGACTTATGTAAGACTCAACTTCTGTAACAATATCGTCTTGCGATCTTGCGAATTGTCACCTATGCACCAAAATTGGCTTGGTGCATAGAGGCTTGGCCTCAATCAGCTACTGTATGTAAAACACTACTTGTCGTTTCCTGTAATAGTATAAGACTTGCAATTTGCTTATGCAACCTTGTGACTTGATGTGTACTTGTCCTCAAGGACTTGACACTTAATGTGACTTGACGTGGAGTTGTCTTAAATTACTTGAGACTTAACTTGGACTTACTCCTAAAGACTTAATAACCAGCTCTGATAGCTAATTTGTTTCACCTACAGTATGTACCGTTACAAGCACTCAATCAAGAACGTTTTTCATGAGCCTCTCAATTGTTTTTTGAACTGTTTTGAACTGAATTGTTTTGAACTTTATTAAAGAAATGAGTCCCAGGGTTGCCATTTTAAATGTGCATCCATTTGGAGTGGGAAACAAATATGGAAGGATAGCTAATCAGAACAAAGGCTGACTCAAGATATCTGGATATATCTAGCAGATTTGCTGATGTTATGCTACAGAATTATGTTGCACTTTGCTCATCAGTGTTTATTGAATTGCTAATCAGTGCCCCAAATATAAATCCTTGGGTAGGCTATTAGTTCACTACACTGATGTAGTGACCATTTATTGTGAAACCCACCCAGAGTTTGACGAGATTGTACATTGTAAATAGTAGTCATGGTAATATGGTCAATATGTTCACCGTCCCCACTGGTTGTACAAGTTTCCCCTGTGGATGGCTCATGGTCTAGAGGAGAATTAACATGTTGTGGAGTAAGTGATGGATAGGTTGGATAGGCGGAACAATATCCAATGGTCCGTGTTCCAATTGTATGCCCAGGCTGCTTATTTCCCATGGTGCCCTTGGTAGGTCAGTCACCAATGGTGCTCTAAGCGTATCCTGTCTCGCAGACTAATTTTGCATTCTTTAATATTGCATGGAGCTCATTTAGAGTGTGTGGGGTTGGGGTACAGATCGCACACATGGACACATATACAAGCATGCAAACACACTTTCTCCGTTGTAATTTCCCTCACCATTCTCTCGAGGGTGTATTTTAGGATGTTGCAGAGGGTTTTGGATTGATGTGGTTAAACATGGCAAATGGTGTCTGTGTGTGTATGTGTGTCTGTTTATACATTATTGTTTTTGTTCCATCTGTATGTCTGTGTGTACAGTATACATGTGAATGGGAATATAAATGTGTACGTTAGTGTACATGCATATTCCCTAGCTCTTCAAAAAAGCGATTCAAACACCCTTTCTGCTGTTCTCTGAGTCATCAATCACACTGCCACTTTAATTTATGTGCCACTTCTAGTTGCATAGCTGTTTATTTTTGGGGGAAAGAATATTACCATTGCGTAGTTCTGGGGAAAAGCAGCTTCTGTTTGTAGCATGCAGAGAGATTTACTGTATGGGCGGAAAACTAAAGCTATATATTCTGCATATTATGAAACAATGCACAATATTTTTTTATTCCATTTCCAAAGACAAAAGTATTTAGTATGTACTGTAGGCCTACCTATGCAAGACATGCAAAAAAATCTGATACTACAGACACTGTAAATGTTGGTAATTCAATCTGGAAATAAATACCTAAAATCATAAAGTAGCTATAAGAAGACAAATGCAGCTGTTTGATAAGAATGTTGACCCACTTTTGTTTATGTGTTGCAGAATCAGGCATCAGAGGTCAAGGGTTATAAGTTGAGGGGTCATGCAAGTCATGACTGGATGAGGTCAATGTGAGGTCACTTCCGGTTGGGGATTCCAAGCTATTCCTGTCCATCACATAAGGCAAGCTAGAGGACCTCTTTTACCCGGAGCCTCTGCCAAAGTCCCTGCTGTCAGAGTGATGTACAACAGAAGGCAATAGATGCTGAGAGTGCAAGAAATTGAAGGGAGTCCGTTGGGGAAAACATTTGCACACATGCGCACACAAAGAAATACATGCTCACACACAAATATAGCTCTTACTCCGCTTTTAAGATCTTACACATTCCACGCAAGGCTTTCCAAATGTATGTCACTGGCTGTCACTAGATAGGCAGGCTGTATCCTTGACATTTCACTTCCGAGATCGCTCCGGTGCCACAGGAAATTCCGCTGGATGCATGTATTTTCCGTTTCCTTCGGCTTTCTTTGTGTTGGAATTTTAAATTTGGTGAATTAATGATCTCTGCAGGGTAAATTGAGACAGATAGCTAGACTATCTGTCCAATCTGTTTTCTCTTGCACGACTATTTTGCAGCGGCTCTGTGCGGAGTTTAGCACCGCCCATGCTGATTCTGATTGGTTTAAACGAGAGCATGTTTTCCACCCATCCCCAAATGCTATGTGGAGTAGCCAGACCCTCCTTCAGCGCGCTTTGGAGGAGGGTCTGGCAAAGCGAGACTACTAGATAGGTAAAGTTTTGGCACGGAACTTGATTTTAATAACTTTTTCCATAGCACGCAAAATCTAAAAAATAAGATTTAATAATTCCAATCAATAGACAGCAGTTTGAAAATTCCCAATGTCACTTCTAATGTTGGTCAGTAATTGTATATAATTATTTTTTTTTATAATACTAGGAGTAGACATTTTTTCACAACAGACATGACTATATTATATTTTTATATTTCTTATAATAATAAATGCACAGGTGGAATTAATAGGCCTAACATTAATGATGGCACTGTTCCATTTAGGTGTATCATTAAGCTGTGAATCTAATTAGAATGCAGCTATTAATAATAATGAATGAGGATGTCTGTTCTGCAAAAGGCACATTGCTTTTCTCAGTCACTCTGGAGATGTAACAGATACATTTAAAAGCCTTCATGATGTTTTTATCTGTGAAGTATTTGCTCTTGATTTTTTTATTGGGTCGTATTGGGGGTTCACTACTGTATGTGTATTCACACAGACCCTATAAACAACTAGTTTTCCTTTATCCTTAGGCTATTATAAAAACTGTGTAGACAAAGGTTTAATGGAGCAAAGCATTGGTTAAAGCAGAGGACTGATGCTGCACTTGCATTTGCTGATCTATCTCGGCATATCTGTTCATGCATTATTGTTAGGTGGGATGCTTGTGAGTAATTACCGAACAGAAGAAGCTATTTTCTCATAACGTTTCCAAAGAAATGTTTAAACCCTGTGGATGTGTCAGACTTTATGACACAGACACTGAACCAGCCTGGAAGGCACTCTTTATGAAAGCACTTGTGTTTTGTTGTGACAGTTCAACCTATGTGAACATTGTGATGCAATAAGCCAACCTGCTTTATTGACTATGTGAATCACCGTCAGCCTTGATTCAGTGTAGCTACCAGCTAAACGCTTCATGCTACGTGCTAATCTCCAGAGTGTAACTTGATACAGGCGGAGCACATCTCTCCACTCTGCTTCAGGGATCTTCATCTTTGCAACAAGATTGAATTATTTCTCCTTTCTCCTGCTCAGTTGGAGAAATTAAGTTACAGCGACCAATAACAACTGACTTCTTGTGTCATAGACCTGTGTCAAGAATATACCAGCAGAACACATAGCTAAATGCTAATTTAGCAACAAGTGAGGGCCTACACTCCCTTTGACTATTAGAAGCAAATTACAGTGACACAAAAAACCAAGCCAAGAAAAAGAAGAAACCTATTCCCCATATTCTTTCAACAAAGACATTTTCACAATAGCTTCCAAAGTTAAGAGGATTGTGTGCAGCCTTATTGATTTTTATGTAGCAGTGTCCGGGAGATGGCGCCGAGAAAATGAGGTCTGGCTCGAAGGTTTATGTCCTGCCACAGTTAGGAGGAAATGTGAGCCGAGGATTCAGCTGGCCTTTTATTGTAAATGTGCTCCCTCTAGATGGACTTAAAGTGTCTGTTGTCCTGGCTATAGGAGGAGAATTAAATATGAAGGGTATCAGTAAATGGGCAGGAAGACTCCAAACGAGTGCTTAGGGACAGTTTCCCATTATTGTCATCTATTATCTTGGACAGATTGTGATGTTGGCCACTGAGTTGTCGAATGCAATCCGCTGCACATTGGTGGCAGGCAGACAGGTTATGGGTTACGTGAAAAGAAAGTAGCAGAGTTAACTGTAAACTGGATAATTTGGGTCTACTTTGCACCACAATCAAATAGAAAACATTCATAATTAATGCAGGATGTGAGACAATACATCAGAACAGCACAACAGAGCTTCCAGTTCATGATTAAATGACAAAATAATGTTGAACTGCTGTAAGCACACTTTTTATACAGTGCGTTAAGCCATATTCTCGCTTACGGCAAACATGCACATCATTGTAGCTGTGTTATTTGGTGTTTTTTCAAGGAAGTAAAAAACAGAATTGTGTGAAATCTGACATATAAATCTTGTCTAATAATAATAATAATAATAAATTGAATTTATATAGCGCTTTTAATAGGCTCAAAGTCTAGTGCCATGAGAATAGGTTGCTGAAAGATTCATTGAAGCTATGACCGCATATTCTTGTCAGGCATCCACCACTTTAGCACCACGTGACATGTAACTGTAGTTTTCTTACTGGATGTGTACTGTGTCAGATACTAGCTTTTGGGCTCACCTCTGCGTAGCCGCTGTAAAACGCTGGTCTGTACACAGACAGTCACTCTGAATAATAGGCCTGCAAGCCATAAATGTCAGCCATTTAAATCACACACAATCCAGCGCTGTGTCCCAGAGAGAGAATGCTTCATCACCGCTTAAACTACAGCCGCCCATTTATTATGTGTATGTTTATAAATCACTAAGGAGACCTCACATTCCTGAAGCCTGTAAAAAAGAGAGAGAGCGAAAGGAAAGGAAGATTGGAAAGAGAGGAAGAGCAGGAAAGGGGGACTGAAGTGAAGATGTGTGAAGAATGGTCAGAATGAGGAGCTGCTGCACTCATCATGTCTCATTGTTTCATACTACGATACATATGATGATGAATATTTGGGGGGAAGGTTCAAAAACTGGATGCAAAGGCAGCTGATTATTTAGTTGTGTTGCCTGTGTTTTGTAAGTCTCTCTCAATTATTGTGTTACTTTGAAAAACACCTGGATGCAATCAGTAGGAAACTAAAGCCTTGAGACATGAAATAAAAAGATAAGACAACTTGATCATTCTCTTTCACAATGCATGAAATTAGATATATCTTCATTCTGCTGTTTAAACAAAACATATGCAGGCATCATATTAAGACTTTATAGAGACGTCAAGGTGCACAGTGGCATGAAGTTTTATTTTAATCTGAGCCAAAAAAAAAGTTAGACCATACATGAGTGTAAATGAAGTAAAAAGTCCCACACAAGGTCTATATAGGCTAAGTGAAAGACATAACACATCTTTTACTAACTTTGTAACCTATAACCGTAGACATACACAATGTACACTGGTGTACTGGTGTCTGCGCAGTGTCAAGCTACACCACCTTTCTCCTCTTTTGTTATGGACAGTTAATATTAACACTCGGCTGACAGTGAATTCCCCAGCGTCTGCCAGAAATGTCTGTCCACAGGCAAAAATATCGCTTCTACTGAAGATCAGTCAAAATAAGCCAATCAGGTCTTTAATCCAGGCCCTTTAACAGTCGCAGCTTGGAGATTTATGAGTTACAGTGAGATGTACAGTTATCCAATATATGTATATACATGCTTTTTATGAAGCAGAGTGCTTTTACTCCCTCCATTCCCCCTCATAAAAGATGGCACATTCCTAGATTTTACTCAGCCAGTGGTCCCTTTATGTTTGGCTCGAGGGTTTGGATGAAGACCGACTTTTCTTTTCTTTTTTCTCTCCAATCTCTCCAACAACTTTGTCCAAGTAAGACACACAAAAACTGGTAGTACCAGGTAGATACACAAGATACTGTATGTGTGTGAGGTAATTCATATGATACATTGATGTTTGTTCTGTCTTGCTTGTGTGGCATATTATACAGAAGTAATACACATCAAAATGCTGTTTTTGTTAAGGTTTGTTTAGCTATAAAACAAATTAGTATTTTCATAACTTTTCATGCTGCAAAGGAAATACTAAATACTTTGTTTTATCATATTTAATCACAATGTTGACATTTGTGGATTGTTCTGAATACATAAAGTGGATGATAAATGTAAAAATGCCTTGGAATGACAAGACAAAGATTCATTGTACACAAGTTAAATGTCGATAAAGTTGAATAGAATTGGAGCTATGCTTAATTCATGTACAGTGCGCATTTTAGTTAAAATTATGGTTTATGCTAATCAAGATGGCAGTATATCTTCCTGAACTGATATCAATGGATATCAATGGATTAAAAACCTGCAGTAATAGGAGCTTCTGACTGCAGCAAATATGTCAGTTTGTTTTGGATTTTCATTGGAATGAATGGCAATACGATAAATAATAAATAAATAACTAAAAATTACACTGGTATTATCTTTCTGAGGCATAGCAAAAATCTAGTATTGCATTTTTTTTCAAATGATTGCCAAATAATGACCTATAGACAAACTTGTGCACCCACACTAAACAGTATTCCATTCACACTGACTGTAGTGTACCCCTCCTAATCACTGCCCCACTTTCTCTTTTCCCAGGCTGATCTGTTTTCCCTCAGGTGCTGTGGGGAGTTCGACAGCAGAGACTGAGGAAACCACATCTCATCAGCTGCTTGGATCCAGCGGGCTGCACTGTGACACACTTCTAGCGGTGCCCCCTTCAAATTCCAAATCGTGGTTTATCAAGTCTAGCCTCGTGAGATCATCCTGATCTCGCGAGCTCCAGTTTTCTGCTCGCAGATCAGTCTGGCATCTTGAGATAGAGAAAATTTGGAGCCGTTCACCAAACGACCGGGCCAATCAGCGTTGGTTGAGGCGGGTTTAGGTGTGATGCAACGAGGAGCTCGCGAGATCAGGATGGTCTCACGAGGCTCAGCAAGCGGAAGTAACGCATGCAAATCTGACCTGATCTAGACACATTTTCAGACAGCGGTAGCCCTGATTCTGTTAGCCGGATGGTTTATCCAATCAGCTAACCAGTATTTTCGCCCCTTCCCAAACGTTCTCCAACGGAAAGTTCCCAGATGGATATGCTGAGCAAATGTAAAGCAATCCATCTGGCGGAGTCAGGTTATATCAAGTCTATTTTTGTCTGGAAATTGTGGCTTTGACCCTTGAACTCCTCACCACTGGCTGCTTGTAAGCTTGCCAATCTAGGACTTTTCCCTCAATAGTTTCTCTAAAGGAGCCTCTGGAGAAATGGCATTAAATTATTGTTTGAATACAACCACAAATCCCAAAAATCCGGTTCAATAGGGACCCATATTGAGTTTTGTCAGGAATATTCTATAATGCATTCTATAACTGTACTTGGAGGAGGAGAAAGGGTATTTAACAGTCACTTGAATTAGGGCAGCACTACATTTCACATGAACATACAATCAGAAGGCAGAGGGTTGAGAATGAGCGAAGAAACGGGATGTAACATGAATAAACTTTCTATGTTCTTTGTTAAACTGCTAGAACATGGGAAATTGTGTTCATACTATTTTAAAAGTAAGTTTTTGAGCTTTTAAATGATGTATTGCAGGCTGTTTGTTCTAGAAACAGATAAGTAATGGATACTTAGAAATAAACACTGTAAATCTTCACCAGACTTTCTTTTTGAAGATTTGGACATCACTGCAAGTTAAGATTTTTATAAAACAAACTCCCCTTTGCATCAAAAGTTAATGGTGTAACTGCTTTCTGTCAGGTTGTACTTTTTGATCATTGCCCTCAAAGCTGCTCAGCTGCTCGGCCAATTCACGTACATGTCAATACAGACCCTTGCCTGCTCTTAATTGAGACATATATGTATCGAGCAGCCAGATCTACAAGTCATTCATTGAATATGAAAAATGGAGTATGGGAGGAAGAGGGGAGGGTGGGAGAGAGATCAATGATATGGATCTGCATGTGCAGACTGAGCCTCTATCCTGTGTGTGTGTATGTGTGTTTGCATGTGTGTATGTTGAGGTGCAGCAGCGTTATTGGACATCTGAATGAGTAATGATGCCGTCCCCAGACTGTTCAATTACCACCAGCGCTCGTTTATTAAAGAGGGGTTGGAGAGATGGAGGAAGGAGGGTGGTGGCTCTGGTGCCGAGGGAACAGGATGAATAGGTGGAGGAAATGACAGAATAAACAAATGCAGGAAATTCTACTTTTATTCCATATCAATAATTGGATATTAGAACCACACCCACATTTATATTTGAGCTCTTTCAACACTGAGATATGGGGCCTTATTTAGGTGCTATTGAACAACAGTGGCTGGTTTTATATTTAAAAAAACTAAAAAAACTAAAAGGATGTGGTTAATTAATGTACTGTTGTTGTTGTGGAAAGGCTAACAATAGCTATTGCCCCCAATACATCTGATTGATTTTGAATTTAGATCATTTGAGCTTGTTAGCCAACAGCTATCTATCATTGTCTTGTCATATGTGATTAGCAGAGAAGCTAACAGATGAAGTAGAATCATTTATTAGCACTTGTATTTGCAAGCAGTCCCATGCTAAGATCAACAATGGAGGCTTTGTTAAAATGGCCTCCTGGCTAGTTAGCCAGACAGACTGGACGTTTACTGAGCTGATTTAGGGAGAGAAAAGGACTCGAGGACACGAGACAGGACATGGAAGCTGCAGGGCAAGCCTACCTCCTTTTTACTTACTTATTGACCAACAAAAACAACATTAATTCTCAACTGAAGTTCCGTAATGAGACAGTCATCACCAGAAAAAAAATCACAGCGTTGGTCACACCTTTATGGGTGCGGTGTTCTCTCTGAGTAAAGGGGGTTATACCGCCAAAAAAACTCTTAGCAAGACGGTTGAGGTGAATGGTTGGTCATACAAATAATTTGACATAAACACCATATATTGTTGTTTCCCATCTCCTACCAACAGCTAACATTTGTTTCTTTTAGCCATGGTGGTCATCATTTCCTAACCTTAACCTTAACGTAGTTTTAGTTGCCAAAGAGTAACCAGACCTTAACCATAGATGTGGAATATATATTTTTTTGGAAAGCGGTGCAAAGTGACCGTTACAGTTTTTCTTTTGAATATGTATTGTCCATTGCAAAGCACAACTCATTCATTTACAATGCCCTGATTTTCCTATTTGGAACTGGATTCCTTTTGGTCAAAAAGATCTTCACCCAAAACTATCAAACCAGATGCCCCCATGTTTCTGGACAGAAAACTACAGAGAGAAATTCTCTGCCTCTCACACACACTCGTCCCCCTGCCCTGCCCTGCCCTTTCCTTTCCATTTTGCCTTCTCTTTCCCACTTTTCACCTCCTCTCTTTTATCACCCTGTTTGTCTGTATGTCTGAAATGCTAAGAAAACATTGTGGCTATGTTGGATATGCTGAGAATCAGTCAGCAGCTGCTTGATGATCAATTGAAAAGAAAACAAATCGTGGCCAAAGGAATTTGGGTCTTGAACTTTCCCCACTCTTTTCATAACTCAGAAACGATGCCAGTGAGGGAAACCAGCATTTGATAGTTGATGTGTGTGTGTGTGTGTGTGTGTGTGTACATGCATCACCCATCCATGCATGTGTGAGCATCCAATATATTTGCGCTTTTGTGTGTGTACTCAATGTCTGTGTATTTCCATCATCAGTCTAGTCAGTGCATCCTGTCTTTGTGGGTTTCATGTTAGCCAAGTCACACTGAGGAGGTGTGACTAGGTCAAGCCAGGGGTAGGCAATTCAGATAAATGCACGTTCACAGCTTTCTTCAACAGACCACAAGGTAGATCCTAGATTTACTGATCCTGAAGTGGAAAAGACGCGTTCCACCTACTTTACACCCAGTGAGCAGCAGCAACTAATGGAAGGTTACACGGAAGTAAAGCATATGCTATACAAAAAAGGAAACACGGCCGCTGTAATAAAACAGCAAGAAAAAGTGTACACAATAGCTGACAGACTGAATGCATAAGAAGCTAATTTACTAACTACTGCTCTTAATTGAAACCGTCATTATACCATTATATTTAAGGAGTTAGGACTTGTCATTTGCACAAATTAAGATAATGTTACTCAGGAAATTTATGAAGATCAATCACACTGCTAGAATACAACTATGTTTCTCTTTCTTATATGTATACATGTATATATATATATATATATATGTGTGTGTGTGTGTGTGTGTGTGTGTGTGTGTGTGTGTGTGTGTGTGTGTGTGTGTGTGTGTGTGTGTGTGTGTGTGTGTGTGTGTATGTGTGCCACTACTAAATTCAGCCAGGATAACCGGAAAATCCCAGCTTAATCCACTATCTAGGTTTTGTGAAATAGCCCTCAGATATAGTAATTAGTGTCTATATTTGTATGTAGCGTTGGTACATTTGTATCTCAGAGAGAAAGAAAGAAATTGTATGGAGAGCCTCATTTGCCCTTATCCATTTGAACCACATCCTGCCCCCAAAATCACCCCCCTCCATGCTCACATGAGTAATCATACAGTAGTACACCCCCTCTGCTATGTATACACACATTCATAGATTGGCAAGACGTGCTTGACTCATGACTCAACCCCAGACGCTCGCCAACGCCACTGTGTTGGTCTAGTGGTGCCACAGTACTCTGAGCATCCTCGCTCTGTCCCTGCCGTGTCACGAACCCACATAGAGGGTATATTGTTTATTAGGCTTGGGAAAGACCAGAGTTCAAGGACATTAATAGCTACAATGTGTAATATCCCCCCCCCCTGCTCCACATCCTACTCATTCAGCTTTTAGGAAATGTGGGTTTTGGAAATGGGGATATTTCATCTGGGAAAGTACCATTGACAAAACTTGACTGTACTGATGAAAACCGTTAACTACTAAATCATTGAAATGGTAGTGTTTGTACTGCTGCAACTTCACCACTTGGAAATCAATAACTTAAATGTGAAATGATATGCCTATAAAATAATAAAAATAAAACATTTGTGATGGTGGCCGCCTTCAAAAATTGCATTTCATTTCATATGAAGAACAGAGATACAGTAATAACATGTCCTTTATATTGTAAACAACAGTGCAGAGGAGCAAGACCTTCACTAACACACATTCCCTTCTAAATATATAAACCACCTTTGGTCTCATTTTAACACACAAGGAGTGTTTTTGATCATAAACAAATGTTTAACCCGCCCTCTTCCCTTCAGTGTGGTGGGTGTGCTACTATGTGCCAGCATCACATCTTACGTGTCACCAAGGATCCTGAGATGATTAGCCTGAGTTTGTCTCATGTGCGCTAATTGCTAAACCCAGCATCAACTTCGCTATTGTCTAATTAGTCTTAACAAGATAACGATTAGTAACCAAATTAGGGCTTTGATAAAGAAAACATGCGAATGTTTGTTCTTTGCTGTGTGGTTAAGAGGTACATTTCTAGCATTGTCACCGATGCCATATCTTTTTTCACTCTGTTACAAAGGGACCTACAATCAGAAGAATCTGATTTATTGCTTTCTTGTAAAAAAAGTTTGTTGAATTGGAGATGGTGGATAATGCACAGCTAAACTGTAATATAATAAAATGAAAAGAATAATCAATCAGTACAACTTCATATTTCATAGTGTCGTTCAAATGTGACAGCCTGATAATAAGTCGGCAGAAGTATAGACAGTAAGACGTCAAGAGACCAGTGCAAGACATAAGTCATGTGAAAATGTAAATAACATGTAAATAAACATGATTTAAGGGAAATTAAAACAATAAAATAGATGAAGATAATAAAACATATTTGGAGAGAAAAACAGTTGAATGATAGAAATTAAACACTAAGTTTATGTTTAAAGATGTCAAAATATTCTGTCTACGCTTGAATATCACATTGCACTTTTCTGCATTTTTGCACTTCTGGTTGGATGCAAACTGCATTTCGTTGTCTTTGTATTTGTACTCTGCACAATGACAAAAGTTAAAGTTGAATCTAATCTAATCTAAAAATGTTCGTATCATTTATATTTTCAGCTATTTCCAGATCCTTATTCACACTAAGTAGCTGTACAAAATAAAAACAATGTAATACGTAGTGTCATCACTACTTTCTTCATTGCATTTTACAGGTCGAGTTTCATTTTGAAATCATTCTATTATTGTGAAACACAGATATCTGAAGTTTCACAGATACCCGCTAACATGTGCACAAATACATGTAACTACATGCTTGTACGCCCTGAATTGCCACATATAAAGACATAGACCAGAGGCAACTGTTTCATTAGAGGTGTCACAAACATGAATTATAAATCAGCATTCTCCTTCACCTCAGTCTTCAGGCTTTCACTACCCCCTTCTTCTTTTATTTTTATGTAAAACACATTGTGAAAGGTCAGTGGAGAGAGACAGCAGAAGAGTCGGTGTGGGTTTCTGTGTCTGTGTGCTTGCATGTATGTATATATATATATATATATATATATATATATATATATATAGCGTATGATTATGAGTGTAATTCCTTGGGGTGTGTGAGTGTGTCTGTCTTTTCAGCAGGGGTGAAGCTGTGTCTCCTATGCATGCTGTGCTCATTGAAAAGTGGTGTCCTGTGCCCGGGGGCGGGGGGCAGTGGGGGGATGCTGGCGAGAGGGCAGGCGGGCAGCCAGGCGCCAAAGAAAGAGGTCACATCCATATTCATTGCATTGGACATGCACATGTAAACCACTTCTAATATGCCGTGACAGGGGAAAGTTGTGTTGAGGCGGAAAGAGAGGGCGAGGGAAAGGCAGAGATGGTGACAAATATTGAACGAACAGTTGTGAGAAATGTCCACGTGTGCGTCTTCATTTGGCCCTGACTGACTTTTCTGGTGAATGACCTGCAAAGAACAATGATCAAAGATAGGCAGATGTAAACAATTCTTATTGCAGAAGAGAGAGCCAGCACATCCTGAAACATTTTCATTGAATGACCATAGAAGCTGCTTTATGAGAACGGCCATTGATTTTTTTTTTTTTGGCCATTGATTTTTTTTATCTCGTGATAACGACTTATTAATTTATTATCTCGATATAAGAAAGTTTGTTTTCTCAAGATTTTTGTTTTTGTTTTCTCAAGATGTTTTTTTTATGGACACCCTTCCATTTAACCCGGGGAATGGGGCTCCATAAGCGGATAGAAATCTGCCGTTTTGAGAAAATGGAAGACCTCCTTCCTCGGGTTAAATGGAAGGGCGTCATGGTGGGATTTTTCCCAAGTATTTGACCAGAGAAGTAGAGGGAGAAACGGCAGATTTCTATCCGCTTATGGATCCCCATTCCCCGGGTTAAATGGAAGGGTGTCTTAGGCAAAAAAAATAAAAAATCCATAAAAACAATCATCGCAAGAAAACAAAAAAAAAATCTTGAGAAAACAAACTTTGTTATATCGAGATAACAAATCAAGTGATAGACAACTACAGAAAGAGTAATTGACTATGATTTCACTTATTTAAAAGGCAGTGAACCTGCTGGGAATCAGAGTAAGCTAAAACAGACCACAAAACCTGTTAAAGAATTAGCCCAAAGGTTTTTTTAAAGGATGATGACACTTGTCATGGACTGTGTATAAGGAAACCAGAACCCTGATGAAGGCAAGATAGCAGAAAACATTTGGTGAATAAAGCATTGTGTACTGGAGAAGCCATATATTAGTTATATTTTAGTAAAAAATATTTAAAACATTTCAAACACATTCAAACTGACCATTGGAATGGATGCTATGCTGAAACTTAGCACAAAGGCTAAGAAGCACTCATTACAGTAATCATGCTAACGTTCTAAATGTATCAGTTCAACAACTCAAAATGAGATGTTTCTTCTTCTAGCAAAGTAATACCATTGTTAAAGTGAATGATTAGAATATTTGAATTTGACTCCTTTTTTATTTTTTAAGAAAATATCCTATATGTGCTCTCCACCACACAGGCTTATGCACATACAGCTATTATAGAATACTTACAGCATCTACAGTACATACATATCCAGCTAATTCAAGCATTCAACCTGCATAGAAAGACTGGAAAACAAAAAAAGAATGCTTGTTATAACAGGGCACTTTGAGGTCAGTGAGGGCATATCATCTTCACATCATAACAGGGGGCCCAGATAGCTAGTTATGACAATGTGGCATTATATAGCAACGTTTGAAGTCAGCCAGTGACAGCCTCTCACTATAACCGCCTGTCATAAGCCCCTGCTTTGAAGCCAGCAGTGATGAAATAGTGAACAAAAAGGAAGAAAAAACACAATCCAGTCAAATTAAGAGGTCAAAGCAGCATCTAACATTCTTTGGGAAGGTGCTATGGTTTCTCTGTGTGTGTGTGTGTGTGTGTGTGTGTGTGTGTGTGTGTGTGTGTGTGTGTGTGTGTGTGTGTGTGTGTGTGTGTGTGTGTGTGTGTGTGTGTGTGTGTGTGTGTGTGTGTGTGTGTGTGTGGAGGAAAGGAGGGCTACAGGGTGGCAGTTTAGATAGAATTGGAAGAATAGGATCTTTTTGCAGGACACTTAACCTCCCGATACCCTGCTGGATGGCCCTTTTGACAATAGCATCACTTACCATCTCACTGACATGAAGCGCTGTGTTCATACCTTACCTGTACATTGGACCATCCCTGGGGTGGGAAGGGGTCATGGTGGAGGTCGGACTCAAGGGATGGGATTTTCTAGTAACTCTACTCCCGACTTTTCAGACAACACCAGGGTCCCCTGGGCATCTCCACCCTCTACTGGCTTTAATTCCAACAAAGGTTTAGTGGTGACAGGAGCTTCCCTAAGCGGACACATTATGCTATCGGTTTCCCCACTCTTGTTGGGGAATGAGAATGTCTGGCTTCCCTGAAACTGGAAGAAAAGTTCTCCATCTGGAAATGTGTTTGGAGTCAATCAAATCAAAGTTGACCTAAATTTGCAAGCACATGTGTTATCTCCTGAGTGTTTAAATGAACTTTAATCCATTGTGTTTAATGGAAGGTAGTCAGTTTTAATCCAAGCACACAATACGCCATCACTGGAATTGTTGGGGGTCTGGGAGACAGGTTTATCCTGTCCAGCAGAGCAGTGTGCAGTGAATCTTCTGGGCTTCAACCTCCAGCTTGCCTTGAACAGTGGGGAATCCTCCTCAATCACTATAAGAAGGTCCTCTCAGCCCCACTCATATTTTAACCACTAGCCCCACACCATGGGGCGCTGTGTAACGGCCCGTCAGTGGCTGTAACCTAAGTGCCAAAATTACTTTTTGACGATGTACCTAGTGTTGTTTTAAGAGCCCCCGTCTGTCCTGCCCAGCCTCTGCCCCCACCCCCACAAAATAAGATTTCATCATCTTTCTCACTTACTCTTCTCAGCATGGGAGCAAAAAGAAAGAAAGAGAGGGAAAGTGAGAGGGACTGGCAGCAGGCAGAGAAAAGCATTCCAAAGTGGTGAAGAAGGGGAGACATTACGGGAGTTATTTCCGCAGCGAAGAGGAGAAAACCTATTTGCAGTTCTTAATAGGATTTGGTCACCCAAGCTGAAGCCGGGCTACTCCTCTTGAGAAGTCCTCCCGGTAAAAATCTGAGCAGGCTTTTAATCAAGAAGCAGCAGACGTTATACAAACAAGAGTCTGTGCTGACGTCATTCTGAAAACCAGTCTGCTCTGCTCCACTATTTACATTGCAGATCATATCTCACACAAAATATAGCTTACAAATCAGAATTTTGAGTTTTTAGCATTAGTGCTAAATATCTCCTTACCATTATGATGGCTGCCATATCTCTATCTTAGCCCTGATCTGTCTTGTGTGTAGATACACCAAACTAAGCCAACATCGATTTTATATACTGTCAAGTTATACTTCAGGCTAATGTGTTAGCAAATTTGTTTAGGCTACATTTTCACCAGATTGTTTGCAATGGAGTTGTCTTTCTCATCATCTGACAATGTAAGTCCCATATTCACACTTTTTTTTTTTGGTTTGGTCAACATTGTGGCCTAGAAATCGCATGTATGTAGCCTACTACTTATTTATTTACCAATTACATTTTGAGAGTAAACACATAATTGCTGCCTGGATTATGTTAACTGACAAAGCACAATACTTCTGAACTGAAGATGAGGGTTTGTATTGTGAGTTGTGCGTGTTTAGGAAACAAAAGCACATTGGTTAGGAAAGATTGTGGTTTTGGGTAAATGATAATAAACCAAACACAATATGTGCTGTGCTTCAATTGACTTTGGAATTTTTCAATATTTAACCAAGACCACAATCTTTCCCTCACCATAACCAAGCACTGTGAGTGCCTAAACATAACCATAAATAAATCATGCTTGCTACGAGCGGATAACGTAGGTGAAACAAATGTGAACAAAAGTCAATGTTTTGCAGAAACATTCAATACCAACATTTTGTGACTTGGCAAACAATTTAAATAATAGCATTTTCTACAAGTTCAAAATGTATTTACTTTAGTATAAAAGTAGTATATAAAAGTCATTTTTGGATTTGGTCTGCCATCTCCTGGGAAAAAATATCTGGCTTTATATTGGTTTTCCTGACGTTCGACTTCACCAGTCGCTTGTTTTCTTCAATTCTTTGCCAGACTCATCCACTATAGTCTGACCACAACCACATTCATTCTGTTCATGGTGGGAAAGGGTTTTGTTTATGGATAACATTTTAAAATAAACAAAACAATTTAAGAACATTTTAGGAAATGAGTTCCACAAGAGAGATGAGGAGTGGGGTAGATATAGAGTATAGCACAGTAGTTTATTAAAATATAATTGACTCAGCCTGAGCCCTACTTCAGGCCTGCTGTGGACAAGCATACACCCATTTGTTTAAAACTCAAGTGACCTCAGTCTGTTTAAAAGTTTGAACAGCTGCCACCCTTGCCAACACCCATGTCTCTCTGCTCATCTCTTCCCATCCCACTCTCCTCCTTAGGAACATATTGCTCCCACACTGTGCCTGCATCAGTGGTTGACACCCACTTGGGAGCTCTGAAGCACTGTGTACATATGACCACAAGTGGTGTTACTGTTACCAGGGATCACCTTACCCACTGCCATCAGTTAAAAGTCTGATGGAAACCCAGAGTGGGCTAATGGGGGGACACTGTGGAATATACATCATCCTCACAATCGTCTGTTCTATCTTAGCATTTCTGTTGCATAGTTGACACATACATTTCCTTAAAGGCAAACATACTTACATTTTTGTAAATAGTCTAAACACTTTCCTTTTGGTTTGCACCTTCCACGCCTCCATACACTGCTTTCATTGCTGATCTCCACACTCTATTGTTAATTTGAGTTAACTTCAGTTTCAATAAATTATTCTTGTTTTAAATATAACCTAGGTCATGTTCAGTCCCGACAAAACATAGCAACATGTTTTTTAAACTGAAATGGGGGGGCGTTAAACACCATGTTGTGTGTGTGCAAGCGCTTTGCCTTTTTACTACTACAAGTTTACATACACGTCTCTGCTGATCGGGAATCACCTGTCTCACCAAATGAGAGAAAACATATCTCAAAGCTGTTGCACACCGTTTCTCAACGTTCCGAGGAAACATGTCGTTCAACCCGGAAACCGTAGCAAAACGGTGCACACCGTTTTTAGATTGAACGTGCACCTGTTCTGCTGAGGATCTTGTCCGTTTGTAGTTTTTGGTTCCACCATGTTTGAGGAGAGGGGGGGTCAGGATATATGTGTGTTTTTGAAGAAATTTGTTGTTATTGTTGGTGGTTGCTGGTTACATGGATAATTGCTTCTGTAATTGTGATGGAAATTGTATTTTTAAAAATCTATCAAATATCTATTTGTACAAGGGTAAATGTTCGGTATTGGGAGCTCCCCCATTGGTGGTTTAGTCCAATTATTGAAATTTCTATCTACGTAAATAAGTTATTGTGTGAGGTGTTGGTTGTTGCTGCTGTTTTGTTACATTGCTTTCCGCAGTCATACAAAAAAGGCCTTGATAAAACCATGTGTTAGCAAACATTTGTCTATTTGACTAAAACGTGAGAGCCCTGTTGGTATGTTATATGATATGTTATATCAGAGGGGTTTTTTGTGTGCAAATTGCTTCTCTAGCGATTAGAATCAACTACACAGTGAATCTGCACGCTGTAAACTATCAAACTAAAAATAATGAGCTGAAAGAGAATAAAGGCCTGTACAGCTGCAGAGTTAGCTGTTAGAGTTAATCAAAAATATTGATTAATGCAGGTTTAAGTTCTAAATAATAATGTGTAGCGTCCTTTGAGCTCCCCTGTCTCTAACAAGGATAAATGAACAACAGGTAAAGGTCATCACGTAATAAACTGTACTGTCTTTACATTAGGTTTGCCTGGCATTATCAAGATGAGATATATTTATTTTTCATTGATCTCAGACAGTAGGTCACTGACTGATAGTTTGCCTCTGTTCTGTCTGAGGTGAACTGCTGCCGTTTAGTCATTCACATCAGTGGTTGTTCAGGGACTGAGACTTGATATTGCCAATGCTTGCTTCTTGGAAACCTCATTTGGATGGAAACCTACCACTCTCACTCTCTCCACACTAGTGAGACATGTATCCTTAGCACTTTTGTGGGTCATCACAAGGAAAAAAAAAATGCCAGTGCCTTTTCAGCACACCCTTGCCCCTCCACACTGCACAGCTCCTTCTTTCACCCCTCTAGCACCTACCCAACCTGTGATAATAATGACGAGCATCATTTATGCAAATGTAATTAGGCCGAGAAACATGATAGTGGAGTGCTGGGCGCCAATGGAAATTTATCACTGAACACTCAGACTCTAAACATTCAATTAAAGTATTGAATTTCACCGGATTTAATCTAAACGTAATAAATTAAGCACTGCTAGAAGGGTTTGCAGTAGACCAGGCTGACATTTGGCTGTCAGTATCACACTTGGAGATGGTCATTGATTTCACTACCAGCCTGCAAGATGTAGGCTTGTATCAAAAACTAGGAGAGAAGGTGATGGCTGGTCCTTGTATCTGTATCTGGGTCAGTGTTTTGTCTTCTGTATGTCTGGAGAGGTGAGGTTGGGCTATCCTGCCGAGGCAAACCAGTGCCCCGTCAAACAAACATCAATAAATGTACAACTAGATGAATAGTTTTCCTGTCACACTGCTGTTGAGTTTTTTTCAAAGGGGCCAAGTGTAACGTGTAAACACAGCATGACGTGGGAAAAACAGATGTATAGCTGGTGAGGATACAGACACTTTTATTGGAGAAGTTTGGATTTCAGTATCCATCATGAAATAGCAGGAGTGTCTAAACAAACTTGGATGAGACCAAATCACATATGGAGCTTTTATTTTATACCATTTGTACCAGCTAGTCGCTTACTCTGTCTTTGTTTGGTGCTGAGCAGACCAGTGGGTTCATCAGTCTGTTGCATCTGGAAACAAGGTTGGTACGAGCAGTGGGAGTGAACCAAAACAGTAAAGTTGTGGGCCGTAAACCGGAAACAATGACTTAAAAGATGTGAATATGCTCCGTAGAGCTGACAGGAACTGCAAAGTCAGGAAATAATTCTTTGTGGCTTTCTTACTCTGATTGACATCTTTCTCATGAGCCCTGTCTCCTAAACGTTACGTTCCCATACAAATAAACTGCATTCTCAATTGCATTTCAAGGGAAATATATTTTGTCCCGGATTACGTTTGTTTGTGACGTATCAGAAATATGTTTTGTTTTTAAAGTCCACTGTACAAGTTTGCGTATGGAGATAACTATGCATTAAGAATAATGCAACAGTTACTTATCATTTTGAGTAGTTGTATTGATTGATAGTTAGATCATTGTAATGAATTGAATAGACAGTCATCTGAAATGTAATGTGTAAATTGCTTTTTGAAATTGTAGTACTTTGATGTTAAAGTTGTGTCATATTGAACAGGTGATCTTTGTTAAATGAACACATGATCTTTGGTTTATGTGTATTGTATCCAAGCAATTGAAAAAAGTGTTAGAGTTTTGAAAAATGACGTCAAGGTTCTGAAATTAGTAGCAAAGTGACTGTAAAAAACTGTAATTAGTGATCTGTTGTTGGTATGTATGAAAAAAGAATAATCTATGAAAACCTGCTTTCTTTGGCTAAAGTCTCTTTGCACTGCTGTTCTCATGAAATACCACGATCAACAGAACAACAGATGTTTAGTAAATTAAGGTGAACCCAAATTCAAAAGGCTTGATAACAGTGGTGCTTCAAAACAGCATACAAATCTCACATGTGTTTGTCTTCATCTAATTGGCTTTTTTTCAGTAGAGTTGGGAGATGATAAAATGTGTTGCTTGTGGATGTGTTTCCAAGGTGATATATTTTTCACTCTAAAGGTGACGAGAGGTTGGAAAAATTGACACAGACTAATTTATGCAAGACCTAAATGAGAAACTTTGCTGCAGTATGTGCTGGTTGAACAGCTTCATACTTGCATAAAAAACTAAAATATGTTGTATATAATTTACATTTATAAGCACACAGTGTCAGGTGAGGTGAACTGTGTAAGCAGCTGGATGCCCTCACCTCTCTGTTTCTGCTTAATGTAGCGTGAGTGCTTCTTGAGAGCTGATCCTTAGTCAAGACTAAAGCTACAATTCCAACCTCTGCTCGTACAAATAAGCTTACAGGCTGTGTGAATACAGATCCAAGAAATTGCTGTACTCTTGAGAGCTGTACTCTCAGTGCTTGCTGTGAGACGACAGAGTTTGCATCTTGTAGTGAAGTGTTCTGCTCTGTTCATGTTTACACACGGAGGACATGGCCGCCTGCCTGCCTTGGCTTCATGGTAATAAGCTGCCATTGTCCCAGTTCTCTTAATATCACATTAGAATTTCATCTCAAGGGGGGGATTCAGTGTGAGTGTGAGAACTTTCTATGTTTAATGAATAAGACTGGGGAAAGAGTCTCTTAATAGTTGCATTAATGCTCTTTTTTGTCCCCCATCCTTCTGTACATATTGTGCATAATGTCAAACATGACCTGATTCTTCCCCCATTTCCATAATGCCCCTCTGGATCTTGGTGGTATTTTGTCTCATTTTGTGCTGCATTTGAAAGCAGAAGTCAAATGAGGTCTGTTTATAAATCATTGCTACAGAAAACTAAGAATGTAATGCAGAGATGTCCTTCAAAGATGATTTTAATGCAGACTGCATAAACCTGCCACTTTAAAAGGCTTAAGTAATGTAAAAACATTTCAGATCCTTTCCACAGCTAAGACTTGTTCATTTCTATCAATTGTTGTATGCTTGGCAAACCCAGTCTAAATGTCTTTTTTCTACCATGATGTTTAAAATGATAATGATGGCAAAAATGACAATGGTACCTATACCAGCTTTTATACTGTATGTCTAAATACACTATATGACCAAATGAATCTTAGTCACAAGAGCGTTAGTGAGGTTGGCTGATGAGGCCTGGCTCACAGTCTGCAGTCCAGTTCATACCAAAGATGTCACGTGACATAGAGGTCAGGACTCAAGTTCTCCCACACCCCAAAATAGGAACGGTTATCTGTAAGGACCAGGCTTTGTTTACAGTGGTATAAACATGTTGAAACCAGAAAGGCCTTTTCCCAAACTGTTTTCTGCAAAGTTGGATGTGGATTCCCTTCAACTGGAAGTAAACAGGCCTATCCATAACCATGAAAAAGTAAAGATATGTGAACGGGCTGTCCACTTACCTTTGGCCATATAGTTTAAATAAAGTCTAGACTAGACACATTAGCAATGTAGCTGGTAAACTGCTGTGTGTGATATGAGCACTTGAAGCAGTGTGTTTTCCATTCTTGACTTTAATCTGGACCTTGCTGTGTCTTAGATCTACTATCCGACACCAAACACCAACCTTACAGCCACCGATAGCCTGGCATGACTTATTTATCTCTAATTAGCTGCTTTTCATTCAAAATCATGAAACAATAGACTGGAATAGACATAACTCGTCCCTGCATCTAGGCCAATGTTTAGTCTAGGATACCGAGGTTGATCCTCCTCTCTGTATTTGATAGTGCCACGATCCATTATTCACTAAAGATCAAGTTTTAAAGCAGAGCTGTTGTGCAGTTTTAGTGAGCCAGGGAAGACGAAGAATTCCTGTGAAGAGATTTTTTTCATGCTTGCTCTTTCAACCAGTCTGACAAATGGTTTTGAGGTGTTTGATCTGTGCGTCAACTTTTCCACCAAAAATACATTTATCACTCTGATGTAGCATAGCACTCTTTACAAAGCGCGTTATCCTTTCCAACAAGGGCACAGGATTAGTTATGAAAATACAATATTTCAGTTTTGTCTTAATCTATGATATTCAAATTTCCATAGTGGGATTTAAATGTCAGGTGATAAAGGAGCCATATTCACTTCCAGGCTCTTCATACTTTTTCTAGCTTAAACTCTACACACTCCTGCAGGCCCGGCTGCTCTTCCAACCACCAAGATTGACAAGCTCCTCTCATTTAATATCAAACCACTCTCGACGCGGTTACATTCATCAGAATGGGCTCACAATATGAAATAACATTTTGCTCTCTTGTCACTTTTTTAAAGACCACTACCATATTTATTCACATCTTTTTTTTATTCTTGGTCAAATGTCTACCTGTACATTCACCCTTTTACTTGCGTGTACAAAAAAAATAGTTGTTCATCACGCTTTTTGCTCTTTTTTGGAGTTTATATTTGCTCTTTGCTTAGTTTATGTGTGACCCTGAATACTTCTCTACAAGTTATCCTTTCGCTCACCTTTTTTCTCTGCTGGTTTGTTATCTGCATTTTTCCTATTTATCATATTGATAGATAATTGATCACTAAAAAACACAAAAAAATCATACATAAAACATAATGTCACAATAAAACACTATCAGTCAGTTGGAGAGATGACAGCTTTGATGTTGCATGATGCTATTTTTCATACTGTATACCTAAATATTAAACTATGCCTGTGTAATAGCATATCTTCCTAGAGAAATGAAATATTTTAATTGCCAAAATATTGCAGTGCCTAATACCCCTGCAGCTGTTTTCCAGGACCAGACTTTATGACTCACTATCTAAATATTGTATCTGCACCATAAATATAGCTCCAGTCTATGATGTTAGCTTTGGTCAAGTGCTTATTTTGGATCAGAGACTGAATTGGTGTTGGCTCATCTATCTTTTTCACTTTTCACCTCTTAGTCTCTGTTACTTTTCCTCGGCTGTATGAAGCTGGCGATACAACCAATTTGTGTTGGCAACGTAGAAAGGAAACCCTAATAGCAACAAGCAACAATGTAAAACAGATTTTTTTTTTATGTATCAAACCCTTATTATAAAACGTTGCTATGCCATTAAAGATGTAATTTTTGGCAACTTTGTATTGTCTATATATGCTCTATGGACAATTTCTGCTGTTCAAGTATCGTTCAATTGTGCGCATGCTAACATCTCTTGTCTTGATGAATGATGTGTTAAGTTCCATATTTTCCAAAGCGTTTACTTTGGATGATCAAGACTGGCGGAGTTTTGATTGATGGGTCTTTTTGTGAATTACTGTCCTCTCTCCATTACTTACACTTTCCTTGAGTCCTTAATAAATTCCTTTTGCGGCTCTTGTTACTGTACATTCCTCTACTTAAACCTAAGACATGCAATAGTACCTAGGTCTCTCATAATAGATGTCCTAATGTTTTATTTACCTGCAAGACCTTAATCAGCTCCCTGATTTCCTCTGTTGTTACATACCTTACCTTGAAACACAGCCTCCTCGTATCTGACACTGGCGGAGGATGTGCTTATGGTAGGGGAGGATGTGTTTATGTGTGTGTGTAAGAATCCCTAATATTAAGTTCTGTGTGTGTGTTTATGTAAATGTGTCTGTATTTAGTGTGTGTGTGTGTGTGTGTGTGTGTGTGTGTGTGTGTGTGTGTGTGTGTGTGTGTGTGTGTGTGTGTGTGTGTGTGTGTGTGTGTGCGTGTGTGTGTGTGTGTGCGTGTGTGAGTGTGTGTGTGTGTGTGTGTGGGTGTTGCACAAGTGTGTAGATGAAAGTGTTTTAGACGGTGCCTTTTGTGCAATTCTCATTTATACATGCAAGTCTTTGTGTGTTTGCATCTGCGAGTGTTAATTTGTGTGACATGTGCCAACTCCTATGTCAGGGATGAGGTCACACCCTCCCTCCTCAGCATAGGTGTCTGCAGAGGTTCGTATCAACTCAGCAAGTAGGGTGAACACCTTTTATCCCACCCCACGCACCCGTACCAACAGGAAAACACACACCCAGCCCCCGAGATATCATTAGCCTTTACGCTAACATCAGGCCCCAAGGAAACTTGGGAAAATGGGGAGGGTTTCGAGCAGTTCTTAAGCATGTGTTTTTAGCGATGCATGCAAATGTAAGTGTTGTGCACTTGCTGCTGAAATATCAGTGATGTCACAGAGGTTTCAATGACAAAATAGATGACTCCTATTGGCAAAGATGTTTACAGAGTGATTTATGGAGGCTATGTGTATCAGCTGCTTAGAATTGAAGGTGTTGCCACTTTAATCAGCATTCATAACATCTAAAGGTGCAATCACACCCTTTAGTGTGTGTTTTTTTTATCTTAGCTACTGAACAGTTTTATTTTGCCTCTCTGTGCAGTTATAAGGGATAAAATCTTACAAACAAGGGATATGAACCAAGTAACTTTGTTGTACAAAGTTTTGTCATTCTTCAAGGTTTTTGATAAGGTTTTTTTAATCACAGACAGTGATTAAAAAGTAATTTATAAATTTACATTCAACGAACAAAGGCACTCTTACTCTTATCTGAGAATCTGTCAGGCGTTTACAACCAGTTTAGAAAGCATAAAGACATGTGAGCATCAGTTCAGGAAGCCTTTTCAAGCATGAGGAGCTGATGGCTGTCAGAGAGTTAAACTCACAGCCACAAAGCCTCATGTAGACCTATCACAGTCCACTTGGAAGAGAACAGTCGTACATCATTATGTATCTCAGTGCAGTTATTTGGCTCAGATGATTCACTTCTGCTCCAACAGCTCTAAGGATGCTTAAAATCAACATCTGAATGTCTGGTTCTCGAATTTGAGCCCCAAAAGGTACTAGAATAATACTTAGTTATTTTTTACTCATCTGTTGCAATATACTTATATATATCCCAGTTGTAACACCTTCTCTCTTTTCATAATATAAACTCAGCTTCAGTGAGCAGTGATATGTGTCAAAATTGGCCGTGACATTTAAACTGTATCAAAAATCATGCTCCATGCAGAGTATGACATGATTTACTCTAAAAGTTGTCATTTACATTATACACAGTCAGAGAGAGAGAGATGGGTCTTTTGGAAGGAGTTCCCATCAAACTTTTTGTGTGACAGGTTAAAGGACATGCTCATAGCCTGTTATACACTAAAAGGTATTAGTAATTTCATAGTATATGAGGATCTTAAAATATCTCAGGTTAAAAAGAGCAGGCACTCAGTACTAGTTCATAGAGATTGATAAAATTCATATAATTGTGTTAAAAAGTTAAAATCTGTCACGCATACTAAAGGGAAAAGAATTGTAAGAGGAATGTGTAAACGTTATATTGATTCATTTATTTCGTGTTGCCTACTTTAAGGGTAAAAGTGGTAATCTTTGATCTACTAAATTCTCTTAATCTATGAGCCTGAGATTGATTGATTTGGTCTCCACCCAAGTTTCCGGGGAGATCGCTGTCTTTTCCTCATCACACTAAAGTTCTCAGTGAGGAAACATCACCATATCACTCTCGTGATTATTTCTCCCCTTTTTCAGGGGCGCAACATATGCACATGGCTGCTACATCATTAATGACCTAATATGGGCATAACGAGGTATTGAACCTGTCATGTCCAGTTCAAGTATCCGTATCCTGATTTAGGTCTCAGTCACTCAGCTACAGTTTCAACTTTCATACATACACCACTGATACCCTATGTTCTGCTGCCATGAATAAGCCACTAACAGAAACACCCTGTCTGAAGATAGAGCAATGCTCTTTTTGACCATCAGTGCAAAGACGCTCCAGTGTCACCGTAACCTGCTTAATATTGGAGTACAGATGCCATAAGTAAGATATTACTATCCCAGATAACAAATTGCCTTTATTATACTTTATGTGTGTTTGTAGCCTATGCCATGCTGCCATTTGTTGACCTTCTCAAAGACTGAGGAGGATGGTGCTTCAACAAAACAAAACAAAAATATTCCAGACATATTTCTTTATGGTGAAAACGTCTAAAACTATCACTGCACACCATAGATTCTTGTCATTAGGACTTCAGTCTGTACATTAAAAATCAACCAGAAATCCTGATTCTTCTCAATAATCAGGCTCACAATCATTTATTCCTTCTTAATTTACATTTTGATTGTATTTGATTGGTTCTATTTGCTTGCATACTCATGTAATTGTGGATATGCTGAGCTGTGATATGTGGAAATGCTGTGAGTTGTGTTACAATTTTCCAATAAATGACTACCTTATTAAATAGGTTATTCTATTTCACTCATGATGATTTCTTGAGTCAACTTAAACTGGGTTGCTAAGTATGGTGGTGATTACATGCCTTTTTGGCAGTGAGAGTTTGCTTTCTTGTGTTTTCAGTGGATTTGTACCATTTTGCAAACTGTTTATATGTCTTTTGTTCCTTGCTGTGCATGCAGTGCTGAATGTTAGCAAATGGTCAAACAAAAGTCTCAATTCCTGTTAAAAAAAATCTCAATTCTCAACAACAAAAGCTATTATTGAGATTAGGTGATGGAGCCACCTTCTAGTGATTCTACACAACAGTGAATAATGGGCAAGAGAGTGCAAATAAGAGAAACTAAAATTAAACTCATCTTTGTTTGCCATTGTTTCATTTTCTTCTTTATGGATATTTACCTTAAAAAAAATAAGCGCTTGTGTCTTGCCATTCTGGTGTTGTCTGTCTCGTTTACCAGCTCTGCATGTCTCCTTTCCAACATTCAAACATCACATTCACACAACAGCTTGTGCATGCGGAAATTACAACTCAAACCAAGTCATCACTTTTTAACCTGTTATCAGTCTTATTTGTAGAACCTTAACAGTTCTTGAGATGTGTTCGAAATGAAAAAAAAAAACAAATACACAATGAGCTTCCTTATTTAATTCCTTTAGTTTAGTACTGGGATTTCTTAAGCGTGATTTATACTTCAGTGTAAAATCTACGCCGTGGCTACGTACATAGGTACGTGGAGACAGAGACCTACACCGGACCCTACGCCGTAGCCTGACGTGCGCCTCTGGAAAAATGTAACAACACGTTGTGTCTTGGCAGCGTTGCATTTCCCCGACTCATTTCCTGGTTCTCCTTCTCCATAAACAACATGAAGTCAAGGAGAGGGTTAACTTTTCCTGCTTCATCCTGTTCTGAAAGCACAGGGGAGACACTTTGTTTTTCTCTCACTATGACTGAAGCTAATCACCGTCACTCTCTCACTTCTCCCTCACTTTACCACACACTCCCCCCCCACACACACACACACACAAACACATGCCGGCTCGACGCACACACCAACGCACAAGTATAAACTTCAGGCCACTTACGCAGGCTACGGCGAAAGCTCTGCGTGGAGCCTCCGCAGAACCATAAATCACCCTTTAGTTCCCATAAAACGTCTCACAGTGTATGTGTGGAAAAAAGGACCTTATCTGACCGCCCATCAGTGTAACATATCAATCAGAAAACTGAGTACTCTGTTTGACAAATCAGTTTGAAGGAAGGCAGACTCTGATTACCAGCGTGTGTTTTGCCAGTGTGTGTCATCGCTTTCTGTAAATGTCATACACACATGTGCAGGTGTATATTTAACTTTACATTTAACTCAAATTTTTCCATTGATCTGACATAATTTGACATGTGTGTGTGTTTAAAAAATGCACATTTCAATTAGATATTCATATCTGGTACAAATGATATGTAACATACATTTTACAAACAAAACAGGTGGCTGCGATGGTTTTCAATATGCTCTCCAGCCGCCGAGATCATTTTTTTCTCATATTTCCTTTCTAACACTGGGGTCTCCTCTGGCTGTGGTGTCACTGTTCGACCCTACAGTATTTATTTATCTTTCTCTCACACATTCCTTCCCAGTGAGCCAGGCCTTGGGCTGCCAGCGGAGGACGTGAAGTCAAGCCAGGGAGCCAAGGCCATTGTCAGCTCTCAGTGGTTAGAATAACCCAGAAAAACCTCCTGGGAACCGGGCTTGGATCAGACCAGAGCTGGCAGGGAGAACGAGTGAGAGGTACGAGATGAAGGAGAGTTTAGCCAAACCTACACTGAATAAAACATAATTGTTTTACAGTTTTTGGTCACTCCCAACTTTGAAAATTGATTTTAGTACACAATTTGATTTTATTTATTTGATTTTAAGAATCCTGTGACATTTCACATTACATTAACATTAATTAACATAAATGTCAGGCTATGATTGCTCAGAAAGTCAAATTCAGCAGTTGGATTTGCATCATGCGTGTGCACACATACACAAACTGTGGTCCCATTTAGAGAACTTTTATTTTTCATCTAGTAAACATATTGTAGTGTTTGGATATGATTTTGCATCTTGACAAAATGACACAGACTTTCAATATCTCCACAAACAAAGTCAAACTTTAAAGGTCCCATAGAATGAAAATTTCACTTTATGAGGTTTTTTAACATTAATATGAGTTCCCCTAGCCTGCCTATGGTCCCCCAGTGGCAATAAATGGTGATAGGTGTAAACCGAGCCCTGGGTATCCTGCTCTGCCTTTGAGAAAATGAAAGCTCAGATGGGCCAATCTGGAATCTTCCCTTTATGATCTCATAAGGGGAAAGGTTACCTCCCCTTTCTCTGCTTTGCCCGCCCAGAGAATTGGGCCCGCCCATGAGAAAGAGAGAGACATCATGACTTGCAAACAAGTGAAGCATGGCAGTTGGTCAATGCCACAACCCCACCCTCCACCAAGAGAGTTCTTCATTGAGGCTATTTATAGACCTTCATTTCCAAATCCAACACAAACTGAAATTTAACTAACACATGTATACAACAAAATCACTTGTCTTCTGTTGACACAAGAATAAAACTTACTAAATAGCAAAACAAAGGAATGGAATGTTATACCACTGTGTTATCTGCTGCCTTGGCAACTACAGTATAAAGCCTCTCCACAGACATGACTAACAATAAAATGTCACACATTATATCAAATCTCTTTCTTCTTACTCATTATTCTCAAGCTTGCTTGCCCCTCCTCACTGCCCCTGAGACAGTATGTGCCTTTGACACATGTGGAGGAAGGACACACTATCAGTTTTTCTAATTACTTATTGGTCATGATCAATTAGCAACGTTTTAAGGCACTACGGTAACCTTGTATAAATACACTGATGGAATTCAATGGCCATCATGGTTGACAATTAAATTGGTCTGTGACTGCTGGGCCCTTCATTAATCTCAACTTGTCATTTTTGTTTATGCTGGCCATAGTGGCAGTGTGGGTGTATGAGAGGAGTCAGCTCAAGTGTGTGTGTGTGTGTGTGTGTGTGAGAGGAGTCAGCACAAGTGTGTGTGTGTGTGCTTGTGTGTGTGTGTGTGTGTGTGTGTGTGTGTGTGTGTGTGTGTGTGTGTGTGTGTGTGTGCGCAGAGGAGGTCAGTTCTGTGATGTGAGAGAAGTTGAAAGATGTGTGTATATATGTGTCATATTCACATGTGTTTATTTGCATCAATCTAAATGTGTGCATGTGGAGGAAGTATATTTTCTGTGTGGGCGGATAGACGTGTGGTATGTGGAAATCTTTTTAATCGTAACTGTCATGTTGAAGCGAGTTGGCACCCTGAGGTGATTACCTCATGTGTCCTTGAGTATTTTCTAAATTGCTTAGAGATGTTTAAAGCCTCTCCAAATGACTTTCATAATCGCCGTGCATTTACACCATGTGAGAAAATTCCTACTCACTTAGACTCGCTTTTACATCGATTGAATTCGACATAAAAGCTATTGTATGTTGCGTTTAGTTTCAAATCCGTAATCCTCTTGCCGTTTCCCCTTGGATTTTCCTGAGTGTATAATTCCCTCAGTATACAAATTTAAGAGTTAAGTTGGGGCATAACTATTTAATTTAGTTTTGATTGTTGGTAATTTTATTGCCGTTTTGGCTAACAGAGCACTAATGGGATCTCTTACTGAGTGATGTAAGCACTGGGAAACAACACACACACACACACACACACACAGACACACACACACACACACACACACACACACACACACACACACACACACACACACACACACACAGACAAACACACACACACACACACACACAGGTGGGAAACAATAGTTAGAACCACATACACACTCTTGTGCTGCTGACCTTTCACCCTCTTCACTGTCTTCTGACCCTCCCAGTGTGACCCCCCCATTGGCAGGAGGGTGGGTTGGCATTGGTCACATACCCCCCACCTCTCTCCTCCTTTCCCCCCTCTCCCCCTCATTGCTTCTGGGTGAGTGTATCTGACTGGAGACGAACAAAGGAGCGTGTGGGCGCCTGAGGACGCAGGCTCGCCCTGGTTCGCATTTACATATGAATGTCGACACCTATTTTGTGACTTGTCTCCTATATATATATATATATATATATATATATATATATATATATATATATATATATACAGCTTTCAGCAGTGATATGATGAGTGCGTAGATTTATAAATGCGTGTGCATTTGCATGTGTGTTTGAGGGCTAATGAGAGTTGGTGGATGGACTTTATGGCCTGATGATTGTGATTACTTACAACTGTATTTTCTTCTTGTCTTGTGGGTCCGCTGATGCTTTTGAAGGAGAATGGATGTGACTACTGAGGTAAACGAGGCGATAAGTTTATGACCTTTTTGTAGTACAAATTGGCCAAAACCTGCCGAACTTGATGTATTGTGATGGTGATTACAATAATCAATACTGTTTACTATATAATTGACCATTGTTTAAAATATTATTTGAGCTTTTACCTCCTAAAGCTCAGAACCAATCAATTCACTTTCCACATAGTTTGAATTCCCTATTTAAAGTTTGAGGTATAAAAATAATTGAATGCAAAATATAACTGGACTTTGAAATGAATATACTATATTTTATAAATTATTAAATTGGTCTAATAAAAAAGTTAGTTTATTGAGTTAAATATCATAATACAAACTACTATAACTTAACATCATCAAATAAAGACATAAGATTAAAATAATATTTCATGTCAACACATTATGTCAACACATAAGTAATGATAATAAGTTGTAAAAGCAATAATGAATATAATCAGAGGAAAATTGTTTTAAAAATGACCTAAAAATGAAAATTTGACTAACAAAACACATGTTATAAGAAAAGCTAAGTAAGTACGGTCATTACTTTATAATCCTTTGTTCTTAATTGCTGCCAAGAACAGACCGGCAAATGTAATAAATTCAGAACATTTGCACATGGCAGTTTTTTCCTCTGTTCTTAGCAGACTGATAGTGTCAACCATCAAAAATTAAGCCATAATTAGCAGGGTGTCCATGCTTGAGTGGTTGTGTGTTGAGCAGTGGAGTGGACAGCGAGGAGGAGGGTCATGCTAATGAGGACAAACTCGTCACAGCCGTGGATGACTGGCATGTAGACCCAGAGGATGGAGACACTCCTCGCTAATTAAGAATCCCTAATATTAAGTTCTGTGTGTGTGTTTATGTAAATGTGTCTGTGTCTGAGGCCACGAGTCGCGTTTTCTTTGTATTTATTGTAGTTCTTAACTAAATTGTGTAAATTGTATCAATGCCCAAGGCACTTCTTTTGCCATGATTGTCATGTCTTGTCATGATTGAGTTGGACTTTTATCTTACAAATAAATCTCAGTGGTTTTACAAAGGACATATAACATTACATAATTGTGTCTGCTCTCACAACAAGACTGCATACAAAAATATTAAGCATATGTAATAACAAACAGGCAAAGTTACGTTCTGATGTACAACTTCTGTAAACCTCTCTGGTGCAGCCTGTGAGCTCCTGGCCTATTACCATGGCCCTAACATTAAAAAATGTTATTGGTAAAACTTGAGATGGTATACAGTTTGTGTCATTCAGATTTATATGTCCAAAGAAAGAACATTTTATGTAGGTAGAAAGAACAGTATTAATAGGTAAACAATAATTATTTTAGTCAATAAAAATGGAGAGTCCTCCAGTAAAAACCCTAACGTGTTGTTGATGCAATGCATTTTGACATAGCTTTGAGGCTGTAGTTCTCTTCTTGCATCTTTTGCAATTGAACTTTGGTTTAAAATGATGAATCTGGGACTGGGGCTTCTTTCATTCTGAGAGACTGACAGCAAAAGCAAATCTTTAATCTTGATTTTACATAGCTGCAACTAAACTTTTTTGTAGTGTAAAGCTTCTGGAAATATTTCAATGTGACATTATATGTGCACATTTGACATTATTTACAAATCCCACTCCTCTAAACATCAAAATGGACATCTACCTTATCAATTAACATTTCAGAGTCTGATGTTATTATAATAGAATGTATATAGCACCCATGATACTGCAAATCATTGTGCACAAAACATCCAAATCTAAATAGACTTTTGCATTCTGTTATATCGTATACATTTATGTCATAACTGACATACTTTTGTATGTGTGCATTGTCATTACCCTATCTCAACTGCAGACAGATCCCCGTCAGCGTCGCTGGCTGGTAATTGGAGGGAGGTGGATGTGATTAAAATTCATATTTTACACCCGCCGTCACATCTGCATAGCCACAGGACAGGCCTGCAGCTGTCAGTGTGCCTGGGACCGGGCTGGGTGTGTGTCTGTTTTTATGATGGGTGGGATGCATGAAACACTCACACGTCAGTGCATGTATAAACACACATAGGCCCATATGCATGTACACAACTACACAACACACAGAAACTAATATTGTGCCTTCCTCGTCTCCCTTGTTCCAGCTGAGTAAGAACAGGCCCGCGTCATTTCACCTCAGGGTGCCTGCTGGGGTCAGAGGTCGTGTGTAATGGCCCAGTGCATCTCCCAGCACAGTAAGCCTACTCCATGAGCTGACACACTCCACTACTCCCTTCCCCACCTCCCAGCCCTTTTATCAAAGCCAGTACAAAGACAAGGAGCGTGTGTGTGAGCGAGTGTCAGCCAGTCAAAGATCACATTCAGAATTTCAAGTTGCTGAACCATGAGGTGGGAACGTGATATGACCAGTGCCTACTACTGAATCTCCACTGTGGTCATAGACCATGGCCAACATTCAGTCAGTCTGCTGGGTTTATTTAAAGTTCCTCTCAAACTCAACTTGGAGTCCTTAATAAGCATTTCCTTTTGAATGAAAATGTGTATGTAGTTATGTGCGTGTTGTAATCAGTCAAGCATGTTTGGTTATATTCCATAGTATACTCACTGCTGCTGTATCTTAAAATACAATTTGTTTCCATGTAAAAAGAAAATGAATAACAAGCCATAATTGAATTGAATTTTAAAATGAAAACACAGGAAGAAAACAATAGTGTAATGAGTGACATGGTAATGTATGAGACTAAGCCATGACTGTTCAGCTCTCTTGTTCACCTGCTCTCTAATAACGTGATTTTAATTAGACTACGGTTGTCACGATTTTCTAGAGCAGGAACCCAAAAGCAGACCAGGACCAGGTAAGTAGGAGTACAAGGTGGGTATTTATTTGGTAAGGTATGTGGAAACGACTTGGTCCAGTTGGTCGGCAGGGAAGGAGGATGGAAGGTAGCAGGGTTTTGTACTGATCCAGATGAAACGCAGTGAAGTTGAAAGCCAGGCAGGTGTGAATGAAAATCCAGGTGAAGAACTGTAGGCAGAAGACAGGCGGCAGATTAGGGATTGGCAACAACGAGCAAAAAACAGCAAAAGACTTGACAAAACCAGGAACTAGATACGTGAGCAAAAACATACTGTGTACGCTAACGATCCGGCAGGGAATGACTGTCAGGACACGGCTTAAATAGTGCAGGGAATGATGATCAAGACCAGGTGTGTAGATAGCAGCAGGTGTAAGCAGTTGGAGTATCAGCCGGGATGTGTTCAGGGAAACTCGGAAAAACAAATGAACTTCAGGTTAGAGCAAACAAAACATAGGCAACACAGGCTCAGGATGCTGGGTTCCTGACAACGGTAAACACCTTAACTTTCAGAGTTGAATTACATGTCAATCTGGTTGTGTAATACAAAATAAGAGTCCAGACATATATGTCTACACAGTGGATGTAATGCAAAAAAAAAAGAGTCCCTTTTCCGGTTTCTTCTTTATCTCTCCCATTCAAACCAGCATCTAGATTAGTCTCAGTGACTCTCTTAAGATCTTCTCAAGCTGATCATGATCTGATTACGTCTTATCCAGCAGGATATACATGATGGTAAACTTGACCAAGCTTGACATGCATCTGGGTTGAATCCCCTCATCACATTTTAACTTTAGTTTTTTTAAGACATTTCACATGAATGTACAGTATCCATGAGACAGATGATGAGAGAGCAGGTAGGCGTCATGTTAAGAGCAGGATACAAACACTGTCTTGTCTACTCCCTTCAGTAGCTGTGTTTCGACAACAGTGACATGTCACATTTCCAATAAGTTCATGCTGTATAGTTTGATGTGATATTTGCATAGTAATTTATTACCGTGTGTGCCTTTTTATGAAAGTGTGTGTTATTGCACTGCGGTTGATGGTGGCAGTTAAAGTGTAGGGAAACTGTCAGTGTTAAGATGGAGAAGGAATGAATAATGACCCTTGTGAGGTTATGAATTATGGTTTGATACAACATTGGTTTAACTTCCTCTTTAGTTTTACACAAGGTCATATCAGTATTATTTAGAATGTATGACAGCCTTAGGAATGGTAATTCTGTTTAACATTTTAGAGATTCCACAGATTACAAGGACTCCTGCAGAATTTAGGAAACATTGCCTTAATGATTGTAACCAAGTGGTAACACTTTAACCAAGACATTATTTCATTTTGAGTATGACTTAAAAAACAAAAAAATGGTATTTAACAGTTTATATAAACACAGTTACAGTAGTATTAGTAGCCATATTGGTCTGGTCCACAGCCATTTGTGCCTTGCAGAGAATACAATTCACTGTTGACTGTTGCTGATGTTACTTCTATTTTATTAATTCGGTCTCAAACAAAAGCTATATTGATCGATCCCTGGTTTCATTAAAAAACATCATGTTTCTCTCCTATGACACATTTGGACTGTTCTGGTGCCATTATGGTGACACATTTCTATAGTACTGCATTTACCAAACCCCCCTGCTTAATGGAAGTCAGTGCAGAGAGAGACAAACGGTCTGTGTAGGCCTCACATGCTTAAGACCAGGGATTAGCGTGTGTGTGTGTGTGTGTGTTTGTGTGTGTGTGTGTGTGTGTGTGTGAGGTAGCTAGCTAGCTAAGTGACGCAGTGATGTCATAGTCCTTGTGTTTTCACATGGGAACCTGATAGCTCTGAACAATCCAAGGCGAGCAATTTTTGGCTCAAGCGCACTTGACATAACAGAGAGATAATTGTAGACTTTGTGTCCACGGACCCTCCAGAGATTCAGAGGATCAAACCCCTCTAGGATTGTGGACACTTTGATGACGCGTTAATGCCTGCAAAAACATTTACCGCCTCAGAGATCACAGATGGAATGATGTAAATGTAATGCAGTTCAAGTTAACTGCCCTCTGATATCAGAAGATGATGTAACGTTTAGTTTGATTTTGTCTAAACTGTTGCCAGGGTGTTGAATATAAAATACTTTCATATTGTATTCCACTTTCACACCTTTGTTCCAAAGAGTCGCCATCATAGATGATATAGTGAATGATATTATTTAGTGTAATTTAGTAATGGGAACTCCAGCTTATAGTGAGGTCAAGTAGAACTCAGTCATTATCTTTAAAGGCTGGATGACTGCAGTCTTTAGCTGATTCTCTGGACAGGAGTTGACATTAATGTAACAGTAATAGCAGATTACATTGACCATGCTTTAGCCATGGAGATTTATTAAACTTTTATTTATTGGTAGAATTATTGGAGCACACATGCTATTGTTCACAGCAGGCAGCTGGCCGGTATAGTGGTGCATGATGCATCACAAAGTTCTGTACTCTTCAAACCAAACAAAGAGCCTACATTTGAGATTGTATGGAGCTTCCAAGACACTAAAGTGTGTCTTGGTAACTTGTGAATAATTTTGTAAGAGTAATGATGATTTTGGACCGCTGCACCCTCAATGCATGTGTTGACCTTTGCGAGTAATTGGCTTCATGCATGACTGTTAGCTCTGGATGTGCAATAGGAATTACAAAGGAATATGAACAACGTAATTATGAAAAAAAGGACATCTTCCAAAAAGAATTACAAGCATTGTGTACCTTTGCCTTTCAAAGTTACTGTCTCAACATAACATACATCTATTTCTAACCCTACTTCTGTTGTTAATAACATTAGTAAATAACAAATAGCATATTTTTGCCATTTTGTCTGCACAGACATAAATCAACAACGGTTAGCACAATGTGTGTGACTTGCCCTTAATTAAGTCTCAGCAAAAAGCATCATTTTGTTGTTGATTATGCCAAAGAATTCTTAACCTCTTTATGTTACTACATTGTGCCCTTCGGAGACATGCAGAATGAAAGGTGATGGCTCTGTCTTTTACAAGAATGATAAAAAAGTAGTTTAAAGAGGCAGGTTGCCTTGAAGCGAAGCATGAATACCTTCTGGATCATAAAACATCTTTGAAAAGTGTGAGAATGAGAGATGCATCATTTTAAAACTATATTTAACAGTTTTCTTTATATTGCTTGACACCTGGCAGTAATGACAAGCTTTGGCAGGTGACCTTTACTTTAGGGATTTCCATAAACATGATTATCAATATTCTGCCACTGTGTGTATGATCATCAATATTCAGTCAACGAGTGTATTTCTTATCCTTTGTGGAAATGTCCTGTCAATTTATTTGATCTATGTTTTCAATCACACCCTCACAGAATAAATGTATAAGAAGAATACATTCAGAAGTGCCAAAGAGAGTATTAATAATATTGTAAGGTATCTTAGTGACTGCAAAGGCAACTTGACTTCACAGTATTGATAGCACAAACACTATGTATTGTATGTATCATGGATATTTATAATTAAATAAGCAAAGAACTGATGAGCTTCAGCAAAACTGCATTCCAGCTGTAGAGCTGTCTTCCTGCATTTTCAGAAACTCTTCACTCTTCTAACAGATTCATCCCAGAATTCAACTTTCAACTCTTTAATAACACCAGTAATAGTCATATAAATAGACAGACTGGATGCGTCGCGTGAGCGTGTCAGCTGCGTGGCTAAGTCTTTACTAGTAATAGCAGTTGTAATGGTGGTGGAGGTAATAGCATTTGCTAGTAGTTCCACAAGTAGTCATAGTAAGTATGTCTTTGAATATATAACAGTAGTAATGGTGTTTCTCATACTAATAGTAGTAAGCTGTCAATTTATATCTATCTTATCTTTGGGCATGGGTAATATTTAAAAGTCTGCTCTTGAGCTTGGCTTTAGCATGTATGACAAAATAATCTAAACTCAAGGTCCACTCACTTTTCTGGAGCTCTCAACTGCATGTTATGGTCATCCATGTTCCATTTGCTAATAAACATGGCCTGTATTCTTTAGTTTTCATTTGAATAATGTCTGTTTGATTGTATTGGATTAAAAATAGTGTTTGTAATTGTATTTGCAATAACAAAGGTAGTTAGCATGTTGTAGTCATAGTAATAGTATGTTACAGTGGTAGTAACGCTGTTTCTTATAGTTCTATACTCATAATGTGTGTGTGTGTGTGTAACAGAATAGTTTTAGTGTTAGTTGTGTTAATATGATCGTTGTACCTTTGCTGTAAACTGTGAATATGTGCTATTATTATCTATTCCAGCAGGCGTATCATGTCTGTCTCATGTTATCTGTTCATGTAGGAGTTCAGGCTGTTTACTCTGATTTATGGCTCTGGGGTCTAACTGTGTATATTTACAGTCTCTTGACCTGAGAATGACACCCGCTGGGCTGAACAAGGAGGGAAGAGAGGGGTAGGGAGGGGGACGGACTGTAGCACACACACACACACACACACACACACACACACACACACACACACACACACACACACACACACACACACACACACACACACACACACACACACACACACACATTCTGTGTTTTGTCTGATACAGTCACACATATCTACTTTCACAACAAAGATTCAACACAAGTTTAAAAACGTTTGCCCCGTTTGCCCCGTCTTCTGCACAACTTTGCATTGGTTATCTATTTTTGGATGTCTAAGTTATTTGACTTTTCCTCTCACTTCCCACACATGGACACCAACAAAAAAACACATGCACAAAGAACATCTGCACAAATGTTTCCAAGTCACTTTATTAGGATGTGATTGTGTTAAAGCTGCAACGTTTTACATGTTCAAACAAGAGCACATGACAACACATCTAGTGTTGTGATATGCATGTAATATGCTAGTGATTAGAATTATTATTCATTGTGATTAAGTTAATCTCTCTTTTTTATTTGACAAAAAGTATTCTGGGATATGTAGGCTATCACTAAATGAAGTAGAATTCGATAAAGGAATCCTGGGAAAAGTGGCTACTAAAAATGCAAATTACAACACATCAACATAATGACTCCTGGAATTCGGCGAACCTTGCAGATTGAGTGAAGTGGTTGGTTAGAAAATGGCTGAGTGTTAAAACAAGGTGACAGCTGCTTGTTTATAGATCCCAGCACCCCGGGGTGATGGTGCCGTGGATTGACACCCCGGCTTCAGACTGTTACAGGCCTGTTTGCAGAGGCAAATGGTGCTTGGCAAAAAGCACAGTTCACATGGGTTTGATTAATCCGCTGGTGATAGTTTGTACCTTTGCAGTATAGTGCTAAATAGGATATGTGTGTGTGTGTGTGTGTGTGTGTGTGTGTGTGTGTGTGTGTGTGTGTGTGTGTGTGTGTGTGTGTGTGTGTGTGTGTGTGTGTGTGTGCATGTGTGTGCGCGTGTGTGTGTGTGTGTGTGTGTGATTAACATATTTGTGTGAAACTACCAGGATAAATAGTACGGTCTCATCTGTGGTCTCCTCTGTCTCGCTATCGTTTCTCACACTGCTCTCCCTTTTTCTCGTTCTCTTTTTCTACCTCCACTGACACAACTTAAATACTCCTCTGGCTTCTATCCCATGTTCTCCTCTTGCCTCTAAGTTTGTTCCTCCTCTCTTTCTCTTGCTACCTCTCTCCTGCTTCCTCAACTGACTTTTGCTCACTCCTTTTCTCTTGCACTTTTTAAAACAAATGAGCTGTTTGAAGTTTTTGGAAGTATGTCCGTTAGCCTTTTTCTGAGAGTGATATCAGAAGATTGTTTTCAACCTCATGTCTGTGTGGTTATTATCTAGCTGGAGTCAGGTCGTGGTTAGGGATTGTGGCTTTTACTTTTCTGTTAATGTAGGCTACATGTTAATGAGATATATGTTATCAGTCCTGACTCCAGCCCTGTACCTAATGCACAGACACGAGATTGACATATTTCTTCTAATCTCACTCTTGAAAAGAAAGTTTATAAATTGATTTTTCCAAAATGTTGAACTATTCCTTTAACTCTCCTCTGTCTCTTCTCTCTGTCTGTCTCTCTCTCTCTCTGTGTTTGGGAGATTGAAGTAATCTGATTGGCTGGCCCAGCAGGAATAAACACTGTGAAACTGGGCTCGGAGAAGGGGTCGCTGTGTTTTATGAGCCATTAAAGTTTTATTCATCCCTGCACCGAGGCAGCCTTCGGCCACGGGGGTCACCATGCTTTAAATAAACTCTCACCACTCCTCTACCCCCTCCTCCCCAATATCTGCCTTCCCACCCCCTCCACCCTCAAACCCTTCCACCCACAGACTTAATGGACTGTTTATTGTTTGATGTTCAAGTCCGACTTCATCATTTTTTCCCTCTCTCGCTCTCTCTCTTTTTTTCACCCTCCACTAGTGTTCAGTGGTGTGCAGGTTTGAGTGATGTGTTTTGTCTGCATGTTTGTACTATGTGTTGATTCATTTTGCGTGTGTGTGAGGCTATGCCTGTGCTAGCATTACATAGTACATGCAGTAAAGTATAAATCCCTTCGGTGTGTAATGTTTTTGACTTCATCAACTCTTCCTTCTGCTCCTCTGTTTCATGAGTGCATACCAAACTTTCAAAGGATAATGCTGGTGCAATAATCCACAGTTGAAAATTAGTGCTGTCAGTTTAATGCATTATTAACGGCATTAACGCAAACCCATTTTAACGCCAACAATTTTTTTATCGCACGATTAACGTTCTTTTGGATCTAGCTAGACCGAAAACAAAACAGACACGGCCGGGCAGCAAAATTACGAATCCCACTATGGCCACGCCATGTCAAGCCCTACGAAGCAGCTCGATTGGTTGGGGTTAGGCATTTCACCTCGAGTGGATAAGGTTAGGATAGCGGATTGGTCAGGGGATAGGACCTGAACAAATGGGGTTACGTTACCTTGGACGCCTGGCCAATAGTAGTGATTGAAGGGCGGGTCTTGGCGTGGCCGGCCACACACACTTGTTTTGTTTTGTTAGTACTGTAGGCTCGTCACGGCCATTAGCTTCGGAGCGAGTAGCGACTCTAGAGTCATAGTGAGAGAAACAAAGTGTCTCCTCTGTTCTTTCTGACCACGGTGGGAAACCTGGAGCAGGAAAAGTTAACCCTCTCCTTGATTTTACGTTGTTTGTGGAGAAGGACAACCAGGAAATGAGTCGGGGGAAACCATAGTCGCTATGACGACGAGCCACGCTCACCTCAGGCATGAGGCAGTACTATCTGCAATGGAAAATCGAGGTAACAGTGTTACATTGTGTGAAAGATTATTAGCTCCAAGTGTGAATGTTAGTGTGAAATTGAACACTGCGTATATATGCCAATGTTGTTTTCAATATAAAAAAAACATTTGCACAAAGCAAGACAATCCACTTTTCCATGTTGATCATAACTTAAAAATGAGAAAATATAATAGGACAAAAAGAAATCAAGGGACATTTAGAATAGATAAAAATGTGCGGTTAATTGCGATTAATCATGAGTTAACTATGACATTAATGCGATTAATCGCAATTCAATATTTTAATCGTTTGACAGCACTATTGAAAATACTCCATAACGAATGTACTTGGTCCTGTTTGAGTAATGTTTGCTAAAAACTACAATGCCCAGCTGTTTTAAGAAATAATTTAGCTTTTTTCTTTTATCACACTAAATATTTGTCACCTATTCTAAATATGTACGTCTTCACTTGGAACAAATGGTCTTGGGGCTGAATTGGGAAGTTGGAAACGATTGAGAGATGCACTGAGGCTGTGTTCAGACCTACATTAGCACAGTGTGAAAAAAAAATGCAGTCTTCTCATTCATGTTAGTGAGAACATCATGTTGATGCAGTGGTGGTGCCAATGCACAAACATGCAGGGTCGTCCAGCAAAAAACACAACACAATGCGACATCATCAGGCAAGGTGCCAACTTGGCCAGTCAAATACGTGCAAGCACACATTCTTGGTATATTCCTTTGTAGAGTGAATGCAGTGTTTCTACTGTTTACCTTGCGATCATTGACGTGATCATTGAACTTTACACACTTGTAAAATCTGGTCTCATAGTATTATAAATCATTGTGAAGTGCTTCGGCACGGATAAGCCTTCTAACTTGTGGATCAATTAATCAAAGCGGAAGGAACAACATGCCCCAGTGATTTCTGTTTATTTTTTAACACAGTCCTCTTTTCAGGATGAACTTCCACTAAGGTATTTTTGGTTCTGTCCATTGGATTTGTTGAAGATAAGCTTATCCTGATACTTTAAAGAAGCAATAGTTCATCACCCTGGAGCTTGTGAAGCACCTTTTGGCCATGGGGGACAGACTGATAGAAGAGACATTTGGAAGGGGGGAGAGAGAGACAGTTTGTAGAGTTCCATTACATGTTGTGTTACAGCTGACCCTATCCTCAACTTTGACCCCTGACCCCAGCAGATATCTGTCATGAGACGGAGCTGCTTAACACAAAATGGAGCCTGGTTCAAGAGTCAGAAGGAGAGAGACATGCACAGAGTGGGGGAGAGAGAGAGGGAGACAGTGCTCCACCGCACACAGAGGACTCATTTATCCTCTCTCTCGCTCTTTCTCTCTTGACTGCAGTTTTTTTTCTTCCTCTCTTTTGTTTTCACTGCACAGAAACTGTTGCCCTTTCTTCCTATACATCTCCTCTCTTTCTCGCTTGTCTTTCCTCCCCCCATCTTCTCACCCTCGCTTGTCTGGTTGCCTTTGGACAACAGCATGCCATCATCAGCAGCCACCACCACAGGTACGGATTCATGGCTGCAAGGACCAGCAGGATTCTGAGGGGGGGGGATTTGTGAGACGAGGCTTTAATGAGAGCGAGGCCTCGTCAGCCGGCGAGAAATGTATGCAAATGTTATGCACACACCAAAAGGACCCTGGGTAGGCGAGGCAAGCGCCGGCCGAGCTCCTGCTGAGCTCTGAGGAAGATGAGCGGCTCAGGTCAGAAGAATGACAACAAAACGCCTCCTTCTCCTTCTCCTTCCCTTCTTTTTCCTTTTTCTTCATCCTGCATCTAGGAGAGCAGAGAAAAGATGAAAACTAGTGAACACATTAGCGGAGAGATGACTTTGTTGTGTTGCCACATGATGCTGTTGATGTGTTTAGGTTTCTGGACTGCTGTTGCTAGATATATAGTTTTTTTTTCTGTGGGGTAAATTAACAAATCTGTGTTTGACTTTCCAGACTTTTAATTGTCATAAATTATTACCCTAAAGAAATGTAGCTCAGCAGAGAACTCACATTGCGCCCTTTTTAATTGTGCTTATGGAAGTCATTTTTGTTAATAGAGTAATTTGACAGTAACCTCTTTTGGCACTTCATTTGGAAATTTAAACTCACAACATAGCTATTCAATCATCCGAGTGTAGTGTATAACAGGCCAAGATGTTAGTCAAATGACCTGTGTAATAAAATGCATTTGTCAACAATTATTGTTATATAATATAGTTGTAATTGGAAATTATTTACACATTTGATGCTAAATGTGGCCTATTTTTATTTTAGCATTCTCAAAGGTGCTTGTAATATTGCCCTGGACTTATATATATTATATATATATATATATATATATATATATATATATATATATATAATAAATATGTGAATTATGTGACATGATTCTTCTGATTTTATATATCGTTACTGTATGCTATTTCTTAAATTAATAAATCAAATACAACAATTTGTTTTTCATGAAAGACCTGTAATATAAATCTTTGAAAATCGACTCACATTTTCTTCCCAATTTATATTTACTTTATCATGATTTTATTTTGTACTTTTAACATATTTGCTGCTTTTATTATGCTCTTAAAAACAGAGGATAATACAAATAAGTAAGACTCCTGTTGCACACGTTTTAAAAAAATAAATCGTTTTTGTCTGAATTTATATTGAATTATGTAGTTGATTTGTTGCTAGTCTGAAACAATAATTCAGTCTGGATTATTTTAAGAAAACGTGCAGAATTCACAATTGTCCGCAGCTCGTGCTCTCCTGTCCTTTTCTCGGCTGTTTGTTTGCGCGCAGCATCGCTTCTGCAGGACTTCTGCACCGTTTACTGGCCTGTCTGCTCCGACTGCCGCTGCAACAAAACAAAACAAAACAAAAAAAAGGGGGGGGGGGGGGAGAAAACGAATAAAGGAGGAGAGGCGAGACAGTTTCGATGGCGTTAACTAGTGATCGTTAAATGCGCCACAGTCCAACCGCATCAGACATGGAAACCTCTTTTCCCACCGTCGCCTTCGGGTGGGAAATAAACGAGAAAACGGGAGGAGAAAAGAGGAAAACAAATCCATCGAGTCTTGGGAAGAAACTGAGAGTGGCACCTGATGATGTCGACTTTGACACGTGTTAATTGCTGCTCAGCTCTCCTCATTAGGGAGTCTCAAATTATTTTAGCGCTCCAGGCCACGACGCCTTGTTTGCTTTACTGAGGAGAGAAAGCAATCTGGCCCAAACTCCACATGGTAAGGCACAACACGTTTGGGCGGATTCATCTGGCGAATTATTAAATAAATGCGTGAAATTATTAATGAACCAAGTATGCTTTCAAATATACTGAAATTAATAACAAATAGGGGAACATGTCGGAAATTAGAAATATGCCTATTTATAATTTGACTTTTTTATAACTATATATCTGTGATGCAGTGAAATATTGAAATGCATCAGTTCTTTCATAACTTAAATGTGTTTCTTTAATAATCATTTATAATGCCTGTGTTTTGTTGCCAATTACGATTTTTGCTCCTCTGTCAATATTCAGTACAGGGAGATATTTATTTGATGCATTTGAGTGTCATCTCTTTCTCTCTGATAATCAAAGATTTACAGTGAAGTATGGTCTATATTGCTAAATCAATAATATTCTCAGATAAAAAGGGTGTCATCAATAGCCTGACAAAACTGCTTCACTGCATGCGGCATTCAAACATCAAGCAAATGTGACATGAACCCAATCATAATATATTAATGCACTAAAATCCTTTACCTTGTGTGATTACATTGAAATGTGTGTGTGCAGCCTCAACTTCAATCTGCTGCTGCATCCTCACCCTTCACCCACACAGCTTCACGCAGCAAACACAGATTGAGTCCAGTGTGTGGGAGCACCGGCCCTCATTTTCTCTGCTAGATTACTTGTTACCTGTTGGCATGTATTTATATGGCCTTGCATGGTGAATTATAAAGCCTTTGTTATTGCTCTGGCTTGGGGTCGGCCACTTGTTTATGACACCAGTAATGGTGGTAATTGTTACCGTTGAGATTACCTGTCAAGAGGACCCGGGCGGCAAGCTTGGAGAAGGCGTCCCTGTCTTGACAAGGGGTGACAGGGGGACGGGGAAAAGGATGGGGGGGTAGAGAGATTGGGGATTGGAGGGTTGGGGGAGAGGCTGGGACGCCCTGATGACTTTTCTGCTGATAATCAGCCGCCGTGGCCTGTGGGATAATTCAGCTGTCATTGCCACCGAGCAGGGCCCAGCATCAGCCGGCCGATCCCAGCTGGCGTCATTCATTTGGACCGAAGATGGGGATGGAAGTGAGAGGAGGGGTGAAGGGATGCAGGAGCAGAAGGAGACAGAGGAGTTGAGACAGTGTCTCCATCTCATGTCTGAGTTGGCCTTCAAATGCAGTAAATTAAAGCCATCATGAAACACTTGCAGTTTAGAAGAGAAATCATTCGGATTTGCTCCTATTTTGGGTCTTCCTTTTATAAGTCCAAAATGCTGCTTTAATCAACTTTTTATCAGCTTTTCATTAGCTCAAACCTTCCTGTGGTAAAAATAAATTGAAGATGTTGATATCAGTATTTCATAGCAATACAGTGTGTATCTGTATCTTCAACCTCTACTTAAATAATGTACGTGAATTGTGATATTGCTTCATGAGGTGTCTTGTGTTAACAATTCTAATTCCAAGATCCTTTTAGATTTTAAAGGTCCCATATTATCCAGTGCTTCATAGGATGAGAGTTATGGTTTTCATTATGCCTTACAAATAAATGAAATATCAATGAAAGGGTATTAATTGAATTAATGTGCTTAATGTACTGAGTCCTTGCAATACTGGGCCCTGATTGGTTAACAATATCTTCTATGCCAAATGATATAATCGTTGATAAAGCATTTCTGCAAACTGGACCAACTAGAAGGATTGCAGATGCAGATATTCACTTGCAATCTTCACTTGGATTTTTGAAAATGCAATAACTTTAAATTGATCCACTCAAACACATTTAAAGTTTAGTAATGTAAAGATGAATTTAGTGTAATATATACGAGGACAATTTGAATACCTATGTGTGGCCATTTAAGGTCCCACCTAATTCCTTTTGTAAAAGCAATCTCGTTGTCTTCCTGGACACGTGTGCATCATAAAGAGGGCAGCAGCGGCTAAAATGGAAGGCAAATCACTTTTCGAATGGTTTTGGAGCAGCTATCAGTGTCATCCCTGAATGGCTGTCTTTATCAATGATTTTGCCTGATATGTAGTAGGGGTGGGTGTGGGGGGTGGTGGAGGGTTGCGGGGTGGGGGGTTCCCTATCTGTCGTTGGAATCTTTCACAGTTTAAGGACTGGGACCTGCTAAGAAACTGTCAAAGATTTGGACAGCTAAAGTCCCTGGGTGGCAAACGCCGAGCTGTTCTCTATCTGTATTCCACTGTGGCAACATGCAGGGTTGTAACACGGCACCACTGCTATTCCAGTGGGATAATGTCACTGAGGAAATAGTGCCAGGAAATTGTCTGCACAGGATTATTTTTCTTTCTTCATGATATGGGATCTGTTATGCAGGGTTGGGGGATTTTTTTATTTATTTTTTGGTTTCTATTTTGAATTAACAATGCAAAAATATTGTGAAAATACCATACAGTAATCTGATGCAGTATGAAAAGCATATTGCACTGCTTCTGCCTCAACTACTGTCCACGCGGTTTTATATCTCTATTATACATTATAGTAACACCTCACACAGTGTGAATATTAACACATTTTAATAATTAGTCGAAAAATATGTTAGCTTCTGGTTCAACTTCACAGCAATATCAAGTTATTAGTCCGTTGAGTAATTCTTATGAAGGTTTTCTATACAAAAAGACAGATTTGTGGCCATTTTTAATGAGTTCAAAGTGAGTGAGTGACACTGAACTTTTGTAGTCCATGTAGCAATCAACACATGAAATATTTCATCTAAACCGAGCATGATATTATTTTCATAACACCTACTGCGTCAGTTTGATGATGTTTGAGGTAGACTTGCTTTGCCTCTACCACTTTATAAAGCACACAGAGGATCCTGTGTTACATGGCAAGGCAGTTTTGCTAAATGTGTCAGAATGGAAAATAAACACGACAGGAGCTTCTGCACACACATCAGGGCTCATGTGATAGAGGAATTCTTTTCAGTGGGTTTAGAGAAACCTGTTCCACAGTTTGAGTAATGCTCAAAGAGCATTATTTATTTTTTTTAAATTTGTGACTCAATAAATCTACTTTCCACTTGAATGCAATTCCCTTTGCTTTTAACCACTCTTGTTTATATATTATTGTCACAGGCCGTCAATCCAAAACAATTGCGTCATAACTTCATGCTGTATCTTCGCATTTTTATTGCCATGGTATAATCCTTTGGCTGGTTGACAAAATGGAACATCATCACCATTATCATCACAACTTTACCAAGAAATTAAGACAATCCCTCCTCGATATTAAAATAAAGCACAATCTCATTTCTTATTCAAATGATAACATTAGGCGCACATGCATTTATCACCCACTACAGGAGTGAGGTTATAAACAATGCCATTCATTATCTGGCCCAGATGCAGCGATTGTTGATTAAAGGGCTTTGAATATAACAGCCACACACACTTGCACACTTACACACATCACTTACACACACACACACACACACACACACATCACTTACACACACACACACACACACACACACACACACACACACACACACACACACACACACACACACACACACACACACACACACACACACACACACACAGATGGGTGGACATTAGGAAAAGAGAGAGGCCATCTGAATAGGCTGGAGGGACATTAACGGCAACAATGATTGATATTTGCCGCACAGGCTTTGTAATGGTATTGTTATTCCTCAGAGTTATACCCAGTCCTCCCTACGTCTCGTCTCGCAGATAAATGGAGGTGTAATAATGAATAGAAATTATCCTGATTATTTTGGTGGAGGTGGCGGGAGAGCAAGTGAGGAGGGGGGGGGGTTCATAATCTAACAGGAAGCGTAAAGCTTAGTCAACAGTGTCTTGTGGATTTTCTTTAATGCTTGGAAACTTCATTTGTAGGGGGAAAATATGTAGGGCAGCTTTAAAATGCTGCGTATATATTTGTGTCATGGACAGTAATATTGATTGCTCATTATTAAAACAGCAAAATGCATGATTTGTATCCTCCTGATGTTCTGCAAGTGAAGCTTTATAAAGGTAGATACTAACCTTAAATATATTTAATATAATCATTCTGGCTTAAAGACTGTGTTCATCCACTGTGATTTTAATTCACCAACATATAATGCAGAGGTAACAAAATGTGGAGTGAACTGTATAATATTTTACTCAAGAACCGGTATAAACTTTCATAATGTAGTTAATCTGAAAATATACTGTATTTACAGTAATGTATATTTAGAGATGTTTGCCTTTTGTAAGATACTGAAATTACTTTTCTGCTAATGTTAAATTATCAAATGGAATTTTATTTTGAAATAAAGTCTTCACTTTGAGTTGATATCATTGTTAACAGGCACTGTTAGAACAGAACTAAACCAAAACCAGACTTTATTTTCTCATGTAGCCCTGCCTCACTGTGAGAAACTGTGATATTAATTAGTTTTGTTTTCTTGAGAGCCTTCAATGCTGCTGAGTGTTGATCATGTAAACAGCTGAGGTGGACATCGCCAAAACACATTATTTGATGTGAGAGGCCAGCTTGTCCAAAGCAGTTGTGTTTATTACACACTCCTCTGGCACCTGCTGCAGTGAGTCGGCCTGCCAGGACACACACACACACACACACACACACACACACACACACGCTGTGTTCCAAAATCTCTTCTTCATTTAGCCACTTTCCACTCAAATGATAGCCATTATCACTTTTCTTACATTTGCAGGACTCAGCTGCTGCTTTAGTGGTGTGCTCTATTGTGAAACTTGACAATATGCAACCAAACACTATGAACCGCACAGAATTTAGTGTAATCTCGTATCATCACATTATACACCTGAAAGGTTTAATCAAAATGCATTTTATATAATATAATTACCAATCATTAATGTGATGTTTAACAGCTTTGAATGCAAATGACTTCTGCAAGAAAAGCACCACAAATGCCCCGCAGCATCGTCCTATGTTGCATCTCTTGTGGGCTGTATGTAGTATATCGGAGATTACTCAATATGAACAGCGGGGTGTTGGCTTGGCTTGGACATCTATTTAACCATTGTCTTGGTGCTTGTTGCTTGTGGCTGTCACCTGTTGTTCCATTTTCTCTATATTTTATTTTATTTATTTTTCCTTTCCTCTGTCTACCTCCCACTCTATCATTCACTGTTGTCTCTCCTGCTCACATCACTGGAAACATTTTCCTTGTCTATCGTGAAGGAAAATTCTATTGACTTGGTTCTAGCCGCCTGTTAAAGTCGCAGTAAGAACATGATAGTATTTATTTGCCTTCTCTCTTACTCCACCTTCTACTCCATCCTATGCCACCATTCATCAGGTCATCACATTTCTTATTTGGAGACTTGTGAAAACAAAAGCAGCATATTTAATTCAGTGTTTTTCAGCTGGCTGCTACTAAATGTCTAGTCATTTAACATATTCACTTGAATCCAAGCAAAGATAGCTCCCCATTAAAACACTTACACACTCAATAAAAATAAAAAAGTTTCCTTTGAATTCCTCTGCTGCTCTTTTTCTTCCTCCTCTTCATCCAGACCAATGAGACCTCTCTCTTCCTAATGTTAACTTTTGTGTCTTTTTGCATCCTTATTTTCTCCTTTTTCCCCTCTGGTGTTGTTCCTCCTCTTCATCCTCCTTACCATACCAACGTGTTGTGCATCCTCCATTCCCACCATCCCTCCTTCCTTTCTCTCTTTCCTCTCCTAGGGTGTAATGGTGTGATGCCTCCCTCCAACATCTCCCCCACACCGCCACCCTTCCACTCTCTCAGTAATCAGGGCCAGATGGAGGCAGAGATGGAGTGATGGAGGGAGGGAGGATTGGGTTTGGTCCTAGCAGTGTCTTAGAACGTGGGGAGCTGTCAGCCCTGCAGGGAGAGAGGAATTCTCCAGCAATAAAATAGGGATTTATCACCACTCTACCACAGAGAGAGAGAGAGAGAGAGAGAGAGAGAGAGAGAGAGAGAGAGGAGAGAGAGATGGAGGGAGAGGGTGTGAGGCAGAGAAAAGGACCAAGAGATCAAGACAGTCAGATAGAGAAGAGTGACGTGGGAGAGAAAAGAATAGAGAGGGGCAGTAATAGAAACCTGCAGAGGGATAAAGAGAAAGGCAACAAAAAAAAAACCTGATAGAAGACTTTTCATCATCATAAAGCTTCAGACAGACGAAGGTGGTTGAAGGAATGAACATCCAGGATGATAGACTGAGTTTGTAGCTGAAAAAGCTCTGGGAGGAAGACAAAGCCAGAAGACAAGAGGAGAACAGAAATTGAGAGAGACAGTTGTGTGATGACACCCGCGGCTCATCTGCTCACATTCTAGCGGCCTGACAATTTCTCTCTTGCCATCTGTAGCATGCAGGATGGCGAGCGTCTGTCCAGAAAGTAATGCCCAGTTGCGTTCAGGGGATGGGGTGTTAAGCAAAAAGACTCACCCTCCACTACTGGGCCAAATGAACCTGCTAAAATAACCGCTCTCCACAATCGGCTGTGTAATTGAAACCAGAATGTGCAGGATTTGATAAATTGCTTGACCCCACAGGAATGTTAAGGTCGTAAATTTTTAGTGCATTTTGGCCGTGCTGAGGTGTGCAGGGGTGTATGTTAAGAGCATGTCCATTGGTGTGTGTGTGTGTGTGTGTGTGTGTGTGTGTGTGTGTGTGTGTGTGTGTGTGTGTGTGTGTGTGTGTGTGTGTGTGTGTGTGTGTGTGTGTGTGTGTGTGTGTGTGTGTATGTGTGTGTGTTTATTATTTCAAAACATGGTCTTCCAGAGTTATGTCGGGGTGGCAAGACACAAACAATATGTGTGTGACAGTAGAAACATGCACACACACCTGGAAATTATACTGCACATTCCCACTCAATGACCAGATAGACTATAAATTGTGCTTCTGCTCCACATCTTCAGTGGTTTACATCAAAGGAGTACATTTAAAGATCTTCTTAGGACAAGAGTAGAGCTGCTTAGTGAAGCTGAAAAGGGAGTACTTACATACCTGAGTATTGCTAAAATAGTCCAGCTAAAGTACAACACATACATTCTATTTAAAATTTACCATCACTTTGAAATGTGAAGCCACAGGAAGACACACTTAATGTCCAACATTGTACACACTTATCACTATACACGTGAGTACATTTTCCAAAATATTAATTTATGCAACTATTCTTTTTTTTTAATACGAATAATACAATATTTGAGTGCCTCACTGTATATCCAGTATCTACTGCATGCAACCAATATTTTTTTTAAGAATGTACTATGCTTTCCTGCAGCTCCCATCTGTTCTGATGATGCATTTAAAATGTTATATCCCTCTCCAGGAGCAAGTAGTAAAGTATTGTTGTTTCTGCCACAATCATTTATATGTATAATAAGCTAAACTCTTCTTTCCTTAAAACAATGTTTAAAAGAGCTGCTTTCTTTTTTACAGTTCAAAACATTTTCCTTTGTTTCTGAAGTTAATGGTGGTCTCTCACACAATTCTGTATTTATGACTGCTGCTCACATGCACTCTTTCAAATGCTCTGTGGGTGGCAAAGGTTTTTATCGTGTAATTATTGTGTGTCCATAAAGCTGTTTGGAATTTCTCAGAATTTCTCAAAATGTGTGTTGGACTGTAACTAACTAACTAACTAACTAACTAACTAACTAACCAACAACTAGCTCACTCACTCACTCACTCACTCACTCACTCACTCACTCTCTCACTCTCTCACTCACTCTCTCACTCACTCACTCACTCACTCACTCACTCACTCTCTCACTCTCTCACTCACTCTCTCACTCACTCTCTCACTCTCTCACTCACTCTCTCACTCACTCTAAAACACTTAAAATGATAACTTTGCAGTCAACTGTACCTGTTCAGGTCTTGAACATCAGTTGTATTCAAGGTATGCATGTGAGGTAAAATTAAAAAAAGAAACTGGTGGGTGGTGGCCCAGAAGCAGGTTAAGAGGTAATAAACAAAAAAACGAAGACTGTAGTATGTAGTATATCACTTTAATCAAGTCAGTGTTTTGTGTGCTTAACATTATGGGCAGCCATTATCCCCCGAGTAGAAACTGGCTTGTTGGCTAAGATGCTCTCAGCAGAGTCCAGTCCAGTTTGCACTTGTGTAGTATGTCATTAAGCAGCCAATTCTGTGTTACATACACCGCATAGAAGGCTGGACTCCATGTGCTGCATTGAAAACTTCCGTGTTGAGGGCGTAGCTCGAAACTAACTAGTTCATAATGTCGACTACGTCTAAAATTCAAAACTGTTTCTACCTGATCTGAATGGCCACACTCAAAGGTAGAGCAAAAAGCTTGCTGTAATAGGGGCCAAAAAGTGATAATTGTTCAAGTCGGGATAAGGGTGCACTCTTTTGGACAGTCTCTCATGGTGTTGTATTTGTTAGGCATGGAAAGTACTGTAGATGTGTGAAAAGTGAAAAAAAAAGAGCTTGACGGGAAAGTTTAAACCCTGCATACTGTTTCACTTCTGTATACCTGGACAATTGCTGTTTGTTTCAGAAAGTTCAAAAAATTGCCAGATGCTGTTAAACATTCACATTAGCATTTGATTTGAATCTACCGATGCTGCAAGTGTTCCTTCTCAGCTTCGTTGCAGTCGCCAAGCAAACACCTGGGGACTAAAGCGAAGCTGATCATCCATTGGTCAAACTATACAGCTTCCACACCCCTCTTATCCCAGTTGCTGAGCTCCAGGTGGTGGACACCAAAAACAACCCACCAATGTGGAAGCCAAACTCTGCCCCCACATGCTCTCCTTGCTGCCTCAAATCCAAGCAGCGACTTGGTCCAACCCCAAAACAAGACTTGATGACGCTTGAATGGCGTTCTTAAATGCTTGTGAATGAGGCAATCACATGAGGGTGAGAGGAGCAAAGTCTGGCAGACACCAAGGACAAACCCATCCTTAGCTGTCATCAGTTACTGTATGTTATCATTATTGTAAACATGTATATGAGGAGTATAAGGAGGACGCCATTATAGAACAATCATGGGCTAACTCTGATTAGCTGTACTCATGCAAAGGTTCAGCTTCCCAGGGCAAAGCGGAGAGGAAAGTAGAACATTCTTGTATATACAGTACTGTCTGTTACAGATATGACAAGTTCTTGACTCATTTAAAACACAATTTAACGAATAAAAGATTATAATAATAATAATAGTAATGAAAAATCTGCACAGCAAAATCAGACAACTAAACCCAATGGCAAGAAAACCTGAATGGAAACTTAAATTGGTATAAAATCAGCCAAATGCAGACAAGTCATGGACATTTTAAAAACTAATTTATACAGTTCATGTATATTTGAACTAGCCTCATGTGTATGTATGTCAACAGTACTGAGGGCATGGAGAGCCCAGCCAGGGCAGAGGCTATAGAGAGGTCAACACAGTGTAAACAGAGGCCGCCACACGATTTACGATGTTTGCTGGCTGCTAAGAGGAGGGGTCTGCACATTCTCACAATCATAATTGCTTTTTGCAGCTTTTCAATCAATTCGACTTCGTGGACAATGTTTTTATATTTTTTTTCACCTCTCATTTTTCCCCCTTGTCATCACGGAGGCTGCTCTGTGTGTCGGTAGCTCCCCTTGCGTAGCTGTGACTCGAGTCTTAACGTAAGCAAAAGTCGAAAGCTCCAGGATTCTTTCCTTTTTTTCTTTGTTTTTCGTAATTAGGAGCAGACGTTTCTTTCTCCCTCTATTTCTCTCGCTCTTTCGAAACCCCGACATTGGCCACTCTGGCCGACTGAAAAGGGGAAACCCAGTCACACATGTGGACATCTGGTTGGACACGGAGAGCATGCAGCCCCACAGCATTTCACCCCCCCCCCCCCAACCCCCCCCTTCATCGCCTGTTGACAGTTGTTACCTGTGCTCCGGCAGACCCTCGCTGCCCCAAGATAAAACAACCTCTATCCAGAGCCAGACGCATAAATATTTCTCTTTCTATTTTCCAAAATAGCTTTTAATTTTACAAGTTTTATGGCCCTAATATTAAGTGCATATGTTTTACAAGACACCGTGTCCTCTGCTTCACCCCTCGGGTTCAGAATTGTAGTTTTTTTTCTTAAGGCTTGAAGAAGGAAAGAAAAGTCAAAAGTCTATATGGGAGGGAAAGGTACACCAGAGAAGGATTTTCTTTCTGCATAGCTTTCCAAGGATCCACATGTTCCACCTGAATCCTTGCAGGCTTTAATTAATTACTAGCAATGCTAGTCTTTTCTCACCCGTTAGCACAAATGATTTTACATCATGCAGAGAGACAGGCATATAGAAAACAGCTGACATGCTAATCATCACGACAATAGGATGAAAATATTTAAAACAAGGACATTTAAGTTTAAATCTCAAACTGGCAATCAGCATGCATGTCTAAACAGCAACCCACATGGTAGTGGGAACTGAGTATCCCACATGTTGGCTGCTGTTTTAACTTAGAGTTTCCTTAATAAGCATTTAGCTTTTCCACGCGTATCTCTGTTCTTAGCCTCCCTATGACCTCTTTTTTCTTTTTCTCCCTCCATCGCCTCAACATCACCCACATGTGTTTCAGTGACCAGTTACAGCGTAAAGCTCTGATTCATCTTTCATGCAACAGATTTTAAAATTTCATCAGCACATGTGACCAAATGGCATGAATTCAAGCTCATTTAACTTGAAAAGAGAGCCATCTGAGAAAATAATAGAATCCAAATACACTTACAAAGTACAAAGATAATATCAATTACACATTTGTCACGCTAAACACAAAATGACATTGCCTAAGAATAACAGCTAGCATCCCAAAGATAATTGTCTTTCAAGTGAAAGATTAAAAAAAAATTTAAATTATAAACAAAGGAAAAATGCTACAGCTGTGGCTCTAAGGAAGCTTTAGTTGAGCATTCAAGCCAACATGAGTCCTTGAGTTTAAAGAATGCTCAAAGCAAGATTCACCATGTGGGTGTGTTTTAACTTTGCTCATGTTTCATGGCTTACACAGCTTTTAATTTATCATATAGTGCTATGTACCAGGGACTTTCGTTTTCATTTTCCTGACACAAGTGGTATTACATTTTATGCAATCAGCACTTAGTCAGGCTGGTTTTAAAAAGTATGCAACAGTAGAACAAAACATCTCAAGTTTCAGTCAGTGCTGAAATCATATTTGTGTGAAATATAGAGACAATAGAAGGGTGTTTCTTACTCTATACCTGTCAATGTGCCTCTCTGCCAGACATCCTAGTTCACGATTGCAAAACAGACATCAGAATAGGCCCAGCATGGCCTCAGATGAAATATGTCACAATAAATCCCCCTGCATATATCTCCAGCATTCCTGCATCACACTGTCCGCTGTGCTCAGATTTAGCTCCAGTGGTGACATAAGTTACAGCACTCTGTCTAAAACCACCTTGTGAGGATTTATTACTTTGGCATACAACTCTAAATGGAGGAATATTTGGATGGGGGGGGGGGGGGGGGGGGAGGGTGAGGAACAGGTGGGGGACGGGGGAGAAAATTGATCCATTTTGCTTTGGGTTGAGACAGAAGCATTTGGATGAAGGACAGAGGATTGTTGTGAAGGAAATACATATTTCAAAAGGATAGTAAATAACTGGATGTCTGTGATTGACAAAATGATTTTAAAAAAGTACACCATCAGTCCTCTCTTTTAAATATTTACTACTTTGTTTGTTTTTTTCTAAACAGATGTTTTCAAATGTTTTTGATGAATTAGAGATGTTTAGGAGGGAGCAATGTAAAAGTCATTGGTTTTGTTTTTATCGCTTTACAAATAGGGACAGAGAATGATGAGAGAAAGAACAATCAGGCAGAAAATGTCCCTTTATATAATTTGTCCATTTTGCTACTTTCTACTGATACAAAACAACTGTGATTCAGCCAAATGGTTTGTGTGAGTTTCTACATCTGCTGCCACCAGATGCTTGGTAGTTCTTTTCTGGGAAACATCTCTAGAAAACAGGAAGAGAGGCATTTTAGATTTCTGCAATAACAATATTTGGTATAAACAAAAGATGGACTGTGTATTTGAGCTGGGATAGCAAGATAGAATAAAGCACTACCTGCAGAAAATCCAAAGTAGACTAACAGCCTTTGGCACCGCATTTTTCCATACTGCTTTTTTTCCTGCATTTTGAGCAACCAGGGTCTCAATGTGGGTTCTTAGACTCTAGTTCTGGTCTTGAAAAGTCCCTGCTACTGGCATAATATTTTCTTATTTCCCAGGAACTACTGGGGTGAAGTGCCGAAGGTTGCTGGTTTGTCAAATGCAGGCCCTGAGTCTGCTACATGTTCTGTGCAGCATGCATTCCAGGCTTCATTCACACAGCAAGCAAGCACTGATTGCCAATACTATCAATATCAGAGCTTGGGAGAGGAATTTATGTTTATTAATGCTTGAATATAGTTTTGTAGTCGACTTCCCAACTACTGTAAAAAAACTGTTTTGACGTAAAGAGAGCAATGATCAAAAAAAGTGAGCTTTTTAGTTTATTTGATATTTCTTTCAATTGAAGAAAAGAAATCCATTTTACCTTATTGTAGTTTAAGTAAAAATGTGATTTAATCTGTTGGAGGGACCCATCATCTTTTTCATTTCTCCACCAACACATTCTCGACTCGACTCACGCTTTGTCAGGACTCCTTGGCGTCACTTTTTAACGTTTTGGCTACCCTTTGCTGGCGTCATTTTTCAACAAGCTTGGTCAGGACCTCTTGGCATCACGTTTTATCACTCTGGGTATCCATTTGGCATCAATCTTCAACGTGCAGGGTCAAACCACTTATTTAAGGTTAGGAAAACATTGTGGGTGGAGTTTAAAATGTATATTCAAGTGACACACTAGGCATGAACTGGACACGAACCCCAGTCTCCTGGGTCAAAGTCCTTTGTTGTTCGTTTGTTCCGGCCTTTTATACTACTCCCTACCATTGTCGCTCTTCATACTAGGTCATCTTGCAGTGCCGTGGTCGAGCAGTTGCTATGCACGGTGCATCCCATGCTGACCCTAAAGGGTACCTTGTGTGTCGGTATCTGACACTGAGGGCCACTGACCAAGCACCAGTATGTTATTGAGTTGGGAGTGAGAATGGCTTGTCTTCTCAGACTTTAACTGTGAAAAAAGATATGCCCCTAGCATCCAGATGTTTTCCAAAACTTGTTGGTAAGTGCCCTCTCATTATCTCAAGTGGTGAAAATCTGACAAAACAGCTGGAGGAAATGATGAGAGCTGATTTGGAACAAAACAAGGTTTGAGGGCAAAGTGTTTTCTGTGCTTAAAGTAAACACAAGCTTTCACATGTTGACATGCAGATTACTAGCAGCTTGTATTTGTTTTATTTCGCAGTCAAATGGTTTGTCATTAATGAACTTCCATATTACTTGGAGATGTGCAAAAACTAACCATGACCCCTTATCACCATGGATCTCATCAAAATAAAAGACAACGATCTCTTAGATTATCATAAGGTAATTCACCAGGCAATTAAAGGGGAAACTGTCTCATTTGCAGCAACAATGTGACAGAGATGTTTCCAGCGTAGGTGGAGCTGATTCAGGGGAAACTGCTCAGTACAACCACAGTCTTGTTCTTACCTCTCAGCAGTAATTTGGGGTGTTAAGTGCCTTGCTCAAAGGACAGCTCAAATGCAGCTCTGAAAGCAGAGTAGAGAGTGTCTTGTCAGGTTTTTAATCCAGATGTTTTGAGCGGAATAAAACAGAAAGAAGGACATTTTGCCCAGGAAACAGAGAGAGGAATGCATGTTTAGGGAACTCGCCCTGGGGCCCCTCCCCTACAGGCACAAATTGGTGTCAAGTCTCTGTGTCCAGGAGGATTAAATGTTTGTTTTCTTTGTATTCAAACATGGTGCTGAGGACCAAACCGCTTGAATCCCTACACATGCTCACAACTCACAAAGACACTCATGTTTAAGCCTGGACAGGGAGGAGGTGGCTAATCTTTTCACATAATCTGTGTAAACACAGGCACACAGTGTTCCTGGGCAACTAAAGCCAGAGCTACCATCCTCAAACTGCAGTTACATATGAAGCCAGTTTGTGATAAAAACTGAAGCATTGTAGAAGTCGGTGAAACTGCATACTGATAGCAGAACATTTGCTGGTAATTTTATCCCACCTCTGCTCAGCACAATATTTGATTTACCACTAAATGTCAGTACATTAACCACAACAGTGTTATCAGTCAGCATAATGGCACTCCTGCACTTGCCCCTTAACAGCAGTATAGCTTCATATGATGCAAGACAAACATCTCCATATGTCCACAACCAAATTCACCTCCACGTATGAATTCACTCTTTAAATAGTGGACACAAAATAAATAAAATGTTGAGTTTGAGGGACTGCCCCGTTAGTCTTATTTGACAACAAGTCCAGTGAGAGAGAAGCTTTTTCTGATTCTCAGCCAGTTTTACTTCTTTGATGTTTTGCAGAGAGATGAAATAAAAGAACTATCTAATTAGAAGTGTAAACTTGAGGATCAAAAAAGGGTATTTTAATGTGGACACTTGAGGGCCCCTCCCTCGGTTTGAGCCTATGATTTCCCTCCCCTATGACAGCTTTAGTGTAGGGCTCAGACTTTGTGGTCTCTGTGATTTCCCATGATATCAACATAAGGCGTAAAGAACTTATCTATAAAGCACTCTTAACAAAATAATAGTAGTAGTAGTAGTAATAGTCATAATCTCCCGCATGATTGGTTTTGGGCCCTCAAATATCCTTTATTTCCTTTATATCCTTTCTTCTTTGCTTTTTAATTCCTGCTTCAAACCAAAATCAGACCAGCTTTTCTGTTCAACCTTTCGTCTCCAACTGACGCTTCATTTTTCTCAGATGGTCAATGGACCATAAACCCCTCGTCATGGGCCGCACTCCTCTAGCTTGTGTGTTTTAGAGAGCCTCCTTGTCCATAATGCCATATAACATAAACACATTGTGTTTGATTGGTAGACATAAACATTGACTGTGGCTGGAGCACAGTTTAACGCCAGGCCACAACTCACGGCCGCTGTTAACAGGCGTGCTGCCATAACGGAGGGAAGCCAAGGTCGGTCGCTGCCCCGCGCACTCAGGGTCACAGAGGAAGACGAGAGAGAAAAAGAATGCTGGGTTTAAGGATAGAGAGACAGATAGATAGAGAGAGATAGATGGGTAGACTGGGAAGGGATAGAACACAGGAGGACGAAGTTTAGAGTGCTTTCAGGTATGTAAGGCTTGTGACATACCTACTTTTTACCAAAGCATGCACATAGAGAAGTGTCTGCGACATAACGGGCATCCTTCACGTTCACATACTTGCTTGTGTACTTTGTGTGTACCTGGAGGGCAGTGGTGGAAAAAGTGTTGTAGGTAAAAAAAAAAGTCCTGCATTGAAAATGTTACTTAAGTAAAAATATGTAAGTATCATCAGGAAAATGTTCTTAAAGTATTACTGTAAAAGTAAAAGTACTCAATGCAGAAAAATCCTCAAATTTTATAAACTGGAAACGATCAAAACAGTTCTGTCAAGTGTTTAATAGGCTAATCATTTCAGGTTTAATTTATAATAAAACATTGTATTTTATAAACTGCATGTGTTTTGTGTGCAACAATCTTAATTTGTAAAGTAATTAGTAACTAAAACAGTCAGATTAATGTAGTGGAGTAAACAGTACAATATTTCTCTCTGAAATGTAGTGGAGTAGAAGTAGAAAGTGGCATGAAAAGAAAAGACTCAAGTACCTGAAATTTGTACTTAAGTACAGTACTTGATTAAATGTACTTAGTTACATTCCACCACTGCTGGAGGGTTAAAAAGTATAGCCACTAAGGGTACTTCTGATTTTGTACATTTGCAAACTAAACATGCTGACACTCATTGAGGTTACTGTGTTACAGAGCATGGCAGGAAAAGCTCTAGTATTTTCTCTTCAAAACTTGTACAGCCATTGTCAACTGCTGACCTTACTCTTCCCAAAATGCTTAATTCTGTCCTGCAGTCGCTCCGCATTAATTTCCGATAGGATACGTGGTGCAACCATCATGCACACATTAACGTGGTTGCAAATAATGGTTGCAGAACGTAGCCACATTGCGAAGCATTACATCATCTATCCTGGCTGTTCATTTGTGATCAAATTGCTGCTTGTCTGACAAATTGACATTATGACACTGTTGATAATGCAGGCTTACATGCTGGTGTTTTGATGTGTGTTATATGCTTCTAGTGTGTGTTTCCCTTAACACATATTGCACATGTTAATAATGGATTGTATTTCTTAACATATAAATGTGGACTGATCATTTTGTTACTGATACATTGAATCAATTTTGTGTTTAATTTTGCTGCTCAATGTTAGTATTTGGAGAGCTATTCATGTATTTGGTTCCACTTGAGCTTCTTTGGAATAGGGTGATTGTAAGATAGTTTACTGTGTCCTGTAGTGCACCAATTAGACAACTCAGTTTTATAAAAGCCATTGCTGTACAGATGTAATGCCAGTTTACACACTGTACTTCTGAACATGGTAGTTAAAGGCTATATTTAGTCACCTGCCCTTGCTAAGTGATCTATGACACACCTACAAGGTAATTACTGAATCATGATAGTGTGGAGCATTTTATAATTGAACTCCTCACTTGTACTTGATTAACCACTTTGTGATGGCAAGTATGTAACCAGATGTGATGATCTGTCAGAATGTGTTTAGAATATACAATGTAGGCCTTGTTCACAAAGTCTTGTGTGTTGGGATTTCTTCAGCTTGATTGAAGTCGACTGATCACACCAGTATCATCGGGTCCATGTGGTCTTCATGGTGAACAAAGAAGATGCTGATAGCTTTCGGTTTCAGGAACTGTCACCCTTTTCTTACGTGGAAATCTGTTTTGTGTTTGTCTGTCTGCAAAGATTAGATGTATACTGCAACAGGAGATATGTATTCCAACATGTATTTGTAATATGAATTAGTTTATGTTATAAACAATCACAGCATAGTACATGCATCTAGTAAGGGAGACTGCAGCATTCCAGCTTCACTTTATATTATGTTTTATGTTTCACTATTCACCACTGAATTCTTTAGTTATTGTATGACACGGCAGTGCATCTACAGTTATTGATATCTAATGCTTGGACGGGACATAGTTTTTATTACAAATCCTGCTATGTTCAAGTCCAGAAAGATTCTGTCCTCCAAAATAATTATTTTTGTAAAAGAAAAGAAGATGACCCTTTTCTATACAGTAATACTAAACCATATTGTACTTACGTACTAATGTTCATTCCCCCAATCAATATGAGAGTGGGTTTTTGAAATAGTAGAAAACGTATTTGGAACTTTAATCCTCCACTTCACGCGCATGCTTACACTCCGACACAAGTCAAATCGCACACTTTCAGGTTGCCACTCAGGTTACCTCTTCGCACAAGTGCTTCTTATTTACCTTGAAATTGTATTTGGTTCATTGGCATTCCATTTGGAGGTGGTGACCCTGCTTAGCCTAATAAATTCAGCTGTGCTTCAGTCAGCTAACACTAACAGACCTCTCCTTCATCCATCATGGAGCTTAACAATAGCCATGTCTTCAGCTGCATCTGCACTGCTAAAAGCTTTTCATGTAAAACCTGCAGACCTGCTGGGTGTGTGTTGGTGTGTACGTGTGTTCAGGCTTAAGAGTGTGTGTGCAATTTGTGTGTGTGTGTGTGTGTGTGTGTGTGTGTGTGTGTGTGTGTGTGTGTGTGTGTGTGTGTGTGTGTGTGTGTGTGTGTGTGTGTGTGTGTGTGTGTGTGTGTCCTGGGGCCTGCAGCTCTCTCTCAAACCTCTCATCAGATGGATGTGTTTGATATCTCCACTGCCAAAGATTTCCCACATATACATACACAACTCCTGAACCACTTGCAGTTTGCACTGACAGAGGCACATCGCTGAAACTCTTACATGTTTAGGAGTTCTGTTTCAGTGCTCTTATGTCACCCACTTTCCAGTTCAATCTTCCCCATAGCGTACATTAAACAACGTAAAACCAGCTGATGAAAAATGGCCTCATGTTCAATTTTTCTCCTTCACTGACAACAGCGCTGGTTTATTTGAAAAACCAACATGGCGGTTGAACGAGGGAGTGTGCAAGCAGCGACATATCGCCCAACCAGACGAGTGACGTCTTCATTGATGTCAGACTAGCTAGCACTTTGGCCCGTCAGTGTCTCATGGGGCTGCATCAACCATTTGCATAACAAGCCCTCTCTTCATGACACCAACGCCTCGACAGATGTCAGCCTAGCGAGGGAAGTTTGTCATGTCGTTCCATCATTTCTAAGCATCTCCCACTCTTTGTTCTTGCTCTTGCATTGTTATTTTGAGGTGAGTCACATCTCATCAAGGCCGTGCTGGAGTTGTCACAGTGTTTGAAGAGTCACTGGACAGTCATAAATATGAGGACATAATAAAAGTGGGTCATTTTTCAGGGGGAAACGTATAAAGTTTCATACTAGATTTTATTGGAATGAAAGAACTACTTTATTTTGGTTTCAGCTAACAAGTCATTGGGGTTTTAAAAATTACAGTATATATGACATATGATGAACTGTAATAACTATTTTCTTTTTAAAGTCTGTAAAAAGTGCTATCTAAAGCTTCTTCTTGGACTATTACTATTAGTGGATAATATCCATCTTAGCAAGTAACCTCTGACAAAAATCGAGTAGAAATCAAGTTCCTTCAAGAACTTTAGAAATGAATGTCTGAATCTTGAAAGACAAATTAATGAGACATATTGCTGCACTAGAAAAGTAGAAGAAATAAACTTAATTTTAGAAAATATGAATTGATTTGTATTTAAAACTCGTTGCATTGTCAAAAGTTTAACTTGTTTTGAGAACTCAGTAACTAAATTAGACTAAATGACTCCATTAGTAGGAGATTATTTTGCAGTGTTGTAATGGTAAATGCAATTGTATGATATTGTAGTAAATGTTGTAGTTGTTAAACTACAAGTAAAACTTGTAGCAAACATTGCAGCAGGGGTATATTCTGTAGTAATAGTCACAGGCAGCAGTACATTTTTATTTTTGCATCATAACTAACCTGCTCTTTTCAATAATGATCCTTTATATCCTGACTCAAATGCCACCAAAATTAGCTTTTGTAAACTGAACTTGTGGTTAAATCAACCACAAGCACCATCGTCTCAACATTGCAACATTTCACACAAGGCTCATAAGAGAAAAAGTATGGCAGCTGAAAGACTCTCCTTCATATTTGGTTGGAATAGTAAGTGGCCGTCGGTGCTCCCTGCTGTTTTACGTCACAGGGGAAACATCTTTATCACGGCGTATATTATTCCAAAACACAGCTTCCTGCATGGAAACGATCCCCACTGTCCTCAATTCGCCTGCCTCTCTGATAGACTACATTGCTTCTTATAAACTGTCCATGGTCCATAAATTGTGCAGCGCCGAGGATAACACTGCACAGTGTTGGCCTGCAGGGACACGCACATCCAGAGCCCCCGCCTCTTCTCTCTGCCCTGGCTGAGATTTGCGTAGTAAAATGTGCGATGAGATCCCTGGGTTTAGAGAAAAGACAGGGAAAAATTGGCGTGATGAAAGGTTTTAAACATGTAATTTCTCTATGAGCGAGTATGAATATTATTGAACTCTGCCAATCTCGCATTTATTCACTTTCTGTATGAAAAACAAAATATATATATATATATATATATATATATATATATATATATATATATATATATATATATATATATATATATATCTAGATGAGGCAGTTCAGACCATGTAGACTGTAAACTTTGCCTTACCACTAGTGTGCAGTAGATTGTATGCTGTATTTATAGTAGGCTACTTTATTCATTACTTTCCAACCTTAAATCCAACTATGTATCAGGTGTGCAACTCCTAATTTGTACCCCTAGAATAAACAACATAATTATAAAGGGGTACATTCACAACAGCCACATGCTGTTTATTATGTAAATATTTGTTTAAATATATGCCATTGCATTAATGTGACAAGTGGCTCATGACACACGAAGTTAAAATGCAACACGGCCACCGTCTCGCCAATCTGGGAATTCACTCATTCTCATGCTGTCATACTATGGAATAAATTATGTTAAGTAACTAGTTCAAGCCCCTACATATAGGATTTAAATATGTTTTTTAGCTTTGGCGAATTTTCATGGGAGCATCAAAAAGAAAAAAATATCAAAATATCCCTCTTGGATCCAACCCTTAGACACGGAGAATGACAATTTAAGGGCAACACAGCATACATCAATTGTCACCATGGGATTGTTACATTTTTTGACATAATAATTTTCTTCAGATTCTACATAGGGGCTTAAAGAAACATGGATTGCTGGCATTGCATGTAATGTTCAGTCTAGAAATGACTATCTGTGCTATCTGTTAAAACTGTGTTCCATAATAGTTGTGACTTTGAGCATGCAGCAAGAAATTAAATTGATCTAGGAGAGGGCATAATTATAGCACTATAATAATGTAGTATACTAGTATTAATGACCATCAGGAAGATTAATGACCAAAAGTCCCTATGAGAAAAACAGAATGCACACACAGCAATAAACAACACATCTGATAGCAGAAACATCATCTGCTTTATGCGTAACAGTTTAAGTAAAGTATAAAACTGCAGCAAAAAGGCCAATTACAACAAGGGACAACAAGAGAGCCCACAGAGAATAATCACAACCAAATCAAAAATGACATAAACAGTAAAACTTCAGAAGAAAAAGTTATTTTGAGAGACACAAATAAATTTAAAAAAAACAACAATAGAAAGAGGAAACTTTTCTCAGAGAGGGTCTGAACGAGCAGAAACTATCACAGTAATCAAACCTTCACTTAATTAGAGAAAAGTGTAAAGGAAGTTGAATCACAAGGGATAGATAGAAAATAGCCTGCTGGAGAACAATGCATGTTTTTTACTGAATATACTGGTTAGTCCTCTTACTTTGTCCACCTCCACAAATTAAATCAGAACTGAGGTTACACTTAAATAACAAGGTTAACATGCTTTCATTGTTAGAATGGCTCCTGCTCACACACACGCACACACACACACACACACACACACACACACACACACACACACACACACACACACACACACAGATTTGAGGCTGCATTTCTAGCATGTGTACAGAAACGGAAACAAAACAGCAGCGATGAAGACACACATTGTCACAGTCGGAGGGTGGACTGACAGGGTGAGAGCGGGAGGAGCTGACATTTTTCTTTACCCATCACAGATGTGGGGCTGATGAATATGCGAGATGGGTAGCACATTCACAGCCACTCTTCTATCAATTACTACAGCGAAAGTGTGCAAGAGAGATTTGTCACAAACTACTTCCTTTTCCAGCTTTGTTTAGACTAAATTACAGAAGTAAATATAGTTCAATATATAAAATATGAATCCAATTTAATGATAATATATTATTTTTTTATTGAAAAGCACCTCTTATGTCTCTTTGGGGATTGTGACATATTTGCTCTGACTGAGGTAGAAACATTTCAGAAATGTCAGATAGTTATATCTCTTATTCATCCCTTTTAACATGTTATCTTATGATAATATAGTTAGAAATGTTTAGTGGCTCATCTACTTGTATTGTATCATACTGTTGTATTGCACTTTCAAGCAGCTGCTAAATTGCTAAATTGAGCATCCCTTTCTGTAAATAAGAAAGCTCACTATTTGACTTTTTTACAACCCAACAGTTTCTAAAAAAAAAAACACCCCCCACCACCCAAAACACATTTTGAGATTGGAGCATAGATTGGATTGTATGATGAATGGTGAAGTAGCCTCAACGTATAAATAAACTAATGAAAGACGTGGCCCGGGGCCAATACTTTATCAGTATTGTGCTGTGGCTGGAATTTAGCCCCTCTGTCCTGTCTGGACCTGCTTCCTCACTGTTTACTTTTGGAGGCCAAGCAGTCATTCCCTGCAGCCGCTCAATGGCTCGACTGTGCACAAGGCGGCACTTTGAGTCAAGTCGCGAGACAGCAGAAATAAAAACTCACCCATGCACTAATGCACGAGCTAAATGATGAGATTAATTTAAATCAAATTGTGCATGCTTAAAAACATGCAGGATAGGGCAACACAATAATAATAATTATTATTATAATCCTGATAATAGTAATAATAGTAATATTGATGACAAAACTGATAATATAGTGCTCAAAAGTTGATTCTTTGTTTATTGTCAAGCGAAAGAATATTTTTCCTAAACAAAATTGAGATTTATCAATCTCAATATCTTTCATATTTTCAAAACAAATGCTTGATATCGGTGACATCCTTTTTTGATGCAAACAATGGCGCCATTCTACTGTCACCAGTCTAATATCCTGGCAGCCATGATGAAGGTTATTACTGTCTCCAGAGCTCTTCTTCTGGGACTAGAACCACCGCCTCTGAGCAGCTGAGTCACTGTTTTAGGCGTCAGTGCCTCAAAGCTCTGGGAGAAATTGTGACTTGCCATTCAAGTATTGGAGAAGGAAGGAGGGAATGATGATTGTAAATAAGTGTTTAGTCTAATAGAGACACTTCATAAGCAAAGTGTGGAGGATATTATTCTACTCTGTGTTAAAGCTGTCTTTTTATTATCATATCCACTAGCAGGTGGAGGGCGAGTGAGGAAGGGGGGTGTAGGGAGTGGTGCCTGCTATTATTGGATCTCACCAGGTGAGCCCCCCCCCTCTGGCCCTCCTGCCCTGCCTGGTGCCAAGGTGACCTTCCAGAGAAAGCGAGAGAGAGAGAGAGAAGTAGAAGAAAAGAGAGAGAGAGAGAGAGAGAGAGAGAGAGAGAGAGAGAGAGAGAGAGAGAGGCGGATATTCAGGAAGGTGCTGACAGAAACATCTCTGGTTATTAACCAGCCGTGGTTTGCTTCTCTCCTCTGGAAATGTGCGCTGCCAGCGGCGTCTCCGTCCCCGCAGCAGGAGCAGCTAGCAGGGAAAACACCGAGGCCAAAATCATGTTACCCCAAGCACCGGATGTCTCTGTTCATAAGCTGGAGAGTGGAGAAACACACCACGCGCCCACAGATACCCCGAGCTCTGAAGATCCCGGCTCTGAATAAGCTGTGCGTAATTTCTCCCAAACCATGTCGCTGAGGTGTTTACCTGCTACCGGTCTGTATCTCTGAGCCAGGCTCTCTGTCACTGCCTGTGTCTGGCACACACCGGTACGCATGTCTCCAATCCCTGCCCTCATATCCAAACTCATACCTGCTGACAGGCCCCCCTTGTGCGCCATGACGCGCAAGATTACGGAGCGTCACCCAGCAGCCCCAGCCGTCGCCTCTCCCACAGAAACTAAATAAGAAGATTTACACGGCGCCAGAAAATGTTTTTTTTTGTTGTATTACAGAACAGTTTTATTGCTGAAAATAAGTTTTTTATATTCCAAAGTAGCAAAGGAACCTTTTAAATGTAGTCCTAATTATATTTTTGAAAAAAGCAGGAGTAAATATGGAACTATTTAAGAACCACTGAAGAGTCACCCCTAATTTTTTGGCATATCCTTTATGTACCATTTTTTCTGAGCATTTGACTCGTTTGCATGCTAAAACCTCTTAATTTGGTCTGTCGGGTCAAATAAAAAATAACTTGAGCTCAAACAGAGTTAATTGCGAATATGATTTTTTTAATGCCCGTTCATCCCAAACTATCGTGTCCGTGTGACAGAGAAATAGGCCACTTGTGATGCGAGATTTGCTTGGTGTGTGTGTGTGTGTGTGTGTGTGTGTGTGTGTGTGTGTGTGTGTGTGTGTGTGTGTGTGTGTGTGTGTGTGTGTGTGTGTGTGTGTGTGAAGGTGGGGAGGGGGGGACTTGAAGTCACTCACGTCACAGTAATTACGTCGGTATTCCTTATGGTCATTTGGAAAGGGGGAGTATGGCATTTTGTTTGACGTGAGGGCCTCAGTCGGGCTCTGAAACTGGATCTCATCACTTCATCCCCCCAACACGAGCCGCTGCAAACAACATCGTCTGGCCCTGATGCTCCGCATGTCAGAACTCCAAACGTTATAACCCTAGACTCACTATTTATGTCCACAGAGCGCACACCAAATTTACCTGACTATAGTTTGGGTATAGTTTGAAAAAAAATCGATTCTCCTGTTTTTTCTTTTTGTCCATATGCTTAAGGTAAATTTAAACGCTTATTTAAACGAATATATATATATATATATATATATATATATATATATATATATATATATATATATATATATATATATATATGTTTAATCATCACAAGTGATATGACCACTGCAAGACGGTTGCCAAAGAGCCTAAAGCTGTGCGCTTTAATTCAGAATATCGTTTTTCAGACTTAATGGAACTAATAACATAACACTTAATCACATTACTTTCACTCTCCTCTCTCTCTCTCTCTCTCTCTCTCTCTCTCTCTTTTGCATTTCTATTTTTTTTATCTGCAGTGGCTTGGGGTTAAACAAATGAAACCAGCAGTTCCCCTCCTCCTCCTCCTCCTCCTCCTCTGCTTCTTCTTCCTCCTCTCCTCTCTGTGAAACATCAGAGGACAGCAGACCAAATGTTACTTAGCCTGAACGCAGAGAGGCTGCAGATAATGAGAGCTTGGTTGCATTAAATGGACAAACAGCAATCCGGCATCTCCTGACCCCTCGGTGCTCCTCTCGGCTCCATTGATCATCCCCCTTATGAGATAATGCAATTACAAACATCAATAAGGAGCTGCGAGGGGAATCATTATGTGGTGACAGTGATAAATGATGCTGCAGAAAATAGCGGGCTCCTCTCAAACAATCCGTGCGCCCAAGGGGCTTTTGAGGGCCGGGGCCCCGTCGCCAAGGAGACAGATGACATCCAAAATGGCCCCCGCTCAACAGTCCTTCTCTTTCTCTCTCTTTCTCCCCACCAACCGATTTTTCGTTTTCCTCTGCCTCCTTTCTTTCTTCCTTCTTTTGTTTCGGAACCAGCTGCCGCGCGACCTTTTGAAGGTGGATTTTTTGGTTTGGGGGATTTTCCTGTGAGGCGTTTGAGGGTTACTGTTTAGTTTGTGTCTATATTGATTTCATAAATCAGCTCAGATATTGGCATGTCATCTTGGCCATATGTGTATTTCCGGTGTAATGATTTTCGCTTTGGATGATGTAGGGAATTGATTGGTTTGTTGCAGTATTGTTTTGTTGCACGCTCATGAAAAATCTCTACTATTTCTTACATTTTCTCCCCCTCGAGTTGGACCACAAAATATATGCTATATATAGCACTTCGATTTGTGTTCAATCTGTTTTAGTCATGTGAAATTACGGCCTAACCTGCCATTTTTATTTTTTTTTATTTTTTTTTAACTGATAAACTCTGAACTAAAACATCCAGTGTTGCAGCTGTTTTTAGTAATAAAATATCAGCATGAATAACCTACAAAAATATGCGACAAAAAATGCTGTGCATACGTTTCAAATGTATACAGTAAATAAAGGTAAATCCATTTGAACTCAAATCACCACTCAACACACTGAGAGCAACAGGCCTCGGCGTTCAGCAACCGGTGACACACCGGTGATTTGAATTAATAAGCATGCACACATTATTGCGTCGAGTTTTGTCATGACTTGCAGTGCAACAGAGAACACTAGGCGCACGGTTACTTGTCCAAGTTCCATATTTCAACCATAAAAGCGCATACATATCTGTGTTGTTGTGGGAGGAAGACAGGCCTGTCCGGGCACCTCCACTGCTCTGGAACACATTTCTGCTCCATTCATTACTCTGATAGTTCACTCCGCGGTCAGTGTGTGTGTGTGTGTGTGTGTGTGTGTGTGTGTGTGTGTGTGTGTGTGTGTGTGTGTGTGTGTGTGTGTGTGTGTGTGTGTGTATGTGTGTGTGTGTGTGTGGCGTGCGTGCGCGCGTGTGTACATGTATGTGAACAGTCTGCCATTCATATACTGTGTGTGTGTGTGTGTGTGTGTGTGTGTGTGTGTGTGTGTGTGTGTGTGTGTGTGTGTGTGTGTGTGTGTGTGTGTGTAACACAGAGAGGGGTGGGTAGGCCTACCATCATCATTAACTTCAACTTAAGATTTGACTCTTGAAAGGAGCTTAGAGTCAAACTGCAGAAGACACAAACAGTCAAAAGGCAACTGACAACCACATCTCAGCAGAAATACAGGTCAGCAGTGACAAAAAATATCCCTAAACATGCAAAATCACAATCCTGTTCAAGTTTTTACATCTGATAAAATAGAGGACAGGTTGCACTAGTGCTCATAATGAAAACACGTCTTTATATATGGATAATGTTAATAATAAATTCTTATTATTTAACCAGGAGTTAGTTGAGTCTCAAGCAAACATTTAAAATGCCACTGGAATAAGACAAATCAAATTATTTCAAGAATGTAATCAAATGTATTTTTATTCTAGTGAACGGGAGTGACTTAAGTCTAAGTTTAAGACATTGGCACTTACTCAAGCCGAAATTAAAATTAAACGAAAATGCTTTGAAAACTATATAAAAATATTTCACCTGAGTATTTAAAGAAAAATCAGGTTTTCATATTAAATATAAGACCAAAGAAGATGTAAAACTACTTTTTTTTAGAATTCATCTTTGCAGCGCACTCTTTTGTTAAAGCTGTACTCTCTTTGCATCTCGTCTTCGCTTTTCCACTTTCATCAAACTTCCACACGCGTTTTTGTGTGGTTTACGTCGGTGCGTAAAAGGAGAGGTGGTGCTGTGCGCCATCTCCAAGCGTCTCTGCCCCGGACAGTTACCAGGCCTCCCTAAAGAGGGCAGTCAAGCATGGGCTTTCTGCTCTGTCTCCACAGCTCCCAGCGGCCACAAGCTCAGGAATTCACATTTCACAGCCTCGGATTTTCCAGCCATGGTGGAGAGGCGACGCAATTAAAACGTCGCCTGGGTTTTTTTAAGAGCGTGTCTTTTTTCCCCTTCTTCTTCTTTCGTGTAAATAGCATTTACTTCAGCAAAGGCAGTAAAAACACAATAGTTGCGCGGAGGAGAGACAGAGAGGGAGAATGGGAGAGTATTGATTTACACGCTCATATTGTTATGGATAAAACAGACTCTCTCTTGTTCGCTGGTTTGAAAAAAAACAAGACACTGACTTTGGGATTCAGGGCTGCTCTCCGAAATGTATCAATTAGTCAAAAGTCGCTCCGCTCTTTTCCTCTCGTCTCCTCAGTCGGCTCAGCCTCTGCCTGCTGAAGTGCAGTGGAACCCGGAGACACCGTCGGCTGCAGAGCGCTGGGCTTCAAGCGGAGCCCTTTGACTGCAGGCAACAAGGCGTGAGGGAGAACTAATCTTCCCATTTACATGTTTGAAGCAATTTCACCTAAATTAATTTTAATGCTAAATGAAGAATAATTCGCTTTCTCGCCGAGCCCCTCTTTCCTCCTCTCCCTTCTCCACGTGTGAGAACATTACAGCTGCACATTATCCATAGCAATGGGAGGAAGTTTGACTTAAGTGCATGTTTCTTTAAGTATAAATGGACCTCTGCTTTCTTTCAATCGGCATTTATCGACATGAAAACATGTTTGTGCCTAATTCACTTGTAGGGTTTTTGTTAATGATTTAACAACTAGTAATATGTATGTGCTTCTATTTCATTTCTGCTTGTAGGAAGATAATGTGAGACTAGTTATGAGTTCTGTTATTTGAACAAAAAGCATTTATTTACAACACAGATATACATATATATATATATACCCTTCAAAGTAAAAGCATAAGAAACATGACTTGTCTTCAAAGGAATCTTAAAGATGTGCGTAATACATGTTTGAAGCAATGGATAATGGATGCATTGACACACGCACACACACGTTCCCCCTCACATGCTACTGCCACACACACACACACACACACACACACACACACACACACACACACACACACACACACACACACACACACACACACACAGAGTGACTTTTACAATCCCTCCTGTCTATTGATCAGCATTATATCATCGGGTTAAATCAAAACGAATGGACTGTGGTATAAATGGTGTTTTCCCATAGCCTCTCCCTGTTATCAGGCTGCGTCAAACAGTGAGGGGAAGAGAATCCATTGGCCATGCGAGTGTACGGCCTTGTGACATAAAACACATCAATAGGACACTGGAATTGACGTTCAGAGGCCCTCAATCACAGAAAAACATGGAGGAAAAACAGGAAACAACATGTGTGTGGGACACACTTGTAGTTTCCCATCCGCAGTGACTTTATTTTTAGATTGTTTGTGAGCATTAGTTGAAGCTCTGTATCATGTCTATTAGCCTGTCATGTTAGCCATGATGATACCAACATTATGTGTCTGTCCTCATGTGAACAGAGGATGAAATGGATAAAATGATGAATTGGATAGTGGCAATTGGATTAAAAACCTTGTACCTCTAAAATGTTAGCTTCTCAGACTTAGTGTTTAGCTTGATGTCATTGTCTGTTTGGAGTTAATCCAATGAGTTATAAGAGAGTTGCATGACCCCAAATGGTCAGAGAATTGTCTAAACCAATAAAAACCTTTCACTAGTAGTGAAACATATAATCAACTGATATGAAAATGTTTGAAATAAATCACCAAAATTGGAGTTTACAAGGTGTAGACACAGCAACACTGATACAAGTTAGTTGCACCCTGCATGTACGTGGACGGGCTGTGTGTACTGTATGTAAAACAAAAAAACAGGACATCTGACTCACTCTCTTACCATCCAAATAAAGGCCTGGGAGAAATGACAAACTTATCGAATTGTCTGTTTATTCACTTTTTTTTTTTTTTTAAATGCATTGTGATTCAATGGAGGGAGGGGGCAGGAGGTCAAATTTGATGGAGAGACGGCACACACATAGTGTGGAAAGAAATGAGAAAAAAAGAGAAAAAAGTTCACATCCTTTTTTTAAAAAATCTATTAGAAACAACATAATATGCAGAACAATACAATAGCATTTACAATACTTAAATTCCCAGTTCTTGTGAGAGTCCAGCGTAATTTTACAACAGTATACAGTATATTTTCTTTCTCCACTCGCTTCCCAAACTAGGGGTTGATATAGTTATACTTTTAATTTCTTTTCTCTTGCTTTCCCTCCTTCCATGTTTCAATCCACTATATTTTTTAAAGGGCACCTCTTTTGCTTTGTTAGTGTCCTGTCAGATACAGACATTGGCTTCTCCTTGGTCCAATTCTATCGTCCCAAAGAGCGGAGTGCTCTTCACAGGAAGTCTCTTTTGTTTGCCAAAGAGTCTCGAATATATCACCAGGTGCTGCATTCGCTGAAGGTACAGGCAAAGGACACAGTGTTTCTCTTATGTGTCGTCTATGCTCGCAATCACAATCACATGTAAAGGAGGAATCCATGTGAACCTAGTGGGCAGTGGCAAAATGGCGAAGTCTAGTGCCCACCAGATAAGAAGCAGGGATCTGTCATGACAGGGGGTTATCTGGGTTGGACATAGTTTGATCTTCTGTGCATCACCGTCGCTGGATACATAGACAAAGATTGTAGGCAGTCATGGAAGGTTTCCATGTTGTAGATATCAGCCAAATCAAATGTAGTTGAGTCTTGGAGGTGGACCATCCTGTTCCCATGCTCCTTTAGGCCTCTGTGAGACAGGTGACCCCCTGGTTTGCCCTACAGTTCTGAAGAAAAGAGAAGATCAAAATGATTAATTTAGTTTTGCATTAGGTAAATGAGAGATTTGGCCAAAAGATCGGAGTCTCCTGTTAATGGCTGATCAGAGAGAGAATTCATTTTAAAGTTTCTACTCAGACAATATCACTGTTGTTATTTTGAATTACTATGTCCTCTATGGGTTCAAACTCATTCAAAGTCAACTGATGTTGTAGGGACAACAACGTTGCACCGGGCGGCAGTGATATGTAAATTTGTATATGTATAAAGTTAAACAAATGAAAAACCCAAGTGTATGTGCAAAGTCCTGCAAATGTTATTAAGCACCGAGCACGTTGGCGTCAAGTTGTATCCACTACTTAGGCAGAAAGCTTTTGACTGTGAAAGAAAACTGTTGAATGAGTTAGATGTCATTAAACATTTATTAAATACGACAATAGATCACACTTCTGAAAGCAGACTCTCACATTACACTTTGAGGCCGATAGCACATGAACATGGTAGGACCTGCTGATAAGACCCTGGAGGAGGAGGAGCAGTGTAGAATGTGGCAAATGCTGCAAACCCAACAAAGTACTAATGTGGGTCAGAATACTGACCCAAACATGCCCTTCACTAAGACTGTGTGGATGTATGAGAGAGAGAAAGAGAGCATTGAAGGGTTAAGTGAGTTAATCCTACACCCGCAGTAATGCTACTTTAACAGTAGGGGAGGACTCTTAGAAACACAAACAAACATGATCGACTTGAAGTGATAGCGAGGCGCTGTACTTGACATTTCCTGGATAATCTGTTTAACTGGACTACAAGGAAACTTAAAATTAGCTTTTGATTTATCTTTTAAAGTTTACAGCAGTCAGCAGCCATCATTTGACTGTGTAGGTAAAACTATTTCAGGTTAGTATTAACATGACATACAATTCAATGTTGTTTTAAAGAGTAATACTGATGAGCAAAGCTTGAATCACAAAATCTAAAAGTCATGTTAAATATACATACCGGAACCCCTTAAAGCTATAGTGCGTAGTTTCTGTCTCACCCCATGAGGAATTCTAAGTGATGACAACAACACTGTCGGTACATCCATATGATTCAAGCCTTCCGTGATCGTGCACCACCCCCACCCCTCCTCTACACAGTTGCTAGTAGCCAAGGACTCTTCAGAAGAGGTAATTATCTTTACTCGGTTTTCTGCACGTGAAAGTCGTCGGACGAAACCAGTTTCTGAACATAGCCATACTGAGAAATACAGAGAGAGTTTTGTGGAGCTGATAGTCTTAATTAGCTTTGTATCAACTAATTTGTCAATGGCTTGAATGTAACGGTGGTTCATTAATATAAAAACGTTACGCACTAAAGCTTTACAGTGATGCAACCTGCAGCATGTCATCAAACCTCGTCCACCTTCACCCTCTTCTCTCCCTACATTCCTCTCTTTACAGCCAACAATAGCTGCTATCCATCTCTGCTGGTGCAAAGTCACAGCTGAGGAACCACGGCCATTGTTTTCAAAAACCAATGAGGAAAGGTGTGGCTCGCGGCCGCCCGTCACCTGAGAGCAACCGGGGCCCGTGCACACACAAGAGGGCCACTACAGATGACACAAAGGCGGGCAGGAAAATAGACAATGGGGTGCAGCAGGAGCACAGAGGCCTCGTTTGTTATTCCCCTCATCCATCAGTTTTCACCTGGGTTACTGAGGAGAATAGGTGTGACTTGCATAAGAAAAGGGTGAGCTATTATGTGAGCTGTGTCGCTTGTAATTAGCTTCCTTCAATGAGTGAGGTGGTAGGGGTTACATATCTTTCTGGACCGTATGGCATCGAACGTGTGACCTTTCTATTGTGGGGAGTAACCTGTGGCACCACAACAAGCTGAGCCATCAGTGATGCTATCTTAAATGCAGTGCAGACCATGTTCATGCTTAAAGCAATCATCCATGACACTTCCATACAACTGAATATCTGTTTTTCAAGCTTTTGAGTTGAGTTTTTTTTTTAGCATGTTGGGTTGTATTTTTTCTGCAGTAAAAGTGTTTCAGAAACAAAACTTCAGCAGAAATCTTAAGGAGCAGAAGTCACTCTTTGATTGACAAGTAACTAAACACCACAACAATGATCATTTGCAACTAAAAACAATCAAGAATCTGTTGGATTGCTACTTAAAGTTCTTTGTTGCTTGCATATGCATCCCTGGTTAACAAGAGTGTCCTGATGACATAAGTAAATCCATGTCAAGGTTCTAATAAACGCTATGCATGCTTGAAAGAGCATGCATTGCTAATAAGGTTTTTCACTTAATAAGCCAATCAATACATTGAACTGTAGGTCTCCTATCTCAGACTCCAAGGGGGATTCCTGAGGGGCCAAATCAACAGGGACAGACAATCACATGGACAATACAAGGGGGCACAAAATCCCCATCGGGACCTGTTTTTTGTGTTTGTTAATAGTAAAAGTTCATCCACCAGAAAGAGAAGTTGTTGGGAGGGGGTGTTGAGGGATCTTGACCCCTCAGCAGAAGGTTAACAAATTTGTGCTTAATGATTGGAGCAATGAATTCTGGGACAAAAGGTCTCCAGCTGAGACCGGGCAGCAAAAGGGTTACAGGCAGCATTCACTCAAGCGTTCTGCCCGACATTTTGGGAAAAGCTGAAAGCAGGGAGGGCCAGAAAAAAAATTCCATACACTCTGCGCCATAATTAATTCTTCCACCCTGTGATAATTATTGTCCTGAAACTGAAAATTACAGTTTTCAGGGGCCACCCCTGGCTAATTTTGTGGAAGAGGGAAAGCAGGGCAGAGGAAGAAGGGAAAAGGGGTAAGGGTCATCCCAGAGTCATTCTCGTCGATATCAAAGGCTCCGCTTGCTTCCGCATCACTTGCTGGGTTTCATCTCTGCTGACAGGTGTATTGTTTCGCAAGGGTATATAAGCTCTGTAATCATCATTGGGTAGAAAGCATAACGCTCTTCACTAAGCAGGACTAATTGGCTTTAGTTTTAACTAATGTTTCAGTGTGACTGCTAGACACACCTTCTGTATCAAGGCTCAGCACTCCCCAGCACAATAACTGCTCAATTTAGCCCCTGCAGTAACAAAACCTCAACTCTGCTAATGAAAATTGCTTATAAAATATAATGAACCTGTGCTCTCATAATCAAATAAGATAACGGTTCCCCTCCCCCTCCCGTAATAACCTATTAATTTAATTGGTCATGAAAGAATATAACACATCACTTACATTTAATTGACCTAGAAAGGAAAGTAGCAATATATGACGGAGGCAAGCTAGCAGCTAACAACGGCTAGCTAATAAAGCTGTAAAGAAATGACTAGTCGTGAGGAAGAGTAGAGTTTCTGTCACCCTCTCTCTCCCAGGTTGTATCTTCTTCCCTCCCTCCTCCTCCTTCCTTCCTTCCTCCCTTCCTCCCTCCCTCCTTTTATTCCCTATACCCCTCCCGCTTGTCGTTTACGCTTCTCTCGCTCGCCATCTCTTCATCCGCCCCTCCCTCTTTCTGTCTACTCCTCTGTCTTTTTTCTTCCGCTGTCTACTCGTCCTCTCCCGGCTTTGCCCGTCTCGCAGAGGATTCCTCTGGTGGCCCAATTACAAGATTCAGCAGGCAAATTGAGGCTGTTTAAAGCAAGGTCTGCTGGGAAGGCTAGCAGCTGCTGGAAAGAAGCAGCTTGGACACGGCGAACCAGCACTTATGTTTACACACTCACACGTATAAACACAGACACACACACACACGTCTCTCTAGAAAGCACAGCCTTTCTATTACCACGTCTTCCTGCATTTCAAACCTGAAAGATGCCATTTCGATGTGAGATGATCTGTCTTTGCTTTTGTTGTGGACATTTGTGACAGAAACAAGGGCGCCATATTTTCATTGCGGCGAGGGTTAATGGTCTCTATTTTTGTAAACTGAATAAGTCAAATCCATTGGTCACACCTCTGGTGATGGCATATTTAATTTGGATCTAGTCAATTAGGCCCAGCTAAGCTCCATACCCTGCTGGCTACCTCCTCCATTTTGCACTAGTTTGTGTCCCCTCCCTGTGCCAGGAGTAATCCTATTACTATACACACACATGCACATACATAGACACAGTTGTACAGACATGCACGTTTGTAAGCGCGCAGACACCCACACATGGGCAAATGCATGTATTTCACATATGAATGTATGTATATGGTATACACGCGCACACATACAGGTCTGTACACACACAGGAACACAAAAATATGGTATACAAACATAGACACTCACACTTAACAATGAAGTTTCACAACAATTGGACCCGTAGCCACTTTATACACACGGCACTGTGACAACACCAAGCCTGTATACATCCAGAATTATGTGGGAGTCTATTTGGCCCTGGGGCGAGAGAGAGGGAGGGAGAGGAGGTGAGAGAGAGGCAGAGAATTAAAGAGCAAAAGAAAAAAGGTGTTTGTGTGAAAGAAATGGAGAAGGAAAATTGACAGTAAGAAAGAAACACAAAAAGGGAATTGAGAAAGAGCAAGCTTTAAAAAGACAGAGAGAGAGAGAGAGAGAGAGGGGGGGGGGGTTCCTTCTAGCTGGTTAGTGTGTGTATTAATGTGGCTCATGCATCAACAGCAACCCGGCAGATTTATGACACTTAAGGGGCGCTCACTTCTCTCTATCTCTCTCTCTCCTTGCACCAGTGACGACTGCTTACATTTTTGCCAATCAGTCTGTTGCCATGGCAACGTCCTACCTGCCCCCCCAATGTCCTACCGCACCCCACCCCCTGTCCCGTCCCATCCCCGCCTTCTTTCCTACTCATCACCCTTCTCCTCCTCTCTCCCCTCTTTGCCCCATTTGCCTTCTTTCTCCTGCTATCTGTTTGACACAGACAGACACACACACACACACACACACACACACAATCAAGAATCAAGAATATATGTTTCCTAGAAATATATATTTTTAATAGTTTTAAATTTTGTACTCAAACATTCAAAACATATTCCTATCACTGATTTGCATCAATAATCTCTATCTGGATATTGTATATGAGTATGTTTTAACATACACATGTTGAAACTGTCTGTTTTTATCTCTCCCGTTTGCCTTTCTTCCTCTTGTGTTTTTTTTATCCAAGCCTTCTCTTCTTTCCTTCCTCCCTGATATGAAGGATGTTTAGTCCTGTAGCTACTGGATATGTGAGAGGGTGAAACACTAACACACACACACACACACACACGCACACACACACACACACACACACACACACACACACACACACACACACACACACACACACACACACACACACACACACACACACACACAGTATCACATTACATACACGAAGATTTACAAGGTTGTAATCAAAGGCTCTTATCACCAGACCAAGGGTGGGACAGTTAAGAGAAAGTAACAGAGAAAAATCAGCTTGGGAAGAACACAAGCGTGTTTGTCACAAACACACTATTTAAGTCAGAGATCCCAGATTACAAATACTTTAAATTAGATCCACACCTCCTAAACTGCAGTGCATATATACATGAATAATGTACCATTTATCTGAGTCTAAGACCCCCATTCAAAATGTTGTAGACACGTCGCTGCTGATCTGGCCAGTTAAATCTGTGAGTGTAAGTCAATGTGTGTGTCAATGTGTACTTACATCCCCCTTTGTGTTGCGATTGGTCAGACTGGGGCGGGGCTACATGTAGTGCCACTGACCTTCCATGCCCATGTTCATTCCCATTCCACCCATTGCTCCTGGGAAACACAGAGGGGGTGAATTCAAATGCAAAACGGTGTTAAAAAAAAAAATATGAAAATGCAATCTAAAGTTATTTAGGTTATTTTCTTCAAAGAGACAGTAAATGCTTATGCTTTCATTAAGTTATTGCACCCAAGTGTAACCAGGAACATGTTTGCAGACTGAAAGGAAAAACACTGAGGTAAATACCAGAGATGGTTTCTCTGTGAACTTGAAAGACAACATAGCAGAGAAGCATACTGGTTTAAAACCTGAGGTGTGAGGTGTAGTGAGGGGGGGGGGGGGTTAAGTAGCCTGACAGTTTATCCAAACCTGCTGACTTTGAGTGGAGGGTGAGATAGGGTTAGAGACTTGAGAGAATCCCAGAAAACAGGGGATAGAGGAGGAGAGGAGCTTAAGGACAAACTCTGGGATTAGACCTGATGGCGTGAGAGAGAGAGAGAGAGGGACTGAGAGCAAGTTAGTGGGAGTGAGGAAGGAGATGGTTGTGTAATGTGATTGACCACACCTGTTCTGGTTTGTGTGTTGAAGGAGGGGGAGGTAGCAGTGTGTACAGTATGCATGTCTGTACAGTGTGTATCTTTATCACTGTGTATGAGGGTGCACATATACTGCCCAGCTATAGATTCTACTAAGTGCTTGTGTGTGAGGAAAGACATGGTGTGTGCTGGTAAAATAAACCACCAACATGGCAGATACTGTATAAAACACACTAGAGATACTGTTAGAAGTTGAGAAAGGAGAGCAAAAAAGGGCAAAGAAAAGGAGGGCAAAGGCATGAAAATGAGCTAACAACAGCAAGGAAAGAAAGGAGTAAAATGGTAAAAAGAAAGGGAGGAAAGAAAGGGACAGACACACAGAGAAAGCCTTACCAGGTGGTCTGATTCCCATGTGCTGCTGGCCGTCCATGACGAAGCCCCCCATCGGCTGGCCATCTGGATTGTAGGGAGCTCCTTGACTTACTGTGGATGGAGGAGGAGACAGAAGGAGGGAGGGATTGGAGGGAGGGGACGGAGTGGTCAATTAGTGCTTTTAATTAAGGCTCAGTGGCCGAAGCAGGATCATCTGTTGGCCGGTGCACGCACAGGGAGCCGCCGTTGTGTTTCGACGTCATTCTGCTCCGTCTATGTCCAGCCGGCTCTCCACTGTAAGCCCCTGGTAGACTTGAATGCGTCTAAATGCACTACTAGGGATCGGACTGAGAGTTCAACACACACTGCTGCTTACTAAGGTGAGATTTGAGCCATCTGGAGAAGGCGACAACTGTTTCAGAATGAAAACCAATAAAACATGTTTGCATGACTGGAGTCCTTGTGTGGATACAATTATTTTTAATTTAAATACAGGTTTTTCTCTCTTTTTAAGTAGCTTTAAGGTTGTTAAATCATTAAATTCCACACTGTTGACAGCATCATATATATTGTGTATCAACTTGTTTTAGCTCTTTGATTGTACACATTTGTTTTTGTATTTATGGCAACAATATTCAATCAAGCATTTATGGTAAAAAAAAAAATTCTGGCCATATGAAGTATTTTGAAAATGAGTGTTATGTAGAAAGAAATGGCACTTTGGCACTTTACACTACTATGTTACTACCTTCAACATAATTGCTGCTTCTTAATATAAGATTATAAACATGATCAAAGGGACAAAAATGAGTTCCAGGCTGAAGCTCTGATCAGTTTTCCTTTGTGTTAACAATAAGTCATTCTTACTGAGTGGCCTCAAAATCTGCTCCTACCTAAATGCTTTATCTAATAAATACTGCCTATAACTGAGCAGCAACCATAAGTGAAACCTGATATGGTTCCTATTTTTTGCTCGCCTCCATTGTTCTACTCTCATAGAAATCCACTTACCTTCGATTCAGGCTGTTTGGGGGTCAGTCAAGCAAAAGCAAGAACTCGGCCCCACTGAATGTCTTTGAACTTTACTGCGCCCCTAATGCCACCCTGACCTCTGACCCCTATTACAGGTAATAAAGTTTACGGCAGTCCAAACCAAGCCATGCACCAGGGGGACCGCTCACTCCCCTCGCTCCCTGAAACAGCCGCAAATAGGGTTGACGGGGGGGGGGGGGGGGGGGGGGGGGTATGCGGGTAAAAACAGGTCTGGAGCCAAAAAGCCAAACAACGGTCACCCAAAAAAAGAAATGGGTGTAGTTCTCTTAATGTTTTGGTTTGAGCCAGGGAGGAAGGGTAGAGTAGTTTCCTTTGCCTGGTCGGGGTGGGGGGGCAAGGGGGTGGGGGTGGGGTGGGGGGGTTAAGAGCAAACTTTACTGAGAACACAGCTAGTTTTGTTTACAGACTAAGAAAAAATAATCCACTCCTCGTTAACTAATTTTCAGCCAAATAATTATATTTTATAATTAATAAATAGTTTCTCACCCCAAATGGCACGTCAAAGTTGATTAATGGTTGCTGTTAATGTTGTAATGTTTTGGTTCTTAATTTTAGTGGTCAGTCACGACAGTGAAGGGGAAAGCCCCTTCACTGGATGTTTTGGACATTCCAGTCCTGTATTTACCAGCTGAGGGGCCTCCGGGTGCATGGAGTGTGGACGGCTTTCGCCTGCGTGACTTGAATACAGTAACTATAGGAGACTTGCCTGCACGGTTTGACTGGTCAATCATGGGCTGGACTATTCTCCTCCTGGCATTAATGAACCTGAAGAAGATGAAGAGAGGAAGGAGGAGGAGGAAATAGAAGGCACAAAGAAAGAAAGAAACACAGTCAGTGTATTTATCAAAACAAGATCAGGCAAAAATTGCTGACTAAGACCTTGGAAATCTTGGCACACAGCACAAAAACAAAAACATTGCCAAACCAGTCTCTTTCTCTTACCTAACCATAACAGTGATATGGAGAAATTATTCTCCCCTAAGCAACCCTGAGCTCAGGTAAAGCCCCAATATAGTCACGGCAAAAGTCACATCTTAACAGTGTTGCTAACCTAGGTAGTTGTCATTCAAAACGCAGTCCACGACTTGTATAAACTTGCACAGCCTCAGCTTATACACAGTCCCATTGGCCTGAACACTGGAGTCTTTGTGGGGCGAGGCTTAACTGGGATTTTTCTCTCTGCCTGTTTGAAACATGTCGACCCATCTCGCTTTGTTGGGGACGTTCAACCTCACAACGAGCTGAGATTGCTGACTGTTTAACACACTTGGCTTCGAGCGTGGCAGTGCTGCTGACAGAAACATGTCACGTTGCCACTGGTGAGAGTTTGTTTTGGGTGATACCCTGTTAAGACAGGTGACCATGTGTTACATCGTGACAGCAGGAGCTTTTTTTAGTGACTATGCGTGTGTGTTTTCACAGGAGCAGGATTTGGTACATAGAGGCTTGGACAAACCCCTTTACCCCGTGACCTCCAATAAAAGCACATGGTCAGAACATTTACTGTGTGCACGCACAAACACACACACACACACACACACACACACACACACACACACACACACACACACACACAAACACACACATTCTTAATCTCTCTCCCTCTTCTACGTCCATTCACACAGATTCACGCTCTTGCACACACTCCCACAGGCAGCGCTCTGGCCTTGCTCAGTCTAACCCTTGTGAAATGACCCTTTGACCTGTAATGACCCCAAGGAGAGAGGGCTCTTGGGGCTTTTGGCTTGATTTATGTGTTCCTGCTGTTGCCCCACCAGACACTTCCATTTCATCTCTAAAAGGGGGAGCATTAGCTGAACTTTAAGGACACAATAGTTGTGCAATACTTCTGAAGCTGGAAAAAAGAGCATTTAAGAGGTCAAAAGAAAGGAGAGGAGGAGGGACAGGAACAAAAGGACACCAGCTGGTGCATTTGTTTGACCCTTGATAGGTGAATGGCTTTATATCTCTTTAATATTCCTTCTCTAACTGCTTTATGGTGCTACTCCTTTTTTCTGCCTGCTATCTATCCTGTATCACCTTCTACCGACAGAGCTGCAGGGTAATGAGGAGACAGAGAGTGAAAGAGACAGCAAATAGAAAGGGAGAATGATTTGCAGCCTTATTGTTCCCCTGCATTGTTTTTGGATAATTGTTATATCTTGTACTATAAGCCGCTTTAGAAAAATTGTTAATTTTTGACAGGGGTGCAAGAGGAGCTTTCTGGGAGGTGGAATGATCTGAGAAAAAGAAAGAAAAAAAGCAACAGGGAATATCAACCTTTGAGCTTGATGCTTCGGCAATTTTGTAGTCTATTCGTTACAATATGTTGAATTGGAATTTGGGAGGAGAGACTGAAAGAGCTAGTGAGAAATACAAGAATGCACTGACATGGCAGAGCACCATCAAATGAGGGAACGTCTGGAGTTTTATCACCAACACCCCCTCCCTCCCTTCCTCCCTCGCTACCCTGTTTTGCTGGGGGAGATATGGGAGGAGGAGCGAGAGAAAGGGCAAGGAGGGTTGTGGAGGCCTGAGCATTCCTTTAACTCTCCTCTTCTCTCTTCTCCTCTCTAGACCCGTTAGAGCAGGACAAGGTCATTTTAAGGCCAGCACTGGCTAACTGTTGAACTCTCTTTCTCTTCACCTCCATTCTCATCTTTCATTGCTGTCACCTCGCCTCTGTTCTTTCTCCCTCACACTTTTCTTTTCTTCCTCTTTATTTCTCTCCAGCAAAATGTGATTCCTTCTACCTCCCTCAAAAATACACTGATGCAACAAAGGAGGTTGTTTTGGCAATAAGCGTGCACTTCTTAGGAAGTCAGGCATTTGTTCCTGGTACAAAGGGGCTCAGGCAGGAATGTAGTAGATTTGTAACTTGATGTGACATCCCAGAAATATGGCACTATATATCAGTGAAGTAAAAATCCCACTATCACTGCTACTGCTGCTACTCCACCTACAAGTGCTACTCCTAAAAGAACAACTACAGTGACACTGCCTCTCATACCTCCCTCTCTGTCCCCCTCTGTATCTGTTTCCTTCTCCTGCTCGCACCCTCCTTATCATTCCTTCCCTGTATGGTGGAAACTGGCGGTCCACCTCCCAGCAACGAACTCACACTCTAACCCACCAAACCCCCTCCTCCTTGCAAGAACTCTCGTCGGTTTCCTGTCCCCGTCGTCCCCATATCTGAGGCCAGATGCACCATGGGGGCTGGAACAAAGGATAAAATGCCTCTCATAATAGCAGCCAGGGGAACAGAGCGATGGAGAGCGGGAGAATGGGAGGGAAGGAGGAGTGAGAGAGAGGGGGAAAAAGGCAAGGGGCTCTGGTCTGCAAACCAGACACTCTTGCTGTGACCGTTAATAAGCTGACAGAGAGAAAGACTGTGAGAGAGGGAGAGGTAGGGGTGAGGGAGAGGAAAAAGTGGGGGAATCAAGAGAGAGGAAATAAGACAGGGAAAAAGACCTAGAGAGAGATAAAGAGTGATGGAGAAACAGAGGAAAGGGAGAGAAGAGAAAAGCGGAGCTCCTCTATAAGGGGGAATGAGGCTTCACCTTTGCACGACCCCTGGGTGCTATAGGGCCAGTGTTTATGGCCTGTTCATTCCCCTGCCTCCCATCACAACACAATGAGCTGCACTATTCAGCTCCACTCAGTGCAACAATAGCTGGGCTATTTTGGCGTGACACACCACTGGTGGTACGCCTAAAGTTGGGCAAAAAAACACCAAAAGACAAGGAGGAAAGAAAATTACTTAAAATGTGGCCTTGTGTAGTTCAGGGAATCCAGCATGGTGAGAGCACTGCCACGGGTATGAGTTTGATTCCCATCGTGGGCACACATGCTTGACATAAGCATGCATCCATGGTACAGTGGATCAAAAACATGTCGGCCATATGTTACACCAGAACTGAAGGCTTTTAAAAGTCATATGAGGAAACTGGGTGAATTTGATTCTTTGTTGTTCTGCCTCCAATCTATTTCTCCTTCTGAGATTGCTAATGTCTGGATTAATCCTTCCGCCCCTCTCCCTCCTTCTCTGGAAAGAGTGGAACTGATTGCGACGGCGTCTGCCAAGCCCTTGCTAATGTCCTATTCTCATTACACCCGAGACACACACACACACACACACACACACACACACACACACACCGCCACACTTAGTTGAGGCAGCCGCACACAGGTGTACACGAAGCACACGTGAAATGCCCAATTAAAAGCAAGAAATTGTCTTTTTCATCAGCTGCCTTTGTTGCGTGACCAATTAGGGGATAATTTAATAACGAGCAGTGGAAAGATGCAGATTGGATATACAAAAGGTTACTCTGCGAGCTCAATGATTTAAATTCATGTGGAGTTCTCAGTTTCTGTGTCACACATACTCACACACATCTCCTGAGCCCACCACCAATATTATATTAGTAATATGAGACACACAGAAACGCACAAATGTGCAAATACACATACATATACATGTCCTCTGCACTCACTACCAATATTACATTAGTAATCTGAGAGAATGTGCACCCACATGCACAGGCCTGCACACACCTCACATTTATACACAGTTGGATATTCCAGCACATGCATCACGAGCCAGTGGTGGATTTCAGCGCACGCCGACAGAGGTTTACATATTCATATTTATATTCAAACCTGAGAGCCGCTTAAAATAACTGTGTAACCACACACTCCTCCTGCCTGCCAATCAATGTGATTTAAAAGCACTAAAAAGAAAGCGAGCTCTGACGGGTAGAATCATGTAGCTTATCATCAGGTTGTCACTGCGCGGCTAGCATCGATTGTCTGCTGCTCAACCACAATTAACGCCTAGCACATATATCCTTCCTACTCACTGGTGAACACACAGACACACAGACACACACACACACACACACACAAATACACATTCATGCAAACTAAAACACTATTCTGTTCAAAAATAATAATTTTATCTGAATTGTTTCTCTGGAAATAACTTTTAAACCAATCTAGAAGTTACACAGCAGCAGTCTCACCACCCACACACACAGTTACCAGTCATAAATCACAAGATAACCATTTACGTATAGAGCACATTGGAGCTCACACACACACACACACACACACACACACACACACACACACACACACACACACACACACACACACACACACACACACACACACACACACACACACACACACACACACACACACTCTTCCATTCTTATGTCACACCTTATATCCCTGCAGAACTTTATTATCAGGTCCAGTGTCCCAGCACATCTCCATCTTCTTAAGTAATTAGTTATTTTATTAAGCTCACACGTTCTCTTATGCACAGCAGGGGGTGGCAGTGGATTTGTGCGCATGTACCTGCACACTGCATGTGTGTATGTATGTATGTGAGCGTACTGCATGTGGGTGTGTGAGGGAATTACAGTTATGAGTTTTTCCCCTTGTTCTCCTCAGTTGACAAGTTAACTCATAAATCACCTCCTTCTCTTTTACCCCACATAGCTCCCTCCCTTCCTTTTCTCCTCAGTGTCATTCTCAGGTCTTCTATTAGATGCTTCTGATTAGTTTACATAAACTAATGCAGCTACTTGCAGAACTTTATTTGCATCCACAATTCACTTTTATTGTATTGCATTGCATGATTTGTATTTGTGCCAATACTGCTTAAACAACTTAGACAGTATTTAAAAATTGAAGAGTGAATTTACAAGCAAGTCTACATTCAGTCTATGCATTTAAGTATTTTCATGAATGAGTATTATCTTTCATATTTTTTTTTTAAATGTATGTTTCTACATTTTTGCTATGATGGGGATTGGGATAAAATGAGAAGAAAGATAATTTAGAGCAGTGGTTCCCAATGTTTTAGGCTTGTGACACCCTGAATGCAGGCTGATTTTGAGTAATGTTAAGCTTTAAGCCAACATGTGGATTGTGCAAAAAGGGATGCAACTATCTATGAGTAAGCTATACCTAATATTGTGCAAAGAGACTATATGGCCCTTATTGTTCCTGTGCAGCTTTCAACACGTACAAACACATGCATGCACAGAGTCATAAACGTACTCAAGGCACTCATTGTGCTACATGCGCTCACTTGTCAACGATTAGCATTGTTTTCACTGTTTTCCCCAAAGCTGCTCAGACCAATCAATTCCTTACACATAGCTGCATGTTGCAGGTCCATACATCTCCTACACACAAACATACACCCTTCCCATGATCCTTTCTGATTCTCATCCTCCTTCGATAGAAAAAGGCTGTGGGTCTGTGGGGAAGGTGTGGTATCTTGTATAATACCTAGGGTTAGATGTGGCACTGTGACAGACATAAACACACATGCATGTTCACACATGCACACACACGAAAAAACAATATGAACGCACACACACACACACACACACACACACACACACACATTTGACAAGTATGGTTGTGGGAGTCACATGACCAATGAATGCTGCAGCTAGGCTGTTATTAGACAGGAGGCCTGTGTTTTGAGTCAGCAATGCATATGAGTCTTTATTGGCAGGCAACCATCTCCAAATGCATGCATAGGACAGACCCACCCACTGATCAGTACATGCTGGTCTGCTGATCCAGCTTCTAATAACATGAGGTGGATTAGTTGGATCCAGTGCCACATATGGAGGGAAACATAAGAAAACAGTGTGAAATTTAAAAGGAGCTTTAGACTGAGAGCAGCCACGGGGTCACTTAATCCCCATTACTGCCCACACATAAAATACACGTATGTAAGCACACACACACTCCCTGTTGCTCCACTACCCAAGAGCCCAGTGTCCATTAAGAGAGCCATGAATCTACCACTAAAGCTGGTTTTACAGAGTGGAGTGACAGGCTGGGTAACCACCCACACCCCGCCACACACACACTGGAGAAGAGCTCAGTGTGTGTGTGTGTGTGTGTGTGTGTGTGTGTGTGTGTGTGTGTGTGTGTGTGTGTGTGTGTGTGTGTGTGTGTGTGTGTGTGTGTGTGTGTGTGTGTAGTGTGTGTCCATGACAACCAGGTGCCTGACAGATTATACAAAGAAAATGTTGGCCACTTGAAAAACATACATGAACTCATTGGCTCTGACTAGGCTGCCTTTGCAACATTCACTGACCTCTAAGTAGGACTTGCCAAAAGGCAAAATATATACAGAGGGTTGGAAAGAGAGAGGGGCGAGAAAGAGAGAAAGGAAGAAAAAGTTCCGAAAACATGAGACAAAGAAGACAAAGAAATAAAGGCAGAGAACAAGAATACGACGTTACAACTCCGTCACTCTTTTTATCTCTGTTCCTGCTTCCCTTCACACATTCAGACAGTCTTGGATTCTGTTAGCCAGTCATCCATCAATGCCAGAGAGAGGGTGGCTTGAAGCCTGGCTTTACCCAGAAACAACATGGCTGCCCTGTGCTGCCCACTCCACAAACACAACATTGGACTCAGTCTGTGTCCTTTACCCTTTGCGCTTGGATCAAAATGTATGTGCGTCTATGTGTATGTGTATGTGTGTGTATGTGTGTGTGTGTGTGTGTGTGTGTGTGTGTGTGTGTGTGTGTGTGTGTGTGTGTGTGTGTGTGTGTGTGTACAAGTGACTGTGCGTGGTGTATGTAGAAGTTCTGTTAGCAGTACTCTCCTTGTGTGTGTTTTTATGTAGTCCATGTATTTGCATGTAAATTAATACAGCGTTCTCACACACATAAACACATATACACACACATGCACGCACGCACGCACGCGCACACACACACACACACACACACACACACACACACACACACACACACACACACACACACACACACACACACACTGAGATGACCAATGTCACACTGAGCCAGTATTGCTGACAGGGCTTGCAGTGGGGACTGCTGCAAACACACAGTGGTTGACCTAAATCCCCCCCATACTGCCCATGTCATATCCTGTATCTGCGAGTGTCACTTCCCCCCACAGGCTCACTGCAGCCATCGCTATGGGGATCCCTCTGACTGCCCAGAAACTATGGAAGGCAGTTGACATCCACAGTCAGCAAACATGAAAGGGAGTGGACGTGAGGACAAACGGGTAACAGTTTAAGAAAAAAAAGAAAGCAGTTTTCTTTCTTTTTTTGTTACAGATTACATGCTTACATTTGAAAATTAGCTTGTTATAAATAGCTAAATTACATAAGTATATCTATATAAGTATAGCTATTTGAAGGGGATTTATTTAGTCAACATCTCTAAAATACAAAGTAACCAGCCAATAACATTATCAATTTCATAAGAGTCACAAAGACCTTTTGTGATGGTGGATATGTCTACAGGATTTCAGAACAATTATTGATTTAATTCATCTCATCAATGGTGGCTGACAGTCGCCACATGTTTGTTAGTGCCAGCAGAACAGTCTGTGAGCCTTCTTATTTTATGCTTTGTCTACAAATCTGTCACATAGAACCATTGTCTTAATTGTATGAAATCAATGTCAGTCTTCTGTCTGTTAATTGCAGGAATAGGTGTCCTATTTTTCCTAGATATTTAATTTTGGCAGAAAACACTTGCTCCTTGTCCCCACTGATTCCTTTTCACAACAGCGTTTGATCAACACAGGGAAACTTCAGCGTGAGAATAGCGGTTGGCTAAAGGCGGCAAGTACGACAGCGACCATGTGTGCTTCAACACAGACCCTGGCATTCACGTTATGCCGTCTTTCATGTTTTGGACCCCCCTCCACTACTACAAAAGAAGGTTGAAAGGCAAGGGAGAGGAGTGGGGAGAAAAGAGGAGGGAATAAAAAAAGACAGAGAGAGGGAAGAGATGCAGGTTTGGCCTCGGGCGGCGTGCTGTGATGTAAGAGAAACAGAGAGAGTGAGAGGAAGAAAGAGGGAGGAGGGGGGGTGTTCGGTTCACAGTGTATCTTTGCACATGGACACCTATATATGTCTTTAAGCAGTATAAGCACACACACTTCTGTTGGCACAATACAGTAAAGCTAGGGTTGTATCTACACAGGCTAAAAAATATTCATGTAAAAGGCTATTGGTAGCAACAGACTTCAGACAAAAATATTGTTTTTGAGATGATTTACACATTTTAACTCTGAGTTGAAATCTGAGGGTGAGGTCATATCTCGTGAAACGTGTGTGTTCATGTGTGTGTGCATGGTATTTGCTGTAATGTCAGGGAGTTTCAGGCTGAAGCAACTTGACAGAGCTGCAGTGTATGATACAGGCTCTAGGGCATGGACTGAAACTGGGCCTGCTAATTCCAAAACACACACACGCGCACACACACACACACACACACACACACACACACACACACACACACACACACACACACACACACACACACACACACACACACACACACACACACACACACACACACACACACACACAAACCTCAGAAGTCTTTCTACGAACAAGTTCCAGCATCTCTCTCTCTAGTCTGTCAACATACTGAACCATGCAACTCATCTCACTCTACCTGTTTGTCTCTCCTTCATGTTATTTAAAGAATTATTTTGATTTATTACAACTTGGGTCTTGTGTATGTAGTTTCATAGTTAATTTCTATTAGTTATAATAAAAACATGCTCACCAAAG